>VZTJ01003796.1:380867-403768 GCA_013397795.1 Orthonyx spaldingii | reverse complement strand
CGGCCAGGGGCTGAAGGGTCACAACCACTGAAGTTGGGAAAGACCGCCAGGGTCATTGAGGGGTTCACCTGTCCCGATCCCCACCGTGTCCCCAGCCCAGAGCTCTGAGTGCCACATCCAGGCCTTCCTGGGACACCCCCAGGGACGGGGACTCCAAACCTCCCCGGGCAGCCCCTTCCAAGGCCTGATAACCTTTTCCATGAATAAATTCTTCGTAACATCCAACCTCAACCTCCCCTGGCCCAGCCTGCGGCCGCTCCCTCTCCTCCTGTCCCTGTGCCCTGGGAGCAGAGCCCGACCCCCCCGGCTGCCCCCTCCTGTCAGGGAGTTGTGCAGAGCCACAAGGGCCCCCTGAGCCTCCTTTTCTCCAGGCTGAGCCCCTTTCCCAGCTCCCTCAGCCCCTCCTGGGGCTCCACCCCTTCCCCAGCTCTGTTCCCATCTGTGCACACGATTGAAGTGACCAAGAGGTGACCATGGGAGCCAGCCCAGGACCAGAGCTGGGAGCGGAGCCTCCTGTCCCTGCCTGGAGTGGGCTGGGGCAAATCCCAGCCAGTCCCCTCCTCATCCATCACCCATCCCCACTGCTCAGGTGACCCCCTTTTATGTGCCCCCAAAGCCTGCTCTGGTGTTGAGATAACGTACAAGAGATTTTTTCCTTTAACCTTCCCTTTCTAACGAGCCAACTGTACAAAAGCAAGTCTTTAAACCCATGGTTGTTTAATTGGTGGTGGCTCGCTGTGAGCTCATTTCCTGGACACCTGAGTCACCTGCTCTGAGCTGTGGGGGCAGCATGGACATAATTCCATGCTGTAATCCATAATTTCACAGTACCTACGTACAAAATCCCATGAGGAAATCGAGTCCTGAGTACCTCAGCCTGGTGCCAACATTTCCTGGGTACTTTTGACTTCTGTTTCTCTGTGCCTGGCCTCAACCACCTGCAAAAGTGATAAACCCCCATCTCCAGTCCCAGCAGGGCTGTGACAAGTTAATTAATAACAGACAATAATAATGTTTGTCACTGGAAAACACTCAAGAAAATTAATTGCTGCTTTGGAGCAGGGCTGGGATATCACACACCACATGGAAGAGAGGAGAAATGACCCAAACAAATGCTTGTTGGTCAGAGAGCTTTTCTGTGCCCTGAGTGAGCGGGGAAAGCACTGCTCTGGGAAGCACAAAGAACATCCCACGGAGCAGGTGGGAGTTCAGCAGCAGAGCCCTGCAATGACTCCTGCCTTGTTCCACCTCCCTAACACTGCAGAGAGGTGGGACAGGCAAATACACCAGAGAAATCCACTGAGGCTGATGGAAACACTCCCAGGGCAGGAAAGCTCCCAGCTGCCAGCACAGGAGGCTGAGGAGAACAGGGGGAGGGAGAGCTTTTACCTGCCCTTTTCTTCCTCCCACACAAGTGTCTGCTGTCACTGAGCACCACAGACCTCCGCTCAGACCCAGTTCTCCCAGGGCATGGCTCTGGTTCTGGGGCTCTCCTGGGAACTTCCAGAAAATGCCGAGATGTTTCTGGAGGTGGTTTGTAAAGAAAAGGGCTGTGCCCAGGACACAGGAGGGAACCAGTCCTGGGAGAAAATCAGTGCCCTGAGCACCTTCGATCCACCCCAGCCAGTGGGCAGGGCCCACTGAAACAGAGGGAATCTGGGCAGAAATCCTCCCTGCAGGAAATGGAAATCTGCAGGAGCTGAAGCAGCTGGACAAGAGTGGGGCAGGGAGGATGATCACGCCAAGGTTTACTCTAAGGGGACAATCATTCAGCTCAGGGTAACACTTGTTTTGGCTCACCACCACCCCATATGCAAACACCCATCAAGCATCCAGGGTGGCATCTCTGAGCCCTTGTGTCCCACAGCTACTTAAGGGGAGTGCCCAGCCTTGCATCCCTCAGCAGTCACATACAAGGAGTTGTGTGGCTCTGCTCCCACTCCCTGAATTACACCCAAGGGGTTCCAGCATCCCGCTGAGCTGCGGGAAAGCAGGATTTGGGAAGGACAGGCCAGGTCTCCAGACAGTGCTTCTAAGCTGAAGGAGCTGCAGCCACACACCGTCACCCCAAAAGAGACCTGACTGCAGAGACCACATAATGACACCTACAGTGTGGTACAGAGAGCAGGGAAACAGGAAAAGTATATTTAGCCAACCATTTCCTGATACCATTCCCCTCCTGGGAGAGCAGAGTAAAACAAACACTGTGGGTAAATAAACTCTGCCCTTCAAAGCAGACAGGAGCTTGCACAGAAGCACAGACACACCTCAGGAGGAAGGACCACCTGGACATCCCCGGCCCTCTCAGCTCATCCCAAGCACATCTGCTGTGCAAATGGGTACTGAGATCTCAGGACCTCTCTGCAACCTCTTTCCTTCTTTTCTTTATATTGAGTTAGAAGTTAGATTCATGGAATTAGTGGTTTGGGTTGGAAGACACCCCAAAATTCATCCCATTCCCCCCCTGCCATGGGGCAGGGACACCTTCCACTGTCCCAGGCTGCTCCAAGCCCCATCCAACCTGGCCTTGGACACTGCCAGGGATCCAGGGGCAGCCACAGCTTCTCTGGGCACCCTGTGCCAGGGCCTCCCCACCCTCACAGGGAAGATTTTCTTCCCAATATCGCATTTAAATCTTCCATCAGCTTGAGGCCATTCCCCCTTGTGCTGTCACTCCAGACCCTCGTGAAAGGTCCCTCTCCAGCCTTCTCCTAAGCCCCTTTAAGCACTGGAAGTTGCCACGTTTCACATGTCCCTGTCACCTCTCTTCCCATCCCTGTGCACCTCTGGAGCCTGGCTCTACCTTCCCCAGCCCCTCCTGTGAGGCAGGGGCAAGAACTCTCCTTAACTTGGTGTAAACCCTCAACAACCCCTTGTCCCAGCCTCCCCTGGAAGCTCTGAGCTCCATTTCCTCCCACCCACCAACAGCTGGAGGTGCAGAAAGATCACAAAAAAAAAAAACAAACTGAAATGAGCAAAAAGTAAGTTAGGAAGTGAGGAAAGTGAACTGGTGGCAGGACCCATCCTGACTGGAATTGTGTGACTGTGCCCAGGAGTGACAGTGTAACCCAGCATTAGATGGCAGTCTGGGAGCACAGGGCACAGCCCTCTGCAAGCTGCTCTTCTTAAGACTTGAAGATTTTAAGAATTGAGGAAGGAGACAAGAAGAACACCTTGAGGTCAAACAATGGGCTGGATCAGACCAGTCAGACCAGTAATGCTGGGCTGACTGCTGCAGTGGCCACGACAGCCACGGAGTCCCAGACACAGCCAGGATCTCCGTACCCAGGACTGACTGAACCCTGCACCACCTTTGGATAAAAAGGCTGGGAATGCAGCACTGTGCATCCCCAGACACCTCAGCAGCTCATCACACAAACTCACCAGGGAAAGCTCAGCTCTGCTTGCCCTACGCTTGGAGCAGGGAGGAACCGTGGGAGGACAGAGCATGGGGACACACATCCCAGCAGGAGCTGGAGGCAGCAGGGATATGCGGATCTCAGTCCAGATCCTTCCCCAAAAGCCTGTGCATCCTGTGGCAGTGGAAAACCAGAGGCTGAGAGCAATACAGGAAGGAAGGAGCCTGGCAGGGCACCCCTGCCTGCTCCCTGACCTAGCCAGGCTCCAGACCTGCCCCTGCACCTCCCTCACCAACACTGCACAATGGGAATTCTCAGTTCCTGGGACTCCTGCTTGGGAAAACAGAGAAGCCAAGAGGACAACAGAAATGCCTCAGTCACACCAGACTACCTTGCTGCTCAACCACACCACCTCCCCACTGAAACTGCTCACAAGAACTGGGCTCAGGGAACGTGGAGGCTGGGAAGGATCTGCCAGAGCTTCTCTGCAGCACCTGGCCCAGAGCTGACACTGGAACATCATCGGCTCCTGGATCCCTCACAGGTTTCCTGGGCAGGTCACCTCACCCAGCCCTTCGTGCCCCCACTGAACACAGCAGTCACATTTAACTGTTCACAGGGATTGACTCACTGATGTCTAAGGCACTCAGAAATCCCTGGATCTGGGGAAAAACCATGAACAAACACTGTGGAGAGACCAGCAACCAGAGAGAAGAGCCCACACACACACACACAGGCTCCCACACACTGACTCCACACGTGAGGTCCAGGGTGTTTATAACGTGTAGTACAGACACGGTGATCTTTCTGCTGAGAGAGACAGAGAGAAGATACCAGACACAAGTCTATCAGGGTATTTCTGAACAGTGTTCCCAAAGGATCTCAGGATGAACTTGCTTCCACTAGGAAGGATGTTTGCTCTCAGAAGGGCCACCCAAATACTGGGCAATACAGCTTTTAGGCCAGAAAAACCACAGATGGTACGGGCTGTGATTTGCGAAGCCACCTGATTTCAGCAGCTCTGTTTGTTGCAAGTTTGCGTGGTCCTTCTTCTTACCCTGATTCAGGGATCTTTGTCTTTCTTGCCCTAAGCTGACCCGTAATGCAGAGGGACAAGAAATAATGGAGCCACTCTCTTCCGTGCCTTGTAGGCATCAGTGGCCTCCAAGCAGTCCTCTGCCCAAGGATGGGAAGAACGAGTGGAGATGGAAGCCATTCTCTCCCATACCCATCTACCTCCCCAGAAGAGCTTTGGTCTTTCCCCGGAGCTGACTCTGAGCACCGAGCAGGCCAGCAGCAGCAGCAGCCCAGCCACACAGTGGCTCTGGGACTGTCACTCTGAGCTCTGGATGTACACAGGCACCGCCAGCATGGCGCAGGGCCCGTCCGAGCCCGCCTGCAGCTCCGCCAGGGCCAGGTTGGAGGCCATGCTGCTGGGCTGCCCAGGGACCAGCTCCGAGCCCGCAGCTCCCGCCCCGCCAACCACGATGGACAGGACAGCGTCCGACTCCTGGAAGGGCTCCTTGTTGGGGCCCCCCTCGGGGGGGCTGTCCCCGTCCTTGAGCTCCGGCAGCCCCAGCGCCAGCCCGGCCTTGCGGCCCCGCGCCCCCCGCTTCTTCTGGGCCTTCCTGAGCTGCAGCTCCTTGTCCTTGGGCGAGCCCAGGCGGCACTTGTGCTCCCTCAGGTACTTGTGGCGGGTGAAGCCCTTGCTGCACGTGGGGCAGCGGTGTTTGTAGTTGCCGGTGTGCGAGCGCTGGTGCTCCACCATGTGGGCGCGGCGGCTGAAGGACTTGTTACAGTACTGGCACTTGTGGATCTTCATCCCTGCACACAGAGAGCTCGGTCAGGCCCAGCCATCCCACCGGGGAGAGCGGGACAGCTACACCTCCTCCTCCTCCAAGGAGATGCTCCCTGAGGAAAGGCAGGAGATGTTGTGCCACACACAGTAAAGGGTGGGTGGCTACAGCCTGAATGTCTGTGTTTAACCATTGTTTTAGTCCTTTGGAGAATCACACAATGTCCTGAGCTGTGAGGGACTCACAGGATCATCCAGTCCAACTCCCAGCCCTGCACAGACCCCCCAACACCCCCACCCTGTGCATCCCTGGCAGCGCTGTCCAAACGCTCCTGGAGCTCTGGCAGCCTCGGGGCCGGGACCATTCCCTGGGGAGCCTGGGCAGTGCCCAGCACCCCTGGGGGAAGAACCTTTCCTGATCTCCAGCCTGACCCTGCCCTGGCACAGCTCCAGCTGTTCCCTGGAGTCCTGTCACTGTCACACAGCAGAGATCAGTGCCTGTCCCTCCACTGCCCCTCAGGAGGAAGCTGCAGACTGCAAATAAATATTCTTGTATCAAGTAAGAGCATTAAAATATCACCAGAAAAACATGTCAGGTAATTGTGATGAAAATGCAAAACAATCTTAAAGTATTGGTTTTTTTCAAGTGTATTTAGTAAATAAGAGAAATTTTCACTTTTTTCCCCTCCAAAATATGGGAATGCGCAGTCTGAAAGAACCCATAACTGCACTATCAGCCCATCCCATCTGATCCCACTCTGCAGGGCTTTGGGCACAAGGAAAGACTTCCAGTTTTACCCCAAGAGAGAGAAGTTTGATTGTTCCCTAGGGCATGGGAATAAATTATTTGTCTTTATTAGGATTGGGAGCATCATTTTTGGAACAAGAAGGGAATCAAATCCCATGCCATCTCCTTTTGTGTGTGGGATGGGACTGGGGAGGAGTGGACAGAGCACTCTGGATCTTCACTAGATGGCAAACAGACCAAATAATCCAGCTCAGCTTCTGAGTCTCACCAGCGGGCCCTGCCTACAGATTACATTGCCTTAGAAAACAGCCCCAAACTTGACATAACCCTAAACAGACACTCGCTTTAACAGGCCTGCAGCAAAACAGAGAGAAAAAAATCTAAAGCTAGTAAATTATTCTTATTTCTCAGGCTTAGTCCCTCTGTCACATGTCCCTGCAGCACTATAGGGAATCCCAGTTACTGCATTCCCAACCACTCACCTGAATGGGACAGAATGTGAGCCTTCAGCTTGTCAGGTCTGTTGAACTCTTTATTGCAGCCCGTGTGGCTTCTGGAACAACAACAAATGCTGGTGAGATGTGGGAATCAGCTGAGGATCAATGTACAAAAGACCCCAGATCATAAAGAGATCCATGACCCTTCTCCTTAGCAGCACCCAGATGTTTCTCGTGGTGCAGCCTCAGCAGGAGCTGCACTGTTTCAGCCTTTCTGGGGAGGGGCAAGGAATAAACAGGCTGCCACAGGGACATGTGGCCTTTGCTAGACTACACACGGTCTGTGTCTCACTATAAATTCTCCTAAAAGCACCGAGTTCAAGACCCCAGCTGGAGAGAGAAATATTTTGGAAGGAGGAACGAGGTGGTTGGAGCAGGGAAGAAAGCCAGTCTTGGCTCTCTCAGAAGGTCCATGGCTGTGACACAGATTTGGGACTGCACCTTTCCTAAACTTGGTTCCTCTGGCTTGTGCATGAGGTCCTATGTTGCCAAATGCTTTTGGAGACATGGCAGTGAGTGAGAGCCCATCATCCAGGCAACCTCTGTGGTCAATAATGCTCCTTCTCTTCCTAGAGCTCCCCCAAGCCTCCCATGAAGGCAGGCGTTATTTCACAGGGCTCATGAGGCAAGGGAATTAAGTGGCCTTACAGGAAGTCAGTGACAGAACTGGGACTCTTTGGCTCAACAGCACACAGCATTCCAACCTCCCCAAGCCTGGAAGGTGCCCCAGAGTCCCCTGGGATACCTGCAGGAGCCATTCCCCCCATCCCAGCCCCGTTCAGACACGCTGGTGGGTGCACACACACTACGTACGAGAAGGGACATTTGTATTTCTTGAAGGGCTCATGGATGAGCATGTGGCGCTTGAGCTTGTCCTTGCGATTGAACGCTGCCTCACACACCGAGCACTTGAAGGGCTTCTCGCCTGGGGAGCAGAGAGCAGGGCTCAGGGACAGGCCAGCCACACAGGCTGCCCTAGCCATGGAGAGGGCACCAGGCTGGCTGTGCCACACTATAAACTTCCCCAAACTTCCCCGCCTGATGGATAAATCACACAGAATCTCACAGAATTAACTGGGCTGGAAAAGACCTTTGAGATCATCGAGTCCAATCTATAACCTAACACCACCTTGTCCACCAGAACACAGCACTGAGTGCCACATCCAGTTTTCTCTCAAACACCTCCAGGGATGGTGACTCCACCACTTCCCTGAGCAGCCCATTTCAGTGCCCAATCACCATTTCTGTGAACTTCTTCCTAATGTCCAGCCTAAAGCTCCCCTGGCTCAGCTGGTGCAGCTTAAGGCTGTGTCCTCTTGTCCTGTTGCTGGTTGCCTGGGAGCAGAGCCCACCCCCCACCTGGCTACAGCCTCCTGTCAGGGAGTTGTGGAGAGTGATAAGGTCTCCCCTGAGCGTCCTTTTCTCCACGCTGAACAACCCCAACTCCCTCAGCTGCTTCTCAATAAAATAATAAATGGATGGGTACAACCCACGTTGCACACTGCTCCCACTCTCCAGAGCCAAATTCCTGAGTTCTGCCACCACAAGAAGCAGGGAAGCCGCCTGTGTGTCCTATTTCTAACAAGAGCATTGCTGGGCATGAGGCTGAACCAAACCCACTGACCTGAAACCACGTTACTACAAATGACTCAGAGCCAGCTCTGTCATTCCCCCTGCCAGGGGCCTGGGGTGGGCAGGGCTGTGGCACAGGGGAGCCGTACCCGAGTGGATGTGGGCGTGCAGCTTGAGGTAGTGCTCCCTCCGGAAGAACTTCTTGCAGATCTGGCACTTGAACTTGCTGCCCCCGCCGTGCGTGGGGATGTGGCGGCGCAGGTACCGCTCGCAGGGGAACACCTGCAGCACACAGAACACAGCTCAGAGCCGGCACCACACGCGGGCAGCACGGAGCTGGCAAGGGAGGCACAACCCAAACAGAAAACATAAGAATCATGGAATGGTTTGGGTTGGACGGGACCTTAAAGATCACCCAGTTCCAATCCCCTGTCATGGGCAGGGACACCTTCCACTGTCCCAGGCTGCTCCAAGCCCTGTCCAACCCAGCCTTGGACACTTCCAGGGATGGGGCAGCCACAGCTTCTCTGGGCAACCTGAGCAAGAAGCTCAGATTTCCCAGGAAGGA
Source organism: Orthonyx spaldingii (assembly GCA_013397795.1). Lineage (NCBI taxonomy): Eukaryota > Metazoa > Chordata > Aves > Passeriformes > Orthonychidae > Orthonyx > Orthonyx spaldingii. The sequence goes on along the minus strand of VZTJ01003796.1, from coordinate 395,229 downwards.
TGCACAGAAAAAACCTTCAGGATTGTATAAAGAAAGTACAGATAGAGCTTTAAAAACAAACAAATGAGAAATCCCTAAAACTTTCTTAAGAAACACGTAGGTTGAAGCCTTGGTGTCAATTATGTAACACCACAGTGCTGGGACCAGCTCCCCAGAAGGATGCCCAGTCCCCCACCAAAGCCAGCAGTAGGATGGGCTGGGCACAGAATCCCTGGAGTTCCTACCTTCCCCACAGGGTTAATTTCACTTTCTGTTCCCTCATGATCTGTTATAGACTCCCATTCGTGGAGCCGAGGGTTCCTGTCCCCCTCAGAGCCCTTGCCAGGTGTCCAGGCCCAGCTCAGGCAGTGGTGAGCACCCACCTTCTGGCAGTGAGGGCAGGGGAAGTTGTGCGTTGCTGTCTGCAGATGGTGCTCCAGGGCTTCGGGGGTGGAGTATTTATTGACACACTTCACACACCTGGATGTGGAGAGGAAGGACAGAGGCTGTGAGTGAGGCTCCTGCAGCAAACCCCACGCCACGGGCAGACCTGCCCTGCCCAGCCCAGCCCAGCCTAGCTCAGCCCATTCACCTTCCAGGGTGGTCTTTGACAGGGTTGGTACAGAAAATAACCACTTAGGTGCTCTAAACCTCAGCAACCCACATGCCAGCTCACACTCACACTTAGCATCCTTCAGAGAGGGAGATGCTGGAAAAATGGGTGGAGAAGCCTTTAAATACTAGTGCACTTCCCACAGGCTGCCATGGGAGCACCCAGACCTGAGCACATATCCACACTGCCTCCTCATGGAGACAAGCCCGAGGTAAGGACTTCACCTTACTTCAAACACCTCCTTCCATCTTCATTGCTTGGAGACTCCCAGTGAAGGAGCTGAGAGTGGGGACACAGCATGGCAGGGGTCACACTGCTGGCAGGATTTCTGACAGCGGGCACTGGGGACAGGCACCATCAGCACTGAGGACAGAGGCACTCACACCCTGCTCCTGCTGTGAAACCCCTTCTCCTGAGGTCAGACTAAAACCTCCTCAAGCACAAGCAGGGCTCTGATCTCAGGGATCCCCACTACCAAGCTGCAAGATGAAGTTCCATAATGCAAGGATAACTAGAAACCATGATCTATGCAAGAAGCAGCAGGTATTTATTCCATGAAGCTCCTAAGAGACTCCAGTATCTCCTGGACTTCCTACTCTTCCTGAACATCTCTATGGGCATTTCAAAAGCTCTGTGGAGCTCTCTGTGGAACTTCTCACACTTTCCCTCCACACTAGCAGAAAAGCTTTCCAAGGAACAGACCCTTTTGCAGCAAAGGGATAGGAGATCTTTCTCTGGGCATGGCTTCTACAACCCACAATCCCTTTGCTGCAGGTGAAGAATCACAGAAACAGGCTGGGAAGGGCTTCCCTGGCTCTCTGACCCAGCCCAGGGTAGGTTCAGCTGTGCCCATCTCACTCTTGACTGGTGATAAGAGGAATTGCAGTGATGGGATCTTCCCACATAACCAATCCCAGCTTTTCACTGTCATCCAAAGAGACTCCTTGCATTCAAACTGCTTGTCCCTTGCAGTCTGGGCCACCTGGCTGTCCAAAAGCACTACAGCCACCGGACACAGGGCTCCCTGTCCCCTCTGAGGTCCCACCAACCATGCTCTGCACCCACTCACTCCTACAAGCCTTGTGAGCAGCGATTGTACTGTACTTGTAGACGGCCATGTCCTTCTTGGGGCTGTGCTGGGGCAGCAGGCTGTGCGAGTACTGGTGCACGCCCAGCTCGTACAGCGACGGGAAGTCCTTGCTGCACAGGTGGCAGCGGTAACTCAGCTCCTCCTGGTGGCTCTTGATGTGCTCCAGGAAGGACTCCAGCTTCTGGAAGGTCTGGGCACACGTCTTCACCACACATTTGTACACCTGGGAGAAGGGAGAGCAGTTGGAGAGGCTCACCATGGAAACGACCAGGGAAAATCCTCTGCCAACAGGCAGAGTTGTGTTCCTTTCTCGAGAGAAACGCAGACTGTCAGGGCACACCCCTGAGAAAGCAGGTGGAACAAAGGAGTGTTGATGGGAGGGCCTGAAAGCACCTGAGTGAGTGGGCCCACAACACCCCAGAAGTGATTGTCCCATGACCCGAGAGCTGCCACCTACACTGAAAACTGGATTTCACAGAATCATAAAGGTTGGAAAAGACCTCCAAAGTCAGAGTCCAGTCTTAGACCAAACACCACCCTGCCAACTAAACCACAGCACTGAGTGTCACATGCAGTTGTCTGTTGAACACTTCCAGGGAGGATGACTGCACCACTTCCCTGGACAGCCTGTTCCAATGCCTGACAACCCTCTCAGTGAAGAAATTCCTCCTTATGTCCAGCCTGAACCTCCCTTGGCACAACTTGAGGCTGTTTCCTTTAGTCCTGTCCCTTGTGGGAGCAGAGCCTGACTCCCCCCTGGCTGCACCCTCCTGTCAGGGAGTTGTGGAGAATGAGAAGGCCCCCTCTGAGCCTCGTTTTCTCCACGCTGAGCCCCTGCAGCTCCCTCAGCCACTCCTCCTCTGCCTCACTCTCTAGAACCCTTCCCCAGCTCTGCTGCCCTTCTGTGGACACACTCCAGCACCTCCATGCCTTTCTGGATGTGAAGAGCCCGGAACTTGACACACTTCATTTCTTTGCTTCCTCTCCAGCCACCCAAACCTGCTTGGCTGAATTCTCACTGAGCAGGGTAGAGACAGAGGAGTTTTTCAAAGCCACCCAAACTACACAGCTACAACCCTGAGAGCTGAGCTGCATGTGAAGAACTGGCAGCTCTACAGGCCAAAAGCAGGACAGACCCTGGTAATTGGTGCATTATATGAAGCCAATCCCAATATTGCCACCCACACAGGCACCCTCTGTCCCTACCTGCTCATTCTTGTGCTGTGTCATGTGTGATTTGAGCTGGAAGTAGGTGTTGAACTTGCTGGGGCAGAACTGGCACTGGTAAGAGCTGTCAATCAGGACAACCTGCTTGGCTTCCAGCTTGGCCGCCTCGCTCTCCTCCAAGGGGCTCAGGTCCTGCGGCGGGGGCACCGCGTTCTGGGAGGGCTGGGGCAAACCTGCACACAGGAAAATCACAGCCTGCCATGAGACAGGAGGGAAAGTCACAGCCTGCCAGGAGGCAGCTCTGAGAGCTGCTCTGCAAGCACCACACTGCTAAGACGTGCCCAGCCTGGCTCTTCCTCCCTGTCAGACTCTTTAGATCAGGTGAATCTCACTAACATGGTCACTTTAAATTTGTTGATGGATTATTACTCCATCTTCCCCTCCCTACCCCATTCCCCTTTTCCAGAGATGTAACAGTCAGAGAACAGGCCTCCACCAGTGAACCAGAGCCAGATTTACTCCCACCACCGGCAGAAGACAGGAGGCAAGATCAGCCAGTAGCTCAGAGTCCATGGTGCCAACAAACAGCAGCTCCAGTTGTCCCTTGTCTGAGACATGACATTGTCACTGCATTCCCTTCCCTACCAGGACTGGGGCCACCAGCAGAAAGGGTATCCAGACACCAGCAAGGAGCTCTTCTCTGCCTAAAGTATTTTCAGGTGGCCACTGTGGCCAGATCCAGCCTGGGCATGACCTGCACAGAGCAAAGCCAGAGCTCTGGGCTATCCTAAACCAGCAGCTGTTTGTCCCCTAGGCCAGAGGTGTCAGGTGTGGCTTGTGCACTGCCAAAGCTGTACTGCCAGGGAGTGAGAAGGGGAAGAAACCTTGCCCTGTTTATGCACATACTGGCACAGAGTTCAGAGCCACTTTCTCCACCAGCACCTGAACCCACCATGGGGTATGAAAGGATGCACCTTCCAGCTGGAGCTGAGCAAATGCCACTCTCAGTGTGAGCTGCTAAACATCACCAAGGAATGCAAACAGCACACACAGCTCCCCTGCCTCCCTGTGTGGAGGTGCAGAGACCTGCAGCCCCCTCACAGCTCTGCTCTGCCCCACACACACCCCATCCCCAGGCGCCAAACCTGTGTCCTCCTCGTCCTCAGGCTGGCTGGGGTTCAGGGCCATGACCTGCACAGTGATGGAGTTGCGGGAGATGGTGCAGCCCAGCCCTGGAGGCCACACTTTATGGGTCTGCATGTGCTTCTTCACGTTGGACTTCTGGGCAAAGGCTCGGCCACACACGATGCACTGGAAGGGCTTCTCACCTGTGTGACTGAAGGGGAAGGGACCAGCTCAGCAGCTGGTGGAGAGAGGAGGCAGCCCCCAGGCAGGGCCCAAGGACTGTGCTGGGCACTCAGTTTGGTAGATCCCACCTGGGCCTGCCAAACCAGGTCTTTGAGACCTGATTCACCACAGGTGGATTGGGAGAGGCCTGGGGAAACAAGGCTGGAGCACAGATGAAACACCTGTGGTGTGGGAATGATGGGATCAAAGGAAGAAGCAGGAGAGGAAAACAGCTCTGCAGCAACATCGGGGCATTCACTGGCAGGGTCTCTGCACAGACCTTGGGGACCTCATCACTTTCTCAAGTGTATAAGCCTTCTCTTCCCTGTCACCCTTCTCTCTCCTGCACACATCTCTTGTAGTTTGCAGCCCCCTGATCTGCCTGAATTTGCTCTCCTCTGTCCACAGTAAAAAGGTATTTCTACTCTGCCCTCTGCTTCAAGAGAAAGTGAAGAGTCCAGGCTGGGAAGGGGTGCAAAAACCACCATTTGTTCCTTCCCATCTGTTCTGAGTCCAGCTGACTCCAGTGGGGGGAAAACTGCAGATTTCAGCTTCCTCCTGCCAGGGAAAAGCTCTCTGATTAGAGCTCCCTGTATAGACACTGAGCTTGGCTTACACTTTGCTAACAGCAGCAAACAGGGAGGCTGCAGCTTGCTAGGGAGGGAGAGGAAAGGGAAGGGCAGAGGCAGTGGGAATGCTGCTACTCCAGCGAGCAGGTGACAAGAGGTTTGGCTGTCGAGGTCTCATCAGCAAGGAAAACAAGCCTCCAGCCCCAGCACATAATCAGCATGAAGAGTCCATCCATGATACAGCCTTCACTCCAGTCACTGAGGAAAAGGTATCCTGGGGTGAGAAGGATGAAAAATCCCTCCCATTGCAGCACAAGTCCTAGGAATACCAAACTGGTCTGCACAGACTGTGCTCCTCGCCAGCCCAGCCACTCTGCTGTGTCCAGGGCAGGGCACTGTTACCTCCTGATGTGCTGCTGCAGGTCAAAGTTCTTGGTAAAGGCCTTGTCACAGTAGGTGCATTTCAGCTTGGGGGACTTGGGTTTGCCTGAAAGGAAGAGCACACACAAGAATGAGCTCTCGTGGCACAACCCTGTTCCCACTGCCCCATGACATGACTGTTCAGGACCAGGAATGGAGAGCTTATGGAAAGGTAACATCTGCCTGGCCAGACTGGGGAGTGGTTATGGGCACAAACATTCATTTAACACAGCCTGAGCCAACTCTACAAATCCTGAGCAGTGCAGTCTGGTGGGGCAGGGCATCCCCCTCAGGCAACAACCACTGCCTTCCAGGGACCCTTCCAGCTACAAAGCACCAGCCTTCAAGGTGCTCTGGGCATTGGGAAAAGACACAGCACAAGTGAGAGGAAGGGCCTCAGCTCTGTCTCTGCTTTGAACTCACCAGGTCACCCACCAGTTTCATGCAGGGCATCGTGTTCCCCTCCAGAGCTGCACAGCCAATGCCATCCCTCAGGGTCTGGGGAGCCCATGGCCTGGCAGTCCAGCTGGGACAAGCCCAGTGACCACAGGGCAGGTGCTGGAAGGGACTCACCTTCCTGCAGCCCACTGTCGTTCTTGCAGCGGCGAGTTTTGGCAGCAGCAGGGGAATCAAAGCCAACCACAGAGCCTCCTCCTGCACTGCTCAGGGGGGTGGGAGCACTGGTGCTCTTGGCCTTGAAGCCCTGCTTGCCAGGGCTGTACACAGGGGGAGAGGGGTACACGGGGCTTTCCACGCACTGGCTCGGTACCTGTGAGAGGGAAATTCATCAGTGGAACAGGTTTGCTACAGAGTTACACCATGCCCTGTCCTCCATTTCCACCCACACCAGGCTGTAGTTGGGTTGAGTTTTCTGCCTCCTGCCAAACTGGATCAAATCTCTGGTTCACCAGTCCAACAATGTGTCTCTAACCAAAACTAACACCCTGAACAATATGAAACTCTCCTGCTGAACATCAAAAAACATCCAGAAGTTATTACAGGAGGAACAGGACAGCAGAGAAACACTCTGAGGGAACAGTCTTGTCCCTCTTCTGTATCTCATGCCTGCAAGAGTTTCTTATCCCTCTGGAGCAGGTTAGCAGAAGGATCACTGTTGACCCTGTGGCAGGTCCTGCTGCCTGTCCAGGCAGGACTGCATTAGGGAAGGAAAGCACAAGGAAACTCCAAGTGCCAAAGCACGGCTGTTTATGTCAGCACCAAGATTAGGAAAGGAGACTCAGAGACACAGTGATCAGTCTGGGGTGACAGTTTGAGGGCATTTCTGCTGCCCACCCTGATAAATTTACTCAGACCACTACTTATCCAACATCCCCATCCATTTCTGACCACTGGCACCTCCAGATCAGATGCCAGTTACACAGGTAAGGATGCCAAACCTCAGTCACACCCAGCAGCTCCTGTTGTGAAGGGCAGTGCAAACGTGGAGGCTGCAAACAGCTGATCCACCAGTAAATCCACCCTGCCCGTGCCTCTCTTTAGCAAAAGCCACCTTGTCAAGCTCCTTGAGATTTAGACTGAATTTTTCTCTCCACATAAGCCTGAAGTGCAGTGTGGTGCTCTGTGCTTCTATAGGTGAGCCCCTCACCTCTACCCCTCTCACTCCAACACATGCAGATATTCCTTGGCCAAAAACAAACATTCAGCTCTCCTAAGCCTGTGCCAGCCCTCTGTCCCTCTCAGCTGTTTCTCCTGTTCTCCCCATCATCTTACTGACCTCCTTCTGTTTGCTACCTTCTCCCAGAGGAAATAATTGCTGCCAAATAACCTAACCCATCTTCCCACACTACAACTCCACGTTCCTCAAAGCCAAATTGGATGGGGCTTGGAGCAACCTGGTCTAGTGGAAGGTGTCCCTTCCCACATCAGGAGGCTGGAACTGGATGAGCTTTAAGGTCCCTTCCAACCCATCCCATTGTGTGAGGACAGATCCCCAGGCCCAGCCCCGGCCTTACCTCCATGGGCGGGTAGGGCTGCATGCCCAGGCTCTGGATCTCCACGGTGCTGGCTGCTGCCATGGGAGCAGGGGCACTGTACACCTCCACCACTCCGGGGCCGGGCTGCCCGGGAGCTGCCAGGCTGGGCGGGGCAGGCGGAGGCTGAGGAGGGGGTGGTGGCGGGGGCGGNCCCGGCGTGCATACTCATGCTGCTCTGCAAGCACACAGACACACAGCGCGTTGGAAATGCAGCAGCCAGCAGCTGGAGGGGCTGCTCCCCCACACACCTTCCCAATCCCAATTTGCCTGCAAGAACAGCAGTGATGTCTTGGCACAACACGGCACATCCAGCTGGCAGGTTAGACCAGACTGTGCTGGAGGCTTGGCATGACCTGCAGGGACACATTGCCTCCTCCAAAACCCAAGCCCTCAAGCCCCACTGCTATTATTGCCTTGTTTTTAAAGCATTTAATCCTTCTGGTTATAAGGAATATTTTCAGAGCATAGAGAGCACATATAGCCCAGTCGGCCTGGAGAGAGCCCAAACAACCCTCCCAGGAGGACAGGAATCCATGGAGTAAACTGACAAGGGCTCTGGAAACTCACCTTTATATGGGGGCTCTAAAAAAGCTGGAGAGACCACATTACAAAGATCTGAGCATCCAGCAACAACCAAGTCTGTGAGCAACACCAACCTGTGTGGTGCAGTCAAAGCACTGCAGGGAAGGAATGGGGCATCCAGAGGGATCTGGACAGGCTTGAGAGGTGTGGCTGTGTGAACCTCAGCGAGTTCAACAAGACCAAGTGCAAAGCACTGCACCTGGGTCAGAGCAACCACCACAAGCACAAATATAGGCTGGGCAGTGAATGGATTGAGGGTAGCCCTGAGGGGAAGGACTTGGGAGTGTTGGTGGATGAGAAGCCCAACATGACCCAGCTGTGGGTACCTGCAGCCCTGAGAGCCAACCATGTCCTGGGAGGCATCCTCAGCACTGTGAGCAGTACCCCTGGAATCTTCCAGGCCAGCCTGGACAGGGCTTGGAGCAACCTGGTCTAGTGGAAGGTGTCACTCCCATGGCCGTGGGGGTGGAATTGGGTGAGCTTCCCCCATGACTCCCTGGAGCCACAGGTGCCCCTCACCTGCACCGGGGGCTGCACCGCTGGCATGGGCTGGTCCAGGGAGGTGAAGGCAGACATGGCTGACATCAGCACCTCGTCACTGACCAAGATGTTCCCCTGCACCAGGGTCTGAATCAAAGGCGATGGGGGCACTGTGATGTACGTAGAGATTTGCTGAAAGGAAAGAAAGAGACACTCTCAACCAGCAACAGGACAAAACAACACCCAGAAAACAATGACACTGCCTTTTACTGAACCTCAGGGTCTCTGCTTTCACAGCCTCTGGTCAGCAGTCAGCCACAGCCATTATCTGCAGCTTCCTGCTGAGTCCGTGGGAGTTTCTAGCTCCACAAACGTTCTTCAGAAAAGAGGGAAAAACTATCATAGTGGCTCAGAAAGTGGCCACTGGCTGCAATTCATATCAGGGATAATTAAACAAGATCTGGTCACGGACAAGTTCAGGCCTTTCCTAGATGTTTGGCCCAGTGAGGGAAGGTGGAGAACTCAGGGAGGCTGCTCTGGCTGCAGACAGTGAATGTCAGGCTCATCTCTTCAGCCTGGACTCAGATTATAGCAGGGGAGGGAGGCTGTTGAATTTTTTGGCTGGAAACAACCCGTGTTTGCAGCCCTGGGAAGAAGCACCATGCACTGGGACTACATTAACTTGAAGAAAGCAGTTGGTTTGAAAGTACTTTGGAAACCACAGCTGCACGCACATTACAAGTCATGCACCAGGGACTCACTCTGGAGAATTCTCTAGGGAAGGAGAGTTACTCCAGAGGGGATATTCCCCCAATGTTCATCACATCACATTGCATGGGCTTATTTGCAGGAATGAGAGAGAAGGGATGCAGGGATGAAGCTGCTCCTCTTCTGCCCACGAGCCACACCACGGCCCAGGGGAGAGCAAGAGCCACGGCCCCCTGAGCACTGTGAGAGTGCACCCAGGCTTGTGGCCAGGCTGTGACACTGGGGCTCTTCAGAGGAGCCCACATCCGGCTGCAGCACAGACACAACATGAGACCCCTTCTGTGCTGTCCTGAAATCGGCTGTCAGCCACTGCTGCTGGAGGACACCTCACTGCAGAGGCCCCACTTCAACCACGAGGTGAAAAGCCAAGAAAGTGACAACAGCTGAGCCTCCTAGAAAAGAGCTCAGTCATGAGGCACCGCTGGGTCTAAAAGCCTCACCCCAATGCCCCCCAGCCCCAAATCCCAGCAGCAGAGCAGCAGAGCCTGTGCCTGCAGCACGGTACCTGGCGGGCAGCGCCGGGAGCCGGCGGCACCGAGGTGACGGACGGGGTGTAACCGCTGTTGGTGGCCAGGGACACGGAGGACAGGGACGGGGCACTGCCCTGGCACTGCTCCCTCTTGTGGGTCATGAAGGCAGGCAGGGAGTTGAACTGCTTCTTACACTTCCCACACAGGAACACGTCTTCGTCATCTGCAGTGAAAAAGAGCAGAGCTTCAGGCCTTCCCCTGCATTGCCCACGGCTCCACCCTGCACCCACCATGGAGGTAACAGGCACCTCTGGATCTCAGCACCTCCACATCATCAGCAGGAGACATCAGCAGCAGGGGCCAAGCTGTGCCTCCTCTCCCTAAAGACAACTGATGTGACTGAGTCCATCTCAGCCCTGCTCCCGTACACAAACCCCCCTGGGACACACCAATCCCACTGTCTGTCTCCTCATGCCACAGGCAGGAACAACCAATCTTGCTCCTGTAGCACCCTCTGCTTTTAGTCAAAGCACCTCCTTCCAAAGCACCATTATGCTGGCTGAGGCAGATTTTATTACTCAGGTTGCACAAAGCACAAGAAGTACCTTGGATCAGGGCACAGAGTCACTGTCAGCTTGTGTCCTAAAGCCACCCCTCCACAACACTGCTGGGTTTTGGCACCTCTGCTTGACGTCAGAAGCAGAAAGAAGACAACCCAGCTACATGTCCCAGCTGAAATCTGCAGCGTTAGCAAACCACACACCATTTGTGCTCCATCCAGGCACACTCACAAGGCTGTTCCTCCTGTCTGAGTCACAGCCTGACACTGTCCATTTTGGGGGACACAGGCTGTAACTACCCAGGGGATAACTCCACATCCACCCAGCAAGTTCTAGTGCAGTACTGTGAGGGTCCACATGCTCATAAATGACCAGTTCCCACATTCATTCATACAGGAGGAGGAGTGGATATTAAATAAAAAAACATGAACAGTAACAAGCACGAGGGGTGGGGACAGTGGCTTCTCCCTGCCTTTGTTGTCTTCATTGGAAGCTCATGGACAAGTCTGTTGCCATGACCATCTCAAAAACATCACTGCTCACTTGGGCGTTTGTCCTTTCCTGCTGCTCTGTCTGGTCCTGCTGAGGGCTCACAACACTCACAGCACCCTCACACCCAGCTGTGCACGCTGCAGGGCAGATGTGCAGCCCTCCTGCCCCTCTCCTGTGTCCCAGTGGCAGCAGGACTCACCCATGGGCTGGATGGCGGCGGCGCTGACGTTCGGAGCAGACGGATCTGTCACAGCTCCCTGCCCATCCAGCAAGGACTGCACGGCCAGCACTGTCTGGTTATCCATTCCTGAAAGGAGACACGAGCATGGATGGTGAACTGCACACAGCCAAACAAGGAGAGTTTGGGCACTGGGAGCCCCCTCCTGAGCCACTCCCCAGCTGCTGCTCTCTCCCTTCTCACCCCCTACTCCACAGCACCAACTACCACACAACAGCAACGCTCCCACCTGTCTTCAAAACTCTTCTGGTGCGAAAAGAGAAGGGAAGAACGGCAAGGAAAGCCAAAACAGGACTTGGTTTCAGGCACTTGCTGCAGAGAGGAAGGATGCTTATAACATTGGGTATGAAAAGAGCTGAGAGTGTCACAGGGAGTGTGGGGATGTCACAGGGCAAAGCCTGGGTGGATCTGCCTGGGGATGCAGCACAGACACTGAGCTCGGGGCAGACAAAATCCGTGTGTGCAGCAGCTCTGCCAGCAGCAGTGTCACAAATGCCTCCCTGTTCTCAAGGCCAGCATTCCCAGATCTGATCAGACACGGGGCACACACACCCAGTTAGATTCGTTGTTAGAATCAGCTTACTTGCTTTGGCACAAACATTTTTCACTACAGCTAAAACGTTTTAAAATATTCCAGATAAATACACGAGATTGGGACTGCTCATCTGGGGAGACAACCTGGCCAGCAGCACGTGACTGTGGATTAAGCATGACACACTCTTTCTTTGAAGAAATCGAATGTAAAGACACAAAGGACAATCTGATTTTGGAAGAAAAAGAGCAAAACGGGGTGGTTTTCATGCCTCCTACCTTCCTACCACTCTTTTATGAACCCACAAGGGAAGCAAATGGCATGGCAAGGTTGTAGATTATACCTTGTGGGTTAAGGGAGAGAAGAAAGGTGGGGGTTCTTAGGTGGTTTTTCAGTTCCAGATCTTTGCAAAATGAAACTGCAAAGCTCTGAACTCAGAATTATGTGCCACAGGAAAGGAAAATCAATCGGTCTGATCACTCCTAAGCAGTGAGGTGAGGACTGAGCCTGAGGAGAGGAGAGGTTGCTCAGCAAACAGCAGCAGGAAGGACAGGGAAGCACCACAGCAGAGCACAGCAGGAGCACCCACCACCCCAAGCTCCTCTCATAAAATTTCTCCTGGATAACTGGAACATTACCTCCTTGCTGGGGAGTACCCATACAGCCTTTTAAAGACAGTCTAAATACTCATTTCTCCTGCATTTCCAGTGTGAGGTATGTCAGATTAAGACTCTGTGAACACCTTTTTCATCCTTTCACCTAGAAGAGGTTGCAAACCCTGCTCCTGTCCCTGGAAGAGAGCAGAGAACCTGGAATAGGGCAGGAGCTGCTGCTGGAAGGCAGCAGATCCCACTCCCATGAAATTCCCACCATGCCTGTGGGAAGCCTCTCACACAGAGCACAGAGCAAAGCTGCAGGTCCAGTTCTGCAAGCCTTGGCTGGCAGGGAGAGCTGGAGGCAGCCCTGTGGCTCAGCCCCACCGGCAGAACGCTCCTGGCAGGATCTCCTCTCTCCCTGCTCTAAAACACACCTCCTCCTGCACAAATAACCCCTGGCCAACTGCAAAGGCAGCACTGCAGGCTCCTGATGGCACAGCCAAAGCAGAGAGGGACATGGAGCAGCCCTTCTCCAGCAAAAAGAAGCTACAAGGAAAAGAGGGATGAAAAACTCAGGTGAAGGATAGTATGGGGATAATTAAGATTGCACAAACAGTGCCAGTCTTGACGTGCCTGGCATGGGACAACTGGGTTTCCTCCTGGCACACAGTCAGATCTTCCACGGAAAAAAAAGCCAAACAATTGCCTTGATCCCACTAGGAGGAAGAAGCTTGAGGAGAGGCCAAGACCCAAGCACCATGATGTAGCAACATTGTCAGTGCTGCACTCAGTCTCCTGATGGAGAAAAACGGCCCAGGACAACAGAAGTATTTAATTGGCAATTCAGAGTCCCTGCACTTCACTGAGTAACTGCACAACACCAGGGGAAAACCCCTGGGGTCATGGCTAGCAACCCATGAAGGCAAGCTGGCAGTTCCTTGGTTACATGGATGCCACTCACAGCCATCCACAGGCTCCAGGAGAAAACTCAGGATGGATCCTGCCCTGCCTACAGCCAGCACCAGTCTGCAGGATGGTCTCCACAGCCATGGAACTGTAAAAACCCAGCTCACTCTCTCCTGGCAGCCTCAGGAGCTGAGGTGCAAAGAGCCTGACAAAACCAGGGTGATTCAGGAAGGCCAAGATAAAAGCACAGGCCTTTTTTTCCCTTTCAAATTTCTCTCAGTCAGAGATGAAACAAGACTGTCCATATCACCCAGGTGCTAATTTGCCCTGGTGATAAAGTGTTTTTTTCTGACAGGAGCACCAGGTGCTTTAGAGACAGGTGAAGATGCACCTGTGCCCTGCAGTGCCCTGAGACCAGGCTGCTCTAAGAGTGCTAAGTCACCATCGACTTGTAATCCAATCAACAAGACAAAACAAACAAGCTCAGACACTAAAAGCTGCCAATTGCTGTGGGCTTAAAAAAACCCCACACTTTTTTAATTTGCTAAAAAGCTTTGCTGTCCTGAATGCTGCAGGGAAACTCACACAATGAGGAGCTGATTGCAGAGGGGAAATAGGGACCTGATTCTACACAAGCTGCTGGCAGAGGCACTAAGTAACCTGACAAAATAGAGAAAAATATTTATTCTCTGCTCCTCTCTCTGCTGCTGTGATCACAGGTGATGTTTGGAAGCACAGGTGACAATCCCAATGACAGGCCTTCCAGGCAGTGGTGTCCCTCCACGTAAAGGAAAATACATCTGTAATCCAATTTAGGAAATCAATGCCTGTGAAATAGTTTCTCTCTCACGCCGCTGATCCCTAGCCCAGTGTCAGACTGCCACAGCTTGGCACCTCCTCCTCGGATGGCACCTGGCTGTCACAGTGTCCCAGCACTAAACTGAGCTGTGTTTGAGCACAACCCATTCACCCACACAACAGGCACTGCCCGGGCTGTGCCAGAGAGCACAGACACCCCTCAAAACACACATGCAGGGGCCAGCACCCAGCCGGGGCTGGCACGGAGTGTAGCACAGCAGTGGCACCGGCAGTGTGAGCCCTGGGGCGTGGAGAGGATGGGGGACCCCGGCATGCAGGGACATGGAGTGACGAGAGTGCCCTGGGGATTGGTGGTGCTGCTCCCCGGGCACGGAGACGCGGGTGATGGGAATGCCCCGATGTGCGGGGGCAGGGAGGGGATGAGGTGCCCAGGAGCACCAGGGACAGGGGCAGGGAGGGGCTGGGATGTCGTGGGGCATCGGGCACCGGGGCAGGGCAGGGATGCGGTGCACCGAGCACACAGCCCGTGGCTAATGCGGGCTGCCCGGTGCCCGGGGCACTGCGATGGGCGGTGCGGGGATGCCGCGGCGCACGGGCAGGAGGTGGCACAGGGCCGGGGACCAGAGCTGACAGTGGAGCCGCAGGGAGCCGGGCACGGCGTGGCGAGCCCCGGGCTGCGGCGCGGGCTGCGGGCGGGGGCTGCAGCTGCGTGCGCGGTGCGGGCAGCGGAGGAGCAGCGC
>VZTJ01003796.1:368681-380549 GCA_013397795.1 Orthonyx spaldingii | reverse complement strand
GGGCTGGTGTTCAACTTGGGGCGCGGCGGAGCGGCACTGCCCCAGCCCGCGGACACCGGGCACGGACCGACCGGCGGCCGCCCCTGCCCTGCTCGGGCTCCCGACGCGGTCGCGGTGGCCACGGCCCCAGCCCCATGACTGGGCTGTGCCGCGCCGGGCTCACCGCGGGGTCCGCCGCCCGCACCGAGGGGGTGGGCGGGACACCTCGCTCGGTCCCCATTGGCTGCAGGGCAGGCGCTCCGCACCAATGAGAGGGCGAGGCGGTACCGGTGATTGGTCTGCTTGGCCAAGAGCCGTGATTGACAGCGGTGAGAGCCTATGGGCGCGGAGGGCGTGGCGCCGCTCCCGGAAGCGGCGTGCGCCGGGTGCCATGGCCGGCGGGGCCATGGCGGGGGATGCGGGACCCCTCAGAGCTCTGCTCCGCGCCGCCAACGCGCTCCTGCAGCAGCGCCGCTACCACGCTGCGCTCGCCGTCATCAAGGGCTTCCGAAACGGCGCCGTGTGAGTGCCGGGCCCGGGGGGCGGGGTCTCGGTGCCCCTGCTCGGTGGGGAGGCCGGGGATGCTGTGGAGGGGCGCGGGGGAGGGGATTCCGCCTCCCTCACCCGCAGCTGGCTGGTTTGAGCTGGGTTTGGGGTGGTTTGAGCTGGGTTTGGGGTGGTTTGAGCTGGGCTTGGGGTCCCCTTCGGGCCCGGCTCGCTGAGGTGCGTGTGCTCTTCTCCCTCTGGCTGGGCTCCTCGCGGTTTGCTGTGCTGCTGCTGCTGGGCTGGCTTAAGAGTAATGAATATTTGGCTAAGTAACCTTTTTCGGCTGATAGTAGACTAGAAATACAAGCATTTCACTGTATAGAACAAACTCTATGAAATGTCTGTCCCCCGTTACAGTTATGGAGCCAAAATCCGTGCCCCGCACGCCCTGGTGATGACTTTCCTGTTCAAGAGTGGAAGGTACTAACCCCAATTCTGCATTTCTGTGTTTCTGCTTGGGATGTTTTCATCCCACCTGTCCATTTTTCATGTTTTTAGAGGGTTTAAAAAGCAGAAGGATGTGTGAGCAATGGTTGAACCTTGTCCTGATTGTGAAGCACACACAAATATATGTAATTGTGTGGGTTAATCACTCGTGGGGTGGTTGGTGAGAACCAGAGGGGGAATGAGCAGGTGCCTACAGCAATGTTCTGTTGTGTGTTGGAGTATAAGAACACAGGTTATAGCAGTCCACGTTGAGCCTTTCCCTGAGTGCCAGAGCTTTGCAGTTAGCAAAAAAAAGTTTTAAAAGGGCTGTTTGAGTAGTGATAAAATTAGACAGAGGCACAGTCCACAGTCTGGGTAGGGCTGTGCTCTGAGCCAGAGCTGAGGGGATTTTCCTTCCCTCCCAAAACATTCCTGGGATGCCCAAGCCATCAGTGTGGGTCAGGGGTGCAGTGCCCAGGCTGAGTGAGTGCAGGGTGCAGCATTTTCCCTCTCCTAACTGTCTGTTTCTTTCCTTCAGCTTAAGGGAGAAACTGAAATCCATTGCCCAGGCTACGTACGCTCACTCCCGGAACCTGGCCTATTTTGTGTTCACCTACAAGGGGCTCCTGGCAGCGCAGTCCCGGCTGCAGGGGAAAAAAATCCCATTTCACTCTTTCCTTGCAGCCTGCATTGGGGGCTGGCTGGTGTTTGGTGACAACAATCCCATCAACAGCCAGGTAAAGGCGCTTGCTGGAAGTTTCTTTGGCCAGGAAAAACAGCAGGTGTGCCAGGAAGGGGTTGGTGCAGCCTGTTTCTGGTGGTTCTGACCACACAGCATTGCTCTTTTATTGTGTTCTTTGCATAAATTGCCGTTCTGACTGCTCTGCACTCAAATCCCAGGGATGGTCATGTGTCTCCATGAGCAGTGTGGGCAGTTGGGAGTGCTGGAAGCCCACATTTGCCTCCAGAGCTGCACTGAATTCCTGGGAATGCAGCCAGATGATCCAAAGCTGTGGGGTTATCCCACTTGTCACCTGAGCTGTGGTCACTGCCTCTGTGCTCCTGCTCTGGGCATCACGGGGTTAAACCCTTTCCCGTGAGTGTAGAACTTGATCAGGTAGAGCTGCACTGAACTAAACTCGGTAAACTGATTATTAAAGTGGTTAAACTGATAGCTACATTGGTTAAACTGACAGCTAAACTGGTTAAAGTGACGAAAGCTGCACAGGGGATGTTTGATTTAAAGCTGGTTGTTAACACACAGTCACAATGAGTAAAACACAGAGATGCAGATTAATCCGAAGTGCTCAACTTAAGCCAGGCCTTCAGGCTGTGTCCAGACTCCTGAGCTCACACCTGCTTGGCAGGGCTGCTCTGGGGCTGTTCCGTCACCCCCACCTGAGGTGTCACGGACTGGGCAAAGACAGAAGTTGTGCAACTGCACAGATGTGTTGCGTGAAGTGCAGCTCGCTGATTGCTAAATCAGAGCAGCAGGACTTTGAGGCCGTGGGGAAGACACAAACGCCCGTGGTTTTGCAGGCTGCTGGTGTGGCAGATTGCAGCCTGTTTGCTCTGAAGTAGGTGAATTGTTGCCAGCCCTCCTGGCTGGATTGTCCCTTGTGGGTCACTGGCTGTGCTCAGTGTTTATTCACTCCCTGCTCTCTGGGTCTCTCCCCCTGCAGATCATCATGTACCTGCTGTCCCGCATCCTGTTCGGGTTGTCTCGACTGGCTGTGGACAAGGGCTACATCCCCCAGCCCAGGCAGGATCCCTTCCCTCTCCTGGCTGCTCTGGTGTGGGGGACAGTCCTGTGGCTCTTTGAATACCACAGGGAGACCCTGCAGCCCTCCCTGCAGTCCTCCATGACCTACCTGTACGAGGACAGTGACGTGTGGCATGACCTGTCTGACTTCCTCGTTTACAACAAAAGGACAGACAGCAAGTAGGTGCTTCACTCTAAAACACCTGGGAATGGGATGGGACCTCCCAGCAGCAGAGGGAAAAGGTTATTCTGTTGCTCTTGACTGTGATTTTTAAAAATTAATATCTACCAAGCAGAGTTGGCTCTTGTCTCTAGGCCAGAGTGTTCTGATCAGTCTTTCGGCTCCTTTTGGAGCAAGGACACACCCCACAGAAACCTGTTGCAGTCTTTTTTAAGAGGCCTTATTTTCCCTACACGTGTGGCGTTGGGGTTTGTTCTTTAAAAATTAAATCTATTTATAAAATGACAGCCTGACACTAAGTGGAGAGTATGAAAACATGTTCTAGGGCTCATCTGAATGTTTACAAGTGTTTTTTTCTGTGCTGCTGTGCTCACCGTGGTGTGATCGAGGGGTGAAGGGAGTGGGGGACCTGCTGAGCTCTGAAAGCAGGGCCCGCATTTCTTGGTTGCTGTGCATGGCTGGAACTCCTGTTTAAACTATTACAAGAATAGTTGTGTGCTCCTGGAGAGAGTTCCTCTGGAGTTTTTCCTCAGGGAGACAACAAAATGTGTGAGAATAAAACTGTTAAGATTGTCTTGTACACGCCTGGTAAATCAGGCTTGGAAAGACTGTTTTTGCTCGGTTTCTTTCACACACTTGGGCTGAATCTGTGCCTCTGCAAAGTGCACTAATGAATACCCTGTAATTATTTTAAACTTGTTTGTAAAGCTCTTAAAAGCTGCTTGAACTAAATACCAAAAACAGTTACACAACTTGGGCTCCTCTACAGGCCTCGGATCTCACGCTGGGGACTTTGTGTGTCCAAGGGAGCAACATTTAACCAGCACTTTTATTCTGGTGGGACATGGGAAGGGTTTCTCTGAGGTCCAGAACATGCCCTCCACAGCAGTGGCACGTGCTGGCTGTAAGCAGATTTGAAGCTGATTTTGTACCTGTAGTTTGTGCAGGCTCGTTGCTGAGCCAGGCTGAGGCCATGAATTAATTTATTAATTATCTTCCTGTCAAAAACACACTGCTGAGCCCCAGGATAGGGCAGTAGCAGAAGATTGACTAGATAGCTGAGAGAGCACAAAACCTGGTTTAATTAATCAATTAATTCAAATTCCTAATAGTGCAAGGCACTCACCTGCCATATAACACTACACAGTTCACTCAATGCTGTGCATTGAAATAATTCCTGGCACACTGGTTTGGTGTGGTGATATTTCCAAGAGAATCATGAAGTTCCCTGTTCCCTTTTGGCTCTGTTGGGACTATTTTGTTCACTTTCCCTGCATCCACCTGCTCTTTCCTGAGCTGCCCATGTCATTGCATAATCCTGCTGATGCTCTCTTCATCATCTTTTGAACTCTCTTTACCCTCCAGGCTCTGGCAATTTCTCCTATTCAATAGTACAGCTGAAACAGTGCATTTGACTTCAGGGAGCTTCTGAGTGGAAAAAAAACTCAATTTCTTCTTAAGTCGTTTTTCCTTGTCCTCCTAAACTCCTTTATTACTGTTGCACATATTCAGAGTGCTGCTTTGCTCTTTATTTTTCCATTTTTCTTTGCCATGCAAATCCATGATGCCCAAAAACCAAGACACTTCTTTGTCATGATAACTCTCTATGAACCCTTTAACTTCTAATTTCACCTGCTGTTACAGTCTGGACTGAATAATTGAATTGGAACATCCATCAGTATTTAATCAGACCCCAGGAAAGCTGTAAAATTAGGAATTGGGTTTGTTTCTTTTGGTTAAATAGTTTTCTCTGTATAGATAAGCTTAGAGATTCAAGTACAGAAAAACTGCTGAAGCTACAGGTGAGGTCTGATTCCTTTATAAACATCTTTATTTCCACCACTGCTGGGTGTTTGAAGCATCACAATTTTTCTGTCAGAAGCCTCCATATTGTTCCAAATAAGAGCATTGGTGTTCTGCTAATATTGCAGAATTCCTACAAGCTTTGATGGGATTTCAGAAAACCCTTCCACAAGCTGACAGCTGTGGCTTGGCAATTTCTCCCTGAAAGTATTAAACTCACAAATGCTTGACCATGTGTAATTATTGCAGCAAAAGATGCCGTGGGCTGGTTCTGTGAGCTGGGTGTCTCTGAGAAGGTTTTGATCTGTTTAATTCGTAGCTGGGATTTCTTTCTCTGAGAAAGGCTTGTGATTGCCTTAGAGGTGGGATAATTTTCCTGTGCTGGGAATTGCACCACTGTGGCTGCTGGTGAAGAACTCCTGTGTCCACGAGAAGGACAAGTGGCCTTTCCTGAGCTTTTGACACTGCTCCCTGTCCTCTCCAGAAAATAAATCCCAGCCAAGAACCAGCATCTGCAATCAGCCTGGCAGCAGCGACCATGCCTTGTCCTTGGTTCAAAACGCCCTTTTTCTCTGGGGAGTCTCTCACTTTGTAAGGAAACTGTGCCCAAGCCTCCAACCATCTGCACTGGAGCTCCAGGAGGCAGCTGCCCTCCCTGGAAGCTGCAGCTCCTCGGGGAGCACAGCCCTGGGGAGTTTGCTGGCCGTTGGTTTTCCCGCTGTGCTGGGGGCAGGACGTTGAGCTGCAGTCACTGCTTTCCCCAGGGAAGGAACTGGGATGGGTCCTTAATGACATCAGCCCCCATGGATGTCCCTGGGACCAGATAGCTGGGGATGAGCCCCTTCTGCTGCCAAGGTGTTGAACAATGCAGGCGTGTAGTGGGGAAGTGAACTAGAAGTAATTTGTCTGAGTCAGACTTTTGGGATATGTCAGTGACACTCGCTGCCCTCCCCCAGGGCATTGTGTGGGGAATTGAGTGCCCTGTTTGGGTTCCTTTTTTATGAGCATTAAAAGCAAAAGAAATAAAGAGACAGTTGGGAAGCCACCTGCGAACCGGCCAAGTGCTCAAGAATCACAAAGAAGGGCCCTTTTCTCCCCCCAGCCCTGACTGGTTTTGAATTTTAAGATGAACATGGGGTTGTTTATCTACAGCAACTTTATTTTCCCTTGTTATTTCTTCCTTGACACCTGACTGATACTGAGTGTCTCTAAAGAGGAGCAGAGTGTCTCAGTCTTAGCTCAGTTGGTCAAAAGTGAGGATCACCGGATAAAATGGAACTGTTTAAAATGATGCTTCTCCCTCAGATTTTAAGCCTCTCTTAGAGGCAGTTTTAAAGGTTAATGAATCAAACTGATCAAAAGTTTTCAGCAAGCTTGAGCTTTTCAAGCAGACTCACTATCCTGGGCTATTAATCATTTATTTTATGAAGGAACAAAGCAGGCTCAGGGTTATTTACTGCTGCTGCCTGCTGCCCTGGCATACCCACTGTGCTTCCCTTCCCTTTGGAGGACAGCTTGTGTGCTGGGGCTGGCTCTGGGGATGGCTGGAGGACCCTTTCCGGGACAATTACATTATTTAACAAAGGTGAAAATTAGACAGCTGCCTGACATTTGGGTTGGAGAAGGTTTTCTGTGCTGTGTTTGATGCTGGCAGTGAAGGAGAGGATATTTCTGAAAGGAAAACCTGTGGTTGTCCATTCAGTGCTGCAGAGAAGGGCTGGAGGAGGCTGGGGCTGCTGGAAGGTGTGAACCTGTGTCAGTGGTGGGACAGTGGGGTTTGTCTTGGCCACTGTCCCTGTGTCTGTGCAATAACCAGAGAAATGTCATAGAATTTATCATAGAATCACAGGGTGGTTTGGGTTGGATGGGACCTTAAAAACCAACTCACCCCTGCCATGGGCAGGGACACTTTCCACTGTCCCAGGGTGCTCCAAGCCCCGTCCAGCCTGGCCTGGGACACTTCCAGGGATCCAGGGGCAGCCACAGCTTCTCTGGGTACCCTGTGCCAGGGTGGGGAGGCTGCAGAGAAGTTTTGCTGTTGGTGCTGTGAGACTTTCTTGCCCTGGCAGAATAGGTCAAGCTCTGCTTTAAACCGAGCTGGGTGTGGGTAGCAGGGCAGGGCTGATCCCTGGCTGGTGAAGGAGCCCCCAAGGAGGGTCTGTCAGAGCACACCGAGCTCTGAGCCAGCGGGGAGCTGCTGTGGGTGGCTGGGGCTGGTGGAGAAACCAGAACCCTGTGCAGATCCCTCACCCAGGAGAAACTGCTGGGACTCCAACTCATTTTCCCTGCATCAGCACAAAGGTGACCTTTGGATGATACCCCGAGCCAGGTGCTGCTCCGTGTTTGTCAGGTTGTGTTTGTCTCCCTGGCTCCTGGCAGCCTGAGCAGGATGTGTTTTCTGATGCTGCTTTTGAAACCCAGCAGATAAGGGAGGAGGGAAAATAAGGCGTAATGTCTGTCTGCCACTGTTAATATTTTTGGGGTGTTAATCTTGAGTTTTCAACCTGTGTGTTCCTACCAGATTGGTGGAGGAGGTAACTTTTTTCTTTACTTAGAAGAATTTTCATGTCTCTGGTGATGAGGAGGGAGAAAAACAAACTAAAAACTCTATAATACAGGTATTATTACCTCTGCTTTTGATATATGTGTTTTGTGGTCATAATTGCTGTGTAATCTGGGCCCTGGTTTTTTGACAGCATAGAATAAAGAACATAAACTCAGGTAACTCGTGTGCCACTGATCAGAATGCTTGTAGAAATATCTCAGTTTTTGGTTTTAAAACAATAAAAAGGAGGGGACAGTGGGTTGTTGATGTAGCTCTTGTCAACTATAAATTACATTCTTGTCAATATTTCTGTATAATCACTCTTGGACTATTACAATACTGTGCTTCTCTAAGAATAAAATACCTAATTTTTAGCCTTTTTTTACTGTCATCATTTTTACACTAAAATATATGAAGCAATGCTTGATTATTGCATGTCTGTAGTTCTGGATGTAGAGAAGCCATGCACAAGGTGCATTTTTGGCATGGCTTGTGCTCCACCTTGGAGACAACAGCCAGAGCTGCTTTGACCACACCATCAGATTCAATTCCTGCAGCATTGGCTGGAATAAGGATCTCAACTGCAGAAACATATTGGGATGGCTGTCACCTTTTTTTTTTATTATTTTATTATTAAGCATGACATACACAAATAGAGAAAACAAGGATGTCTGTGGGTGATTTTGCTGCCTCTTCCAAGCTAAAAGTTCAGAGAGAATGTGCTGTAGAGGTGACTGCTGTGGTGGCAGGGATGAAGCAATTGCTGAGTGTCTGTAAGACCAGACCTCCAGCTTGGGAGCTGCTGGAATGCTGGAGTGTCCAGCCGAAGCCAAATCAACACCTCCAAACTGATGTCAGTCCCACCTTCAAGTGTTTTTTCCTCCTCACAAAGCACCGTACTCTGTCTGAGCCCTTGTTCTGCTCCAGGTGAAGCTCTGGCTGACCTATAGGTTCTGTTCTGACACATTTGCTGCCTTTTGGGTTCTCAGTGCCAGTGACCATGCTCTGAGTGCTGGGAAGTGAACTGGGACTGGCTGGAGACACTGAGGATGGGCAGAAGCTAAAGCTTGGCATCTTCCCAAATCACACCTGGATAACCCCCAGGTTCCCAAGAAACACTTCAGCCTCTCCATTTTTCCGTGGGGTTTGAGTGAAGGAAATGGAAGAGCCTTGTGGAATGGAGTGGCTTTTAGTGTTTGTGGTGCTCTGGCTCAGAGGCTGAGACAAGACTGGCCTGGCTGGGTGTGAGGAGCAGAGCAGAGGGGAACGGGCTCTGTGTCCATCACTTCCACTGAGAGATTGCACAATGTGAGCCTTAAAAACAGACACCAGCATAGGAGAGGAGGAGATGACACTGCTGAGTCTGTTGTGCCCAGCATCCCAAAGAGGAGCTGACCTGGTGTCCTGGGAAAAGCAGGGCTGGTGTCACCTTCTGTAAAAGATGCAAGGGAACAGGCACGGCCTGGCTTTGGGGACTGGGATCTGAGAGGAGACACCTAAACCAGGGCTGCTCCCTCTGCCACAGCTTTAGACAGTCAGTTTGTGCTTCCAGAAAAGGGCTTTGGTTTACACAGAATGACGGTGCTGGCTCAGGTGGCAGAGGGAAGGGACAGTGGGGTCAGGGCAGCAGAACTGGGGGGGCTCTGGGCTTTCCCCAGCTGCCTGTCCCCACCACGGGAAGATTGTGCCACACTGCCAACTCCCCATCGTGTGAACAACTCAATGAGCTGGGAACGGGGCGTTGGCAGGAGGGCCCAGGGAGGTCCTGCTGCCCCCCGTGCCCTGCACACATTGCAGGTGCCAGCTCAGCACTGTCCGTGTGGGAGCTGCTGGAGGCAGGACCGGCTGCGATGGCAGGGACAGCAAATGTGCTGTGGGGCACCCACATGCTGCACTTCACTGAGCACAGGGCTGCAGGTCTGCATCCTGCCAGCTCTCCTCCCACCTCGCTCCCGCTGCCAGGAGAGGATTTTCCAGCACAGGTACCAGCCCTGGCTCCACCTGCAGACTTTCCCCAGCACACACCCTGAGCCCTGAGTCCCAAAACCCACCCAAACTCAGCGACTGCCGCGGGCCCAATCCTGCTGGGGCACAAAGTGTCTGAGCAGCCTCGCTGATCCTCTCCAGGCCCGAGCGGGGCCGCGCAGACAGGACTTTATCTGCGAGCAGCACCTGCCACACAGCTAATCCTGGGGGCACGTCTGCACTCCTTGGCGGGGCCGGGGGGAGGCTGCAGCTGTGCAGGAGACAGGATTCATCTGCTTTCCCTCATCCACATGCAAGGAAAGCCCCTGCCCGCCCTTCTCCCACCAGCGTTTGCCTTTCATTTGTCTCCACAGCCGCTCCTTTTCCCGCTGAAAGCCTTGGAGAAGTCGCGGCGCAGCCTCCGGGAGAGGGGGCAGAGCCGGCTCCCCCCGAATGAGCTCCTGCATGAATTAGGGGGGGCCGAACCCAGCCTTTGTGAGCCGAGCGGGAGCAGCTGGTGCAGCAGCTGTGTCCCAAACCCGGCCCCATCCCAGGGAGCGCCGGGCTGAGGCTCCCCAGGGATGGGGAGAGCACTGCCAGCCGTGCGCTCCCGCCCGGCTGCCGGGGCTGCCTTTTCCCCCCTCCCAGATGGAAGAAGCATTAACCGTGGGCAAACATCTGGTCTAACTGTTGCTTGTGCTTCGCTGTAATGATGATATTGCAGTGCAAGGGCTCTGGAGAGTGGGCCCTGCAATATTAGAAGGGCCATGTGTTAATTAACTGTATTAATTTCCTTTAAGCAAGGCAGCGTTTCTATTAGCGCTCTGCTGATGGAGAAATGAGGCACAGCGAGTTGATTTGATTGGTCACAGACACGCACCGTGTTACTGCTGTATTTAAGGATGTGGGGATCCAGGGAAATCATGGCACTGCTCCACGCTGGCTGTCCCCAGGGGAATTGCAGCCACTGCCAAAGTATCCAGCATAAAATCCTTTAAAGCCAGAAACCTGTTAGGCCAGCACGGGGGCACTGCATGTCAGGATCTGCTCCGCAGCAGAGGAGTTAACTCATCCCTGGGAATGCCTCCTGCATCCCACGCACTGCTGGAACAAACAGCCCATCTCCTGCATCCCGGGCAGGTCAGGGTTGGTAGCGGGGCCGGGGCGGGAGCCAGCGCTGGCTCACGGCCCTGCCTGGCGGCAGAAGGGGCTGGGGGCCGCTGTGCTCCACCACGGACCCCCGGGGGACACAGAGGGGTTTGAGTGCCGGGCTCAGACTCCGCTCCACACTTTCCTCATGAGCTTCCCCCTGTCCAGGCCCTGCGAAAGGCCTAATCTTTAAATGCTTTTTAATTTTTTTTTTTAGGATGTATTTTTTCCCTTTTCAATTTTGCTTCCTCGCGCAGCAGGAGGTTATCGGTGTCCTGCAGGCGAGAGATGCTGGTGGTGGGAGCCTGTCCCGACTCCCGTGGGTGGACTCTCATCTCTCTCAGCATATGAAGCCACTCCCGGCTCCGTCTGCCGTCCCTCTGCCCCTGCCCCTGTCCCTCCCCGGCCACACGGTGCCGCGGCCGCAGACAGCGTCTGGCACGGTCAAGTGCAGGTTGTGCTCACAGCAGAGCTTTTCCTCCGCCCTCTGAGGGGTTATCAGCCAGTCCTGAAGGAGCTGCCGAGATCCACAGCTGCTCAGTGTTTGGAAGCACAGAATGCCGTGAATCATTCGCCGAACGGACAGAGCAGATTGCAGCATCCCCGTCCTTCCGTGCGCGCTGGACCCTGGAGCAGCGTCGCAGCCGGAAGCCTCCAGACTTGCCCTACAGCCTCATCCATGGACTCGGGGCTGCTTTCAACAAGGGCGATGGACAACCCTGAACTGAGCCCTCCATCGCTCCAACAGTTTTAGACAAAACCCCTGCAGACACCTTGCCCCGCGGCACAGCAGAGCTCCTGCCCCAGCTCGGTTGAGCACCCGCTGATGGCCCCCAGAGCCAGGCATTGCCGCGGGGGTGCCGGGGGCACGGGCCTGGCGGGGGCTGCTATCACCGCTGGGGAAGGGGAACACACGGGGGACAGCCTGGGACACCCCGCAGAGCCCAAAGCCACCCTCTTCCACCCAGAGATGCCCGTGGGTGCGCAGAGTCCGCAGGGCAGGGGAGCGATGTGAACTTTGCTCGCGGTGTACGGCACTGCCCTGCCGGGCCATCCGCAGCGGGGAGCGGCCGCGCCCGCTGCCGGAAGCCCATCACCCCGGCGGAGCTGAGCCGGGCCGCGAGCGGCGCTTCCTGAAGCTCAACATCCCCGCGGGTGCGCAAAGCGCGAGCCGGGGCCTCTTCGGAGCGGGGAATCCGCGAGGGGACACAAACAGGGACACGGGAGGGGACACCCCTAGCGGGAACACGGGGGACACAAACAGAGATACGGGAGGGGACACCCCGGAGGCGACACAGGGGATACAAACAGGGACACGGGACACACAGACAGGGACACGGGAGGGACACCCCGGGGGCACACGGGACACACAGGCAGGGACACGGGAGGGACACCCCGGGGTGGGGGGACACCCGCAGCGCGCGCCGCACCCACGCGACGCCCCCGCCGCGTCCCCGGGCCGCGCTCCCATTGGCCGCCGTCCCGGCGCGGCGCCGCCGATTGGCCGCCTGT
>VZTJ01003796.1:299435-359325 GCA_013397795.1 Orthonyx spaldingii | reverse complement strand
GCCGGGCCGAACCGAGCCGAACCCAGCCGAACCGAACTGGGCCGAGCTGAGCCGAACCGAGCCCTGCCGAACCGGGCCGAACCATCCCTGCCGAACCGAATCGAACCGAGCCACGCCTGCCGAATCGAACAGAGCCGAAACCATCCCTACAGCACCCAACAGAGTCGAACGCATCCCTACGGCACCGCACTGAACCCATCCCTACCGCTCCGGGTCCATCCCTACCGCTCCGGGTCCATCCCTACCGCCCCGGGTCCATCCCTACCGCCCCGGGTCCATCCCTACGGTACCGCACCGAGCCGTGCCCTCCGGCACCGCACCGCGCCCCGCGGTACCGCACCGAACCCGTCCCTACAGCACCGCACCGTGCCCTGCGGTGCCGCACCGCTCCACACCGCATCCTACGGGACCGCACCGCGCCTCAGGCACCGCACCGCCCCGCGCCCTCGGCGCCCGCAGCCCGCAGCGGCGGGACCATGATGTCGTGTGCCGAGCTGCTGGCCGTGTGCCTGCTGTCCGCGGACCGCGGCCCCAAGCCCCACCGGCAGCCGCTGCCCATCTTCCACGACGTGAGTACCGCGGGCGGGACCCCCGCGCCCCTGCCCAGCCCCACGCGTGGGCGTCGGGCTGAGGCTCCTTCCCGCCGGCCCCGGAGGAACCGGCCCGAGGGATGCGCCAGAGGCTCTGCGGCCGTGCCAGCCCCGAGCTGTGCGTGGTCGTGATGGTTTCAGTAACGATGTCGTGTCCTTCTGCTGAACGCCGGGCCTCTGGGTGGCTGGAAACAGCCCACGCCTCGTTCAGAGCTGGCTGTCATGACTCCCGGAGCGGGAGCTGTGCCTGGCAGGAACGCTGTGGGAAGGTTCCCTGGAGCTGTTCGCAGCCGTGGGACCCACAGAGCGTTGCCTGCGGCAGCCCCCGGGTGCAGCCGCTGTCCCTGCCCGCTCCTGGCGCGCCGGGGTTGTGGAGGAGGATGCTCCGTGCAGGCTGGAGGTCGCCCGGGCATCCTGGCGGCTGCGGGTGGCACGGGGGAGTTGAAGGTGCAGGCGGTGGCTGTCTCTGTGCTCAGAGATGCCGGCACAGTTCCTGCTGTCCTCCCGTCCCCTCCGCACCACGGCCGCGCTGCCCCTGGCAGAGGGAGCTGTGTGGGGCTCCGGGCGAGGCGGCTCCATCCCGGCCGTGTCCCGGGGCCAGCGGCACAGCCCGGGCCACAGCCACCTCTACTGCTCGGCGCTCCTGCTCCTGGCTGTCTGCCGTGAGCCGGCTCGGGTGGACAGCGCCCAAATCTCGCTGGTGAGAGAGAATTCCCCTGGCATTGCCGTGTGCCCGGCACCACTGCCAGACTGCGCTCCGGGTCACCCTGCGGGGGCAGAGGTGCTGCCGCTGCCCTGCCGCGGGACTGAGGGCGGGAAAGCCAGCGAGGGTTCAGGCTGAGGGCTGGCGGTGCCCCGGCACCGGCACAGCCCAGGTCGGTGCCAGCTGTCACCTCCCAGCTGCCACGTCCCAGCTGCCATCTCCGGCTTGTCCCGATCCAGGTTCACCCCAGTCCATCCCGGAGGAGGGGAACAGCAGATCTCGGGCAGCACTTTGGGAAGGTGAATGCCATGTCTGCTCCGGTCCAAGACCTCCTGGCATCCCCACGGAGGCGCGGGTCCCTCGGCCGTGGCGCTGCCCGCAGCTCCCAGCTGGGGTCGGGGTCTCTCTCCTGCCCGGGGGCTTTCGCATTGCGAGGCTCCCCAGCCAGCGTCATTAACCGCACTAATTACTTGGCTGAGGGAAGATGGGCAGGAGGGGTGGGTGGTGACAGCTGTGTTCCAGCTCAGCTCCTCGGGGCACTCGTTGAGTCGCACATCTATCCCTCAGGGTGTCATTAAGGCAATTAAAATGGGAAATGTTAACAACGCTAGCAGCTGCTTTCCGGGTTCTGACGGCTTCTCTTCCTCTACCCTGTGACTCCTTTGCTCCCACCTTTGCTTCAGAGCGTGGCAGGGTGAGTTTAATCCCTGCACTTTTGGCTCTGGGCACTTGGCCGGTGTCCAGCTGGCCCCCAGGCCTGTCGGGGTGAGCATCCCACGGCAGCAGGGCAGGAGCCCCGCCTGCGTTCCCGGCAGCTCTGCCCACCGCAGATCCCGCTGGCTGCTGCTTCCCCTGGGACCTGCCTGCACATCTCCTGCCTTTGGGAGAAGTGAGGAGGAGGAGGAGGAGGAGGAGGAGGAGAAGTGCTTTGCCTGAGACGCTTGGCTGCAGGCGCGGTACGAACCGCAGTGCTGCCATCCCCTGTGCAGCATCTCAGACCTCGGGGAGATTTGTCCCCCAGGCTGTGCCCGGGGCTTGCTCGCTGCCCTCCCGGGATACGGGAGGCTCAGGAAGGGCGGCGTTGATGCCGGTGCCCGGTTGCAGCCTGCCTGAGCCTCCCGTGGCCCGATGAGCGCAGTGTCCCCAGGGCAGTGACCCCTCCCCGACAGCCGCCTGGCCCTGGCTGCGTGTCCGGCAGCCGCGCTTGCTTCCAGACCTGCAGGCAGGGAGAACTCCTGTTATCTCCGTCCTTCCCGGGGTGCGTGGAGTTCATCCCGCAGATAAATGCTGCTTCCGTGCCACTTCCCTCAGTCCCAGCGTGGCTGCTGCTGCTGCGGGCTCTGACCGAGGCTGCGGCTGCTCGGACCCAAGCCCAGGGGCTGAGGGGAACATCCCGGCTGCGGGCAGTGTCCCTGTGCCTCCGAGGCTGCCAGGCCGCCCTGAGGCTGGACAGGGCTTGCTTGTCAGTCCACACGGACCGAACGCCATTCGCAGCCTGGCCTTGCATCAGTTTTCCCTGGCTGTGTCCCAGGGCTGCTGCCCGCAGTGGGAGCAGCTCTCAGCTGCCATCGCTGAGCCTGTGCCCGTGCCCGGAGGGGACGGGGTTCGCCCCGTGGAGCTGGAAGTGGCTCTGTGCTGTTTGTGCTTGGCTGCAGTTGTGTCCTGGGCTCGGACAGGGTCGGGCTGGCTGGAGGCAGGTGGAGCCCTCCCTGCCATTCCTGGGGCTCTGGAGCAGACACGGCCTTGCCTCGGGGGGCTCTCACAGCTCCCTGCTTGCGCCACGTTTATTTTGAGCTGCAGGCAGCTGTGGTGTGTGCACTGGCTCGTGTGACACTGCTGGAGCAGCGGACCTTGTGTGTGAGGGAGAGGCATCTGCTCTGTTTGCTGAGATTCCTGCTGAACCCGGGATGGGCTCACCCCGGCTTAGAGAGAGACCTTCTCAGCCCCAGGGGATCCTCCCTGAAACTGTGCTGGCCCTCCGAGCCCACAGATAAGCCCTGCTGAGCAAGGCCAGCCTGGGAGTGGAAATGTTCACCCTGACTGGGATCTGCACCCGGTGCCTGGGTGACACCTGACTGTCCCTGGGATGAGCCAGGTGACCTCTGTGACATCTGGAGCCACAGAGGTGTCATTGCCTGAGCCATGTGTCCCTCTGATGACACAGAGCCCTGCAGGATGGAGCTTTTCCCTTGATGGAGAGTCCATGGCAGGGTGGCACGGACATGTGGGACCCACGGGTGCTGCCCCTGCAGCTGTGAGACCCCACACGGAACCCGTTAGCCTGGAGAAAGTTCTGCTTTAAAATCCAGAGAAATCGCCACTGTTTGGGAGCTGCAGGTTCCCGTCTCAGCTCCGAAGTGCATCCAGCAGGTCCCGTGTGGTGCTCAGAGAGCGCCCGCCCCGTGTTCCTGCCAGGGAATCAGCCTGGAATCCCAGGGGGATGGTTACCTAATGCTGCTCTGTTCCCTGCCGCAGCTTGGGGCAGGTGGAGCTCACTCTGTTCACAAGAGCATCCTCCAAGGAGCTGTCCCTGCTCCCGGTTTCAGTCACAGGGAATGAACCAGGCAGCTCCAGAACTAGAAAAGTCTCTACCCAGTTGCAAGCCAGAGACTTGGGAGGTTTTCCTAGGCAGCTCTCCCTTTACCTCAGCGAGGTGTGGACAGGAATATAAAAGTTCTGTCTCCTTTCCCAGCCCTTTCTCTTAATCTTTCTTCAGACCTGCAAATTTCTTCCTCACCCAGGATGATATAAGGGAGAGTTGCCACAAAGACAATTTTCTGTCATTGACTCTGTTAGGATGTGCTGGACAAAACCTGGTACAGTTTGGTCTGGGAAAACGTTCCCAGGCTTCGGAAGTGATGCTGTTCCTCACTGGAGTCAGCCCCAGGCCTTCCAATAATTACTGGTGGAAGAGATCCCAGAAGGAATGAGCAGCCCCAGCTTTCTCCTGGGTCATGGGCAGCAGCCTTATTGTTGGGAACCTGCATTGAGACCCTGAACTGGAGCAGCTCTCTAACTGTGCTCTGTGGCAGAATCAGTTACAGATTAATTAACTCATTAATGAGTAATTACAGCGCGTGTGCATGCCGAGGAGTTGCAGGGAGGGCTGTGCTGAGGGGTGGTCACAGCGCTCAGGGCAGGAGCTGCTCCTCAGTGCCGGTGGTTGAGTGTCGGTGATGCACAAAGTGCTTCCTTGTGGAGTGGGTTTATACTTAATGTTCTTTCGTTTAAATGGACTGAAAAATTAAACAGTTACCATCACAAGGGTGTAGCAAAGTCCTTTCTGCTTGGCCTCTGTGCTCTCTGAAAGGTGCTCACTCTTGAGTGCCGGGCTCGCTCGGCCGAGGGCTCTGTGCATTAGAGGCAAGAAATGGGTTTAATCATTGGCAAAGGGACATTTCCCGGGGCAGCCCGTGCAGTCCCAACAGCTGGGGCTTCTCCACGGCTCCCTGAGCTGCTGGAGGTGGTTTTCCATGGGGCTGGGTGCTGCCAGGCTCACTGCTCAGCTGCCGTGCTCTCCCTGCTGCACACTGAGCCCTGCTGTGTTTTGTCTTGCAGATTTTCCGGCGAGCCGACAAGAACGGTGAGTGCTTTGTTCCTGCTGCTGCCTCCCCCTCCCTGCCTGGCTCCGGCTGAAGCAGCGTGGCTCGTTCCCACTGGGAGGTTTGGCTGAAAGAGGGAGAGAGGAAAAATGCTTTTCTGCTTCACCTGGTTCCCAGGGCCTGGCCAGGGGCTGGGGAATGGGCTCCCCAAATTCCCCATCCATGCACCACGTGGGATACAGCCCCTTCCAAGCCCTTCTCCTGGCCCAGGGGCTGTCAGGCTTCTCCTCTGTCCCTCACAGGACTGGTTCTGTCTCCGTGCTCAGTCCAGGGTTTTACAGGTGCCCCTGGTTGGGTGATCCTGCTTCTGGGTGCCCCTGGAACCCCTGACATTTGGGAGTGAGGCTCTGCTGCCCAGCTTTTAACCCAGCACCCATAAACCAAGAGGTCCAAAATCACAAGTGGTTTTCCTGAGCCTTCCCACACTCTTGGGCTCTTCTTCGTGGCAGCTCAGAGGCTCTAGGAGATGCTTGTATTGCAGATCATAATGCAGCCCAGGAGCTGAAGCCCTCCACAGAGAGGAAGGAGAAAGCTCTTGAGTCAACGGAGAGCATTTTCTTTCCATGAAAATCTGCTGCTGCCCTCACTGTGCTGTTTGTTCTGGGACCGTCACCCAACGGAGGGTCTGCGTGCATTTGGGAAGGGCTGAAATTCCCCCCTGCAGTTCCAGCAGCACTCCTATGTTGTTTCTGGGCTGGTGGGCCAGGCTTGCAGGGAGATCTCTGCCATAATCATCATGCACAGCACGCCCGCTGTCCCCCGCGGCAGCTGCGGGAGGCTCCGGGGCCGGGGTGCTGCTCCCCGCAGATCCATAATTATTCTTCCCTTTGATTTAAATGCAGATGATGGGAAGCTGTCATTTGAGGAGTTCAAGAACTATTTCTCTGATGGCATCCTGAGCTCGGAGGAGCTGTGGGAGTTGTTCAGCGGCATTGACAGGCGTCACTCAGAGTGAGTACCGCGGTGGCACGGAGGAGACGCAGGAGAAGCTAAAACTGCCTGGCTGGAGATGGAGGACGTTTGGGGGCGGGTGTGATAAATAGTCAGGGTGAGATAAACCCACCTCTTGCCACACGCTCAAACCCATTGAGCATTGGGGATGAGAGCAGTCCGACATTTTGAGAGCAGCAATCAGATTCACTGCCGTTCCAGAAAGCAAGCGAGCACTGAAAACGCCATCCTTTTGGTTTGGAAAATGTATCCCAGGAACAGGCAGCCCGTGGAGCAGGTTGTGTGTCTGCAGGAGCGTGTGGTGGTGTGGGGACAAGGCACAGACTGTGCAGAGCCACAGACTTTGCCACTGCTGACACAGGGAACTGCTCTTCACTTACATAAGAGCTGCTTTCCACCACAAGTGGGCCTGGTGCGTGTAACATGTAACAGGGAATTTAGGCCAGCTACTTGTAAAAAAAGAAAGCCCCAAAGAACAGGAGAAGGAATTGTGCTTAGCTCTGGTCTCCTCTTGAGTGGTGCTATCCAGAGGAGTCTGCTGGGCTCAGCTGGGATCCTCACCCCAGCTTTTTGGGTACTTCTTGGCCTCTCTGGGGTTCCTGTGCCCAGGTGGTTGCTGTGGGTGAGTCTGTCCTGGCCCTGGGAGGAACTGGGTGTGCTGAATTGCATGGCTGGGCGCTGTTCAAACACTGGGGTGCTGCTGGGGGACGAGGGGCTGCAGCTTCCTCCCCGTCTGGGTGGCAGGTCTGGCTCCCCCAGCACCCCAGGAAGCATCTCCTGCACCTCTGACACCCTTGGCCAGGCTGCAGGTCCTGCCAGGGCGAGGACATTTGGGGCAGCCTGAGCTGCACACGCTGCTCCCAGGGCTTTGCAGGGAGCCAGGGCAGTGGCACAAAGGCCCTTGTCACACCGAGGTGCCAGCAGCCACCAAGAGCAGACACCCAGTGTCACCATCCACTCAGGACTGGGGCAGTGGCAGTGATGGACTCTGATGGTGCTGGAGCTGGGTTTAGCTCCCACTGCAGTGATGGACAGGGGTGGGCAGCCTTGTGCTGTCCTCCTTGGAGCCTGGCTGCCCTTTGCTGCCTGTCCTGCTGCTTGGACTCATGGGTGTGGCCAGCAGGAGGTGTCTCCTGAAAACTTCTCTGTCTCTTTGGGCTGAGATCCCAGGAAGTTGGCAGCGAGTGTTCCCTTTCCTCTGGAAATACTCCTTTCCTCTTGCTCCATTGTGGGGTGATCTTGGAGTCACAACACCCCTGGAAAACACGGGGTGCAGCAGAGCTGGGAGTTTTAACCCAGCTCAAAACTGGACAGGGAAGGTCTCCTGCCTTCAGGTGGGGCTTGTTCCATCTGTCTGGAGCAGCAGAGCAGGCCTGAGGGGGCCTGTGCTGCCCAGAGAGCCGGGGTTGCAGCAGGGCCCCCCCAGCTCGTTACCCTAACGAGGGTGCCGGAGCTGTGACAACGTGGCAGTGGCAACACCGAGCTGGGGACATCCATTAGCAGGGCATGAGCCTTGGGTCTTTGTTCTCCTCCTGCCACCAAGGGCAGAAGGGACCCCCAGACAGAGCTGTTTCCACATTCCTGCCTTCAGTGGCTTCCAGCAAATGTAGGAAACACGGGGTGTGCAGGATCTGGTGTCGTGGGAGGGCTGTGCTGGTGCCCTGCTGCCCCCAGGGTGGGGGGCTGGACAGCCCCTCTGCACTGGGCTTGCCTTGCACTGGCAGGAACTTCGTGTTTTAGAGAGCTGGTCAAAATCTGCTGCCAGATTCAAGGGTATTACAGAGCTGGACAGCAGCTGCAAGCTCTACAAACAGATCTGGTGTGCTGCTTTCGTGTCCCGTAGCTTTTCGGATGACGGGAAAGTTTCACCCTTAATCCAGGGGGTGGATTTGGTGCTGTTTGTCAGGTCTAGGCTGGAATTTGTGTTTCCTTGTCCCTGCCAGCCTGACCCGAGGAGGGACAGGAACAGAGACTTTTATTCCCAGGCCCTCTCCGTTTCCAGCACTGCCCAGACCCATCCTGACCCTCACCCATCCCTGGAACCTGCAGCTGCTCCCCTGGGCCCCAGAGCTGACAGCTGGGAACATGAATATTTCAGAAGTCTCCCACATTTCTTGTTCTCCTCTTTCCACCTCCCACCCCCCTGGCACTCAGGTGGGACACTGCAGCCTGTGCCTCACACACCCCTGATGGGGTCACTTCAGATTCTACATTTCCACATGAGGCTGGTTTTGCTCTGCATTTCAGAAAATGGTTCCATTTTTGGCATAAAATATCCCCTCACTTTAACTCTGTGTCTTTTAAAAGTTTATGTGGAAACCAAATTCAGCTCTGGATGGTGCCTGGCACAACAGCAGGTCCATGGTTTCGTTTGGCTGGTCCAGAGCTCCACACCAGCTCTGGCAGTGGCACAGGAAGGTTCATCTTCCTGGAAAAGAATGTTTTCATCCACTGGGTGGGAAGAGAATGATGTTTTTGGAGGGATGAGAGCTCCATAGCTGCGTCCTGAAGCATCTGGAGAGCTACACTGTGTGATTTGCTCTCTGAGCAGCCATGTGTCCGTCTGCAGCCCAGCTGGGTGGGACAGCAGCAGGTCCCAGGGTGTCACCAGGACAGCAGCAGGTCCCAGGGTGTCACCAGGATAGCAGCAGGTCCCAAGGTGTCACCAGGAGGACATAAAATCCCAGGATGTCACCAGGACAACTTCCTGGAGATTTGGTTACAAGGGGCTTTGGACTGAACGCTGTGGAATTCAGGGGTTGAATTCCTGCCCTGTGAAAGCTGCCCAGGGAAGGGTTGTTTGGAGTTTACTTGTCCTCCTGTCCTGCACCTGTTGGGGAAATTTGGAAAAATAAGGTCTGGAAAATCCATCTTTCCATGAGGGTGTTCAGGAGCTGGGTGCAGATTGCTCAGAGCCTTTGGCCTGGAGCCACAAGGGGTGGAAGTGCTGACCTGGTGGCTCTTAAAATCTCTCAGTGGAAATAACCTCAAGCCTGTGATTGTCTGGAAGAAGGGATTGGAGTGGATTCCCTCCCCTCTCTTTACTCAGAGACTCAGAGCCGCAGCATCTCCCAGTCCCTGGATGATGGAGGGTGACTGAAACACTCTGTGTCACATGGGAAAGGTTTGGAAACCAGATCTGTGATGGCAGCGGAGGTTCCCAACATGATAAATGACAAAAATAAAAAAAATTTCCTGTCTGCTTTTCTGCAGCTGATTGCTGTTTTCTTGCATAAATTCCAGGCACATTCTGACAAAATCCCAACAGCATAATGATGACAAGATCCTTCATCATCAGTTCAGGCTTAATTACAGTTAATCAGTGGTTTGAGCACAGTCAAAATACAGCAATGGGAAATGTGGAGAGTGTCAGGATGAGTGCTTTGGAGGCAGAGGATGGCTCTTCTCTTGGAGTGGGAATGGCAGGGAGGAGCAGAGAAAAGCACCCCTGGCAGCCCTGCAAAATGGGTCAGGGTTTGGTGTTCACGTTCTTCCTGTGAGCTCCTCCTGGTTTTTGGTGTGAATTCGTTCTGGTGGCATGAGAATGGCACCATCAGTGCTGGGCTTTGCTGGCTGTGCCCTGTCCTGCCCTGCCCGTGCCCTGGGGCTGCTGCAGGATGTGGGACTGGGGAGAGATGGAACAGGCTGCTGGTGAAACAGGCTGCATCAGGAAGGGAAGGGATCAGATCTTCAGAGGGATGATTTTTGCCACAAGATCTCATCAATTGGTTCAGTGTTCAGTGGTTCAGTGATTGATTCGTTAACATTTCTTTTTAAGCAGCAAACAGACAAGATATAAAGAGTTATTAATAACCCCATGCCTCTCCTGAGAAGCCACAGGGTGGGAGTTGGTGGCAGCTCTTTGTCACACCTCGCTGGAGCTGAGCTGGGAGCTGCAGTGGGTTGAGCTGGAGGCTCCTTCCTGCTGACACCGGTCCCAGCCCCAGGTGCTCGCTGGGACCAGTGCAATGCCTGGGTAACGTGGGTGTTCCACCGGGTATTTTGGTACCAAACGTCCCTCTCCCTTCTGTGGTGACTTCTGCCCCTCTCTCAGGTGGGACCCAGTGTTCCCCTGCAGTGCCAGCTCTGGGCACAGGTCAGACAGGCTGTGCCGTGGTGCTGCAGTGCCAGGGCTCCTGCAGCACTGCAGCAGCTCTGCAGGCTCCAGGCAGCTGCCAGGAATAAAGGGGGAGAATTAAGAAGGAGCAGAACCCTTTTCCAACGTACACTGGTGCTCCCAACCCCAGTGTGTCAGTCTGGCAGAGCTGCTCAGAGATGGGATCAGCAAAGTTGGACGGAGGGGAGCTGGCAGAGGAAGGGCTGGGGCTCTGCAGGTTTGTCTGTCCTGAGTCTCGAAGGAAACACGATTTTTTAAATCCACTTCAAGAAGTGCCTGCAGTGCCAGGTCAGTGCACAGAGCCTGCCTAAAGCAGCTCCTGCGTGTTTGAAACGGCTGAGCCGAGTCCCAGCCTCACGCTGCCCCTCTCTGCTGCCTGCAGAGGCTCCAGGTGCACTTACAGAGCTGCCCTGGCTCTGCCACCCCTCACACCAAAATATTCCCGTGCTTCCAACCCTGCCTGCTGTTAAAGTGCTCTAAATGGAAGCCCAGAATAGAGACCGAAACCAACATTTGATGTCTTGGGAAAAGCTGTAGGAAGATTTTGCCTTAATTATTTCACCTTAAATGGCGTTTTGGACATGTCACATACTGCCCGCTAATTTTACACAGGGGTGTTTTTGTCCCTTTGCCCTGTGAGCAGTGTCAGAGGGGGGACAGGGTGATGTGGCCGTGGTTTCACACCCCCTGGGCAGCAGCACTGCAGCATTCCTTGTGCTTGGAGCCTGGCAAACTCCAGGTACCGCCAGTTCCTCCGTGCGTGACAGCACTTAAACACTTAAAAAGCACTTTAAAAGCTCTCTTTTGGGCTCTCTTCTACTTTTCCAATCAGGATTAAAAATGGTTGTAATCATTTAGAGGATTTTGAGGCAGCAGAATGCCTCGAGCAGAGGCTGATTTGAATAATTGCTGTCCTGGGGTCTGTCCCTGCAGGCTCTGGGTGATGCTGGGCATCGTGGGCAGCTCTGCCTCCTGCTTTGCCCACCTGAGCAGACCCAACAGCACCATGCAAACCATCCCCGAAACCCCTGGCTGGTTTTGAACATTTCCTCCCCCTCTCCTCACGCCAGCAGCACCTTCAGTAGCCACAGGAGGGACCTGCCCGAGCCCCGCAGGGATGCCAGGGTGCATTCTGCAGTGCAGTGCTCTCTGTCAGTGAAAGGGGTGGGGGTCTGGCCCCTGCCTCCAGGTTTTTGGAGCCAGATTCCTGCTTTAATGACCTTCAGGGCAGGACCAACCCCTCTGGTGGGCTGTGAAGCCATCCAGCCCCCTGGGAGCCTCCAGGCAGCCCCACATCCCCTGGGCTCTGAGGGCAGGGAACAGGAGGAGGAGCAGCTGGGAGAGGAGGGGATCTGGTACCACAGAGAGCACTTGGGCTGGGGTCAAGGATGAACAAGGAGGGAGCCCTGGCTGGATGTTCCCACCTCTGGAGGAAGGGGTTGGGTTGAGGAAGCAGCTCCAGGGCTCAGAAATGGGGCTGCCAACCCAGGGCTGTGGGGCAGCTCCATCCTGACCCCACCCTGCTGTCACAGCTGCTTTCCCAGCACACCCCAGCTCCGGGAGATGTTGGTGGAGCAGATTTTCCTGCTCCCTCAGCCCCTGGGTGCTGCAGGGGCCGGCTGTGGCTCCTGAGCTCCTGGCAGTTTATTTTTCTACTGCAGCTTCTGAAAATGCAAGGGATGAGCAGTAAATTCACCGGGACTCGAGACCAGGCCCCAAATCCCTGCTCACCACCAGTGTTTCCCCCACCCCAGCCCCACTGTCTAACGGGAGCTTTGTTGTGTTTCTTGCAGTAACGTGGACACGGAGAAGCTGTGTGGTGAGTCAGGGGATGTTCCTGCCCGG
This sequence comes from Orthonyx spaldingii, assembly GCA_013397795.1. Taxonomy (NCBI): domain Eukaryota; kingdom Metazoa; phylum Chordata; class Aves; order Passeriformes; family Orthonychidae; genus Orthonyx; species Orthonyx spaldingii. Next base: position 347,517 of record VZTJ01003796.1, on the reverse strand, counting down.
AGAGCTGCCCCTCCCCGGGATGTGTGTGCTGGGAGTTGTGAGTCTGCCCTGGGCAGGGCTGGCTGGCACCGGCAGTCCCTGTGCCTGAACCCCAGCACAGAGGAGCTTTTCCCAAGGGGAGAACTTTTCATTTCAGTCCGAGCGGGAGAATGGTTCTGGAAAGGGAGGGGAATGGCCCCGCTGCAGCGCTGGGCTGTGCGTGGGGAGCAGGAGCAGGGGCGGCGGGGATGGAGGTGCTCAGGAGCCTGACCCTGATGTTCTCTCCCGCTCCAGATTATTTCTCGGCGTACCTGGGGGAATACAGGAATGTGCTCTCCGCCCTGGAAACCCTCAACGCTGCGGTGCTGGCAGCCATGGACAAAACCAAGCTGGTGAGGAGGGGACCAGGGCAGCGGGGTGTGCAAGAGGAGCCGTGGGGAGCTCAGCTGCGGCCTGGGTGTGAAATTCGGGGGTCGGAGGCAGCAAACCCCTCCAACCAAGGGGGTGCTTGGGCTGTCTGCATGTGCAGGAGAGCTGCAGCCACGCAGCCTGGAGGATGGGGAGCCAAGCCCGAGGAGAGGAAGGGTAAACCCAAAGCTTTTGTGCTCTGGAGACATCATCTCCCTCCTCGCAGGGCTCTGGCCGTGGCTGTGCCAGCAGCTCCTTGCAGGGTCCTGCCCATGGACACTCTGTGGAAGCATTACCCGTGTTGAGTTCTGAGCCAAAACAAGGTGATTCCCACCCTGCAGGGCTGATCCTGCTCCGGACCGACCCCAGCAGCTTGTGCTGACGGGAGGCTGATTGGAGGCTGCTAATTAGGGCAGGCTGCGACCCCCGGCTGTGCTGGGCGGCGTCGGGAGAAGGACGGGGAAAAGGCAGTGGCCAGAGCTGGAAGGGCCCTGCCCGGGCACCAGCAGCACCCTTGGCACCCGAAATGTGTTGAATGGCTGAGCTGGGAGCCTGGGCTGGTGCTGAGCCGTGGGAAGACCCTTCTCTTGCCTTTGAAGCAGATAAAGGCATCAGCCATGTGAACTCTCCTCCGACCTGCTGGTCAGACAGAGGAAAAGGGGGAGCAGTTCCACACTCACCACGGTGGTGTTTGGGCCTCTGTAGTGTCAGTTCCTCTCTCTGAGTTTTCCTCTGGCCAGAGCCAGCCTCAGCAGTGTCTCCCTGTGTGTGTGGAGATTTCATGCCAGGAGAGGGAATCTCTAGAAAATGCATTTTCTCATTGGTTCAGCTGCCCAGCCCCACTCACAGTTGTTAAACACAAATCCGAGGGAGAGGAGCAATCCTCTTTATTTCAGTTCTTTTCTGTCCTGTTTTTTGGGGGTAATGAATGTGTAGAGTCCTGTGTTTCTCCAAAGGACAGCACAGTCACACTCTGCTCCACAGTACTGGTGTGATGCATTCATTCATTCTTTCCAGAGTTTCTGGTGCCACCAGTGTTCCCTGGAAAAGAGAAGCAGGTTTTTCCTGTTGAAGCAAATTTTGATGGACTCATTTCTCCACCTGTTTGGATCTGCCCAGAGCCAGGGCAGCCCAGTGTTCCCAGGACTGCTCCCACCCAGGAGAGCTCTGTGCTGATCAGGGGCTCTGATCCCAGTGCAGATTTTGATCCTCCTGGGAATCATCTCCCTGCACTCCCTGGTGTGCTGGGCTCTGCTCTGGGGAGGAGGCAGGAGTGGGCTGGGCTCTGGCAGAGCTGTGGGATACCTGCCACTGCTGGAGGCTGCCAGAGATGATAAATGCTGCGTTCCTACCTGCTGGGACCTGAGCATATTCCCACATTTGTATTTCCAGAGTTGGACTCGAGCTTGAGTTATTATGGGATTAGTGGGCTGGATTTTAGCCAAAGCTCACACCTCTGTGAGCCAGGGCACAGAACAGATTTCCCAAATTACACCTTCCCCTCAATTCTCTTGGTTCAAACACCTCTCTGAGGTCTGAGAGCCCCACGCTGGCAGAGAGGGCACCCTCATGGAAGACCCAGACGAATTTTCATCCCAGGGAGCTGCTTGTGCACAAAGAAAACCCCAAGAGCCCTGCTGAAGGAGCTGCAGGTCCTTCCCAGGCTGTATTTACGAGGACTTTGCCTGACTCTGGAGCAGGCAGAGATGTCCAGGCTGGCTGGAACGAGAAGGAGGAGATCTCTGCCTTGAGCTGTGTCCCAGCACAGCATCTCTTGGTCAGGGCACGATCCATCTCCAGCAGTTCCTCCCTGCTGCAGCCACAGGGCTGCTCAGCCCTGCATCCTCCAGGGACCCACAGCTGGACATGTGAAAATGAGCAGGAAAACAGCCAGAGAGCCCGGGCAGCTGCGTGGGGATTGCTCAGACCATGCCAGTGAGCTGCGGTGAGGAGGGAAATGAGGAGACCAAAGCTCGGAGGGGATGTGCCATGGGTGTGTTTGGGAGCTGTGGTTCGAAGCTGTGCTGCCAAAAGCCTTTTTGGGATAGAATATTCCCAGCTCTGTGCCTGTCACTGGGGGCCAGGATCCCTGGCATGGGTCACTGGCCTGTCTCCCAGCTGTCTCCTGGCTGGCAGGCTCCTCGATCTGCTCCCCTGCACCTGGTCAGGATATAAACCCTGGGAGGAGGTGTGGGGAGGACGAGCTGGGTTTGTCCTGCGTGACTGCAGGTACTGCAGGGAGCTGTGTGTGAGCAGCAAACCCGCTCGTGGTTGTTTTTATGGATCTACAGGTCAGCAGGAGCAAACCCAACCTCCCCACGCCTCCATCCTTCCTCACTGGGCTGCTAGGAACGTGCTAAAGAAAATATGCCTTGTCGAGAAGAGAGGGGTTTTCCTCCAAATTCTGCCATTCCCACTTATTTGTAAAATATACCTTGATGGCTGTGCTGCAGTGGGCTAATTACACCTTATTTTGTGCCTGAACTTCATGTTTGCAATGTAATTGCGTCAGGGTAGGAAGTGAGCAGTGGAAATACCTCAGAAAACAGCCTGATGTTTCTCACAGGGGGCCTGTATGTGAAGATTTTCCACTCTCCAGTGTGCAACCACTGCAAACCCTCACATAAATACCTCTCCAAGCCAGGCAGCCTGATTTATCCTTTGACAGGAATTATGTGGCCACCCATTCTATTCTGTCCTGAGCTTAACTATCATCATAAGAAACCAATAAAACCCCTCAAAAGCAGAATTACAGCAGCTCTTGGCAACTTGGTGATTTTCATCTGGGTAAACAGAGCTGAAATACCAGTGCACGGCCCAACTTCCTTGTCTCGTGCTTGCTGAGTTATTTCCTTTGTGACTCCCAGCCATGGGGCTTTGCCATGAGCAGAAAATGCTGTGTTTGGTGAGTTTATTGAACCTCAGGTAACAGAGGGTTTGACCTCTGTGCAACATCTGATCAGAGGATTTTGGTTTTTTGCCCCAAAACAAGGAGTGTGACGGGGGCCAGATTTTTGGTTCTTCCTCTCCCCTGGCATGAGCTTTTCCAAGCTGATGCAGGAAGGTGAGGCAGCATTTGGAGCTCTCCTGAGGGCTGGTTATTTCCATCCTTGTCTCCAGCACGTTCCCCTGGGCTGCTGTGTCTGAGGAGGCGAGAGGCAGGAGGCAGCTGGCAGCGCTGCCGTGCCCATGTGGGACCCTCTGCAGCCCCGTGCCCTCCCAGCACAGCCTGCCCCGGGCTGGTAGGGGGTTGTGGGGGCTGTTACCCCACGCTGGTGCCTGTGCCTGTGTGTTTGGGGTGTAGGGACTGCCCTGGGGGAGCTGTGGGGCTCAGGGCAGGCCGAGTGTGACATCGGTGAGAGCAGCTCTGCTCCTGCCATGAAACTCCATCTGTGGAGGACGTGAGGCCTTTCAGGGTGACAGCTGAGAGGATGGGGAGTGCTGGGAGGAGGGGCTGGTGCTTCTCCCAGAAGCTGGCCCTGGGAAGGGGAGGGATGTGCTAGGGGAGAAGCATCCACCCCCCAGGGAAGGGGAAGTGCCAAGGCTGTGGCAGGGCTGGAGGGACTCCTCGGGGTGGGAGCCCACCTCCCTCACCCAGAGCTGCACGGGCTGCTGGCTGGGGGAAGGGCCCTGGGGTCACCAGAAGGATGGATGGCAGTGTTTGGATTTGGACTTGGGGCAGTGAAAGGGACTCTGCAGGGCTGTGTGGTGGGTGAATGATGTACCTGCTGTGCCCCCCGGGGACTCACTCACCCCAGGCGTGTCCTGGGGAGGTTGGAGTCTCTGTGGTTCCCCTTCCAGCAGGGGATGTGTGTCCAGGCTGGCAGGAGTTGGGCAGGCCCAGAGGCAGTGCTGGCAGGGATTTCAGTGCCTGCAGCCCCTGGGATGAGGAGGGGAAGGAATCCCCAGCCCTGAGCTCTCCGTTTATGGGGCTGTGGGCAGGGAAGGCTTTGTGGGAGCACGTGGGATGCTTGGCTGGGAGAGGCTGGAGATGCAGAGCTGGAACTCAGTTTCCTGTGGCTGCATCTTGTCCATGTTGCTGCCATCCTCTTCCTGAGGCAGGAAAATGAGATTCATTTCCCAGCTGGGATGGAAACCCTCATCCCCCGGCCCCTGGTGCTGGTGGGGGCTGTGATCATCCTCTGCTGACTCCAGAGCTTGGGGGATGAGCATCCATCCTCTCCACTTTCCCCACTTCCCTTCCCATCCAGCCACAGCTCCTGGACTGGGCTGATGGCACAGAGCAACCAGAAATCCCCACTGCCCCCCTCCTTTCACACCAGCACTGGAAGGGTTACAACGAAATCCTTCTGCGCAGAGCTTCTGGAATTCCAGATCCTCAGTGTGCTGGAGAGAAACGCAGCAGGAATTGGAAGTATTTGACCTGAGTGATGGGGTAGCATTGCTGGACATTACTTTGGACATGGTTCATGGAGCCTGGGGGGTGAGGGCAGCCTGGCTCCCTGTGCTGCAGCCGTGGGGTCACACAAGGACACCGTGGGGGAGGCGGGGGTGCTGCTCCAGTCCTTGTCTTGTCGAGGAAAGGGGCTGACCTCTCCTGGTGGATGCTCCTGGGGAGCCACCAGCCCTTCTGCATCATGTGGAGGTTCCTGCCCCAACCTCCCACTGTTGGTCCTGTCTCAGAGCTCACAGTGACATCCTGTGGTTCCTGTGTCCCTTGAGGAGCTGGCACGGGGCTGGCCATGGGGACAGGAGTCTGCTGTGACAGCTGGGCTGTGCTCCCCAGCTGCTTCCTTTGCAACCTCTGGTCCTTTTCTAATCATCTGCCGAGCTGAGTCAGTCCAGCGAGGCAGCAGCAGCAAAGCCAGGTGAGAAAATGCCTGTTCAGGGAGCTGAATTGGCTCCCTGAAGCACCTAACGACCTTTAGACCAAAACTACAAGGAGTGAATGCAGTTCCCTGGTTCTCAGCTCATCTTCCTTGCCCAGTGCTGACCTGTTCCAGTGCCAGGATGAGGAATCACCTCCTGCAGAAACGTGGCTGTGGCGCAGGTGCTGCGTGGACCTTCCCTGCTCAGCTCCTTCCTCCCACACTTGTGGCTCCCCTTGGGGGTCCTGCAGTGCTGACAGCTGGAGAGGGCCCCTTCCTCGTCCTGGCAGCTGCATTTCCAGTTGGAAAATGCAGCCTGGAGCTTTGGGATTGACTGAATGTACCCAGACCAGACCGTTGGTGTGGCCTCAATCCCCAGCATGTGCCCCAGTTGTTTTCCAGACCGATGGGACACACCCTTGTTCCATGATGGGTAGGAAATAACCTGGAGTGTCTGTGAAAAGCACTTTGTTTCTTTTGGAACACTTTAATTGACTGTGCACCCCTGCAGCAGCGCGGGGGCCACCACTGCAGGCGGTGTTCTGGAGTCACTCCTCCTGTGCAGTGACACGGCGGGATGGCTGCTGCCTCTCTACTGGAATTTGGTGTGCACGTACCCGGCCCCGTGCTCCTGGTACTCGCCCTTGGTCATCCACGTGTGCTGGAAGGATGTGAGCGAGGCTGCCATGGAGCCCCCAGCCCAGGCTGCGGTGCCCCGCGTGGGGTTCGCCAGGACCTCAATGTGGACGCCTGTGCCTTGGGCAAGGAAGTTCAGCTCCAAGCACATCCTCTCGGGAAAGCCAGGGAACATGGAGGAGCCGCCTGAGAGCACGATGTTGCCCAGCATGTGCCTCCTGACGTGCTCGGGCACGGCCTGCAGGCTCTGCCAGGCCAGCTGGTGCAGCCCGGGGCAGCTGTGCTGCAGCAGCCGCGGCTGGAACAGCGGCTCGGGGCAGCAGAAGCGCTCCTTGCCCAGGGTGACCCAGCGCCCGTCGGGGGTCTGGAACCTGGCTGGCTGCTGGGACCCGTTCTCCCGGAGCTCTCGCTCGTAGTCCAAGGACACGTAGCAGCATTGCTCCTTCAGCTGGGTCAGCGCCTTCTTGCTCAGGGCCTGCGGCAGCGCGGGCTCGGCGGGGCTGTCCAGCAGCAGCCGCTGCAGGTGCCTGGTCAGCCGCTCTCCGGCCACCCCCAGGCAGCGCGTGGCCTCCCGCAGGGTCCGGCCCCCGCACACGGAGGTGACGTGGGACGTGGCTGCCCCGGCCTCCACGGCCAGCCCGGTGACCCTGCCGTGGGCACAGAGCGCCAGGAACCCGCTGTGGGCCACGTGCAGCGCGGGCACCTCGAGGCCCTCGAACAGCACCTCGGCCGCCCTCGCCCTGCCCGTGGCGGGGCAGGACGGGGACTCGGCCAGGAGCACTGGGTGCTCCTCGGGCACGACTTTGAGGCAGCAGTGCAGGAGGTGGCTCCACAGGGTTTTCAGGCCGTCCCAGTCCTCAACCACGCCGTGCCTGAGCAGGCAGGGCCGAGGGGCTGCGGCCGAGCCGCCCGCGCTCTCCGGGGCAGGGGGGTGCTGCCGGGGGTCCCACGGGGTGCCCGCGGCGTGGGGATGCACCAGCACCGTCCTCAGCACGCACTGGGGCTGCTCCTGGCCCGCAAAGCCCCCCCGGGTGAAGCGGCTGCCGCTGTCGATGACCACCGCGGGCCTCAGCATGGCTGGCGCTCCGCAGGGATGCCAGGCACGCAGGAAGAGCCTGCAGCGGAACCAGAGGGGTCTTGTGAGAGCAGAGCAGGCTCAGGTACCTGCTCAGCCCCGCTGGAGGACAGCAGTGCCTGCTCTAGGAGTGTCTGGGTGTGTCACAGCCTTCCCTCCCGGCTCCTGGCTCCCGGTCTCCCTGAGCGTCTCTCCTTGGGTACCTTGTCTCCATCCCTGGAGATTTTGTAACAGCGCAAGGACAGAACTGCAGGTGGTTTTAAGGAAGCAATTGAAAAGAGGACGGAAGAGTTGAGTGGTTGGACCCAATGGGCTGCATCCAAAGGAGTGTGGCCAGCAGGGAAAAAGAGGTGATTCTGCCCCTCTGCTCTGCTCTTGTGAGATCCCACCGGGAGTGCTGTGCACAGTTATGTTCCCGAGTGTGGGCAGGACACGGAACTGTTGGAGAAGGGCCAGAGGAGGACGTGAAGTTGCTGAGGGCACTGGAGCACGTCCCCTGCGGGGAAAGGCTGAGAAAGTTGGGGCTGTTGAGGCTGGAGAAGAGAAGGTTGTGTGGAGACCTCAGAGCACCTTTCCAGGGTGTGAAGGGGCTACAGGGAAGCGGGAAAGCGACTCTTCCTCAGGAACTGTAGTGACAGGACAAGGGGGAACGGGATCAAAGTGAAAGAGGGGAAATTTATGTTGGATATGAGCAAGGAATTCTTTACTGTGAGGGTGGGGAGGCCCTGGCACAGGGTGCCCAGAGAAGCTGTGGCTGCCCCTGGGTCCCAACTTACAGGTTGGATGTGGCTTGGAGCCACCTGGGATAGTGGAAGGTGTCCTGCCCATGGCAGGGGTTGGGACTGGATGATCTCTGAGGTCCATTTCAATCCCTCAACATCCCATGATTCTGTGAATGCTGCTGCCAGCAGAGCCCATAGCACATGGAGAGGAGCCAGGAGGATCTGTGATCCCAGCTGGCAAAGACAGGAAGGAGTTTGGGGTGCCTGTGTGTGTGTACAGGCACTTCCCTGTCTCTCTGTGCCTCCCAGCCCTGCTCCTGTGGCATGGTGTGCCTCTTGACCCGTTCTTTGGGTACCCTCCAGGCCAGGTGACCCCTTTGTTCTCCCCAAAGCTTCTCGTGTGCCCCTCTGGACCCACCTTTACACCCCCAGTGTAAGCACAGGTCAGAAATTCATCAGGGAAGCTCTCGTGGGAGCCGACAGGCTTGGCACTGTTTTCCTGGGCAGAGAGGGCATGAAGCCAGCCCCTGCCTGGACCTGCAGTGGTCGGGGGGTCCCTGGAAGGAGCTGCCAGCACCGAGGGAGCCACCCCAGGCTGCCAGCCTTGTCCCAGGGCCCTGGAGCGAGCAGAGCAGTGTGTGAGCGGGGCACAAGGGATGCTGTGCCAGCCCTGGAGCCCTCCCTGGGGCTGGGGGCTGTCGCTGAGGGTGCTCTTTACCCTGTGGCTTGTGTCCATCTGCCGTCCTGCACGGCTGCTGGAGCCCAGGGTGCTGGGGCAGCGCTGGGAGCGCCGGGGCCGTGGGCGCTGGGTGCTCCTGGAACCACGCCTGCATTCCCCGCTGTGATCTCACAGGCATCGCACCGCCAGGGTTCCTCTGCCTTCCGGCGTCACTGCTGCCCCAAAGTGTCACTTTTAGTGATAACCAAACATTTGATTGAGGTACTTTTAGTGATAACTAAACATTTGATTGAAATCCACCTCGTTTGGTGTGTTCAAGGGCCAGGTGTGGCTCTGCCGCCCCTGCCCGGAGCCAGAGGTGTCTGACGGCTCCTGTCCCCTTTCCCCAGAGGTACGAGACCTCCTCGAAGATGGAGCAGTTCCTGACGCGGTTCCTGCTGCGGGAGACCATGCACCAGCTGCAGTCCCTGCAGGCGTCCCTCGAGTGCGCCGTGGACACGGTGGAGGAGCAGGCGGGACGGGAGAGGTACGGGTGGGACGTGCTGTGCCCTGTCCCCAGCCCCGCTCCTCACTGCGAGGGACATCCCACAGCGGGATCTGCCCTTTCCACAGCTGACACCTCTACGAATGACTTCAACCCCTCCTTTTGCATTTTTATGTTTTTTTTTTAATTCCAGAAAGGAGATAAAGAAATCTGAGACTTCGGTTGGCCTGAGGTCAGGGAGGCGGTGTGGCCGCAGGGGACAGAAGAACGTCTGCCTGTCCCCAACAGACCCCTATTCTGGGATGCTGACAACAGGTACCTGCTGTCCCTCAGGCTGTGCCCTGCTGGAGGCTGGAGGGGGTGTGGGACCAGCACAGGATCACAGAATCAGCGAGGTGGGAAAAGATCTCCAAGACTGACCCCCAGCACTGCCAAGGCCACCACTGACCCATGTCCCCAAGTGTCACATCTCCAGCAGCACTGGGCAGTGAGGGTTTTTCCAGAATGGAGCCAGGAGCATCTCACCCAGATGCCATCTGGAGCTTCTGGGGGATGTTGGATCTCTTAGGCAGTGGGAAAAGTTTCAGTGGAAAAAAAAAATCACTTTTTTGGATTAAATCAGAGGTTTAAAAGTTTTTGTGATTTGGGGGTTTTGAGCAAGCTTTTTCAGTGACAAAACTGAGTTTTGTTTGGGTGACATCTCTGTGCCCTTTGCCTTTGTGCAGGTGTTTGTGTGGAGGACAACAGCCAGTGGATGGCTCAGATCAGCAGGCTCCAGCAGCTCATCGAGAAGCTGGAGTGCAAGGTGTGTGCCCGAGGGGGTGGCTGGGGCTGCCCCACGCCTGGGCACGGCCAGGTCCGTGCTGAGCCCCCCTGTGCCAGCAGCCCCCTCCCCAGTCCCGGCACTGCCCCAGAGCTGCGCCCTGGCACCAGCCCAGCCCTGCCCCCGCAGAGCGTCCGCAGCTCTGGGCACCCAATCCTGCCTTCCCCAGGATGCTGGCGACTCACTCAGGCCCCAGTGACCCCACAGGTGTGCAGGGCACAGCCCTGCCCTCCCCCAGGTACCCCGGGGAGCGTCCCTGGAGCGGGCACTGCCTGTCCCGGGGTTCCTGTCCCTCCTGCTGTGCAGTTCTCCCAGTAACGCTGTTTTTCCCCGGTGTTTCCGCAGAGCCCACGCCTGGAGCCGCTCAAGGAGGAGGCCATGAGCAAAGGACAGGATGCAGTAAGTCCCTGTCCCTGTCCTCGTGGTTTGCAGGTGACCCCTGTCACACACAGTCCCTGTGCCTCAGGCTGAGCTCTGGCTGTGCCCTGCTGATGGAGCAGGGGGGTTCAGGGCTGTGAGCCGGGTGTGGGACCATCCACGGGACCAGTGCAGCTCCCTCATGCCCTGAGAGCCCCGGGCAGTGCCCACAGCCAGCCCAGAGCAAGGCAGCACTGCTGGTGAGTGCCCAAAGCCCTCAGGAGTGCTCTGAGTGCCCGCAGGCCCCGCTGGAGGGGTCCACAAGCCCCTTTCTGCTGGGGGAGCACTCCGGGAACTGCAGCAGCCCCAAAGCAGGACCCCTCCGGGGGATGGAGCATCTCCTGTTGCTGTGGCCCTTGTAAAGAACCTGCCCAGGGGAGAAGAAGCTGCTTCGTGTCCCCGTTGTGCCCAGAGCGGTGGTGCCAGAGCCACAGGATCACACGGCAGGGAGGGAGCAGGGAGGGAGCAGGGAGGGTGGGGGACACAGCCAGCTCCTGACCCCCGCTGTCCCTCGCAGCATATCCTGGTGGCCAAGAGGCAGATCTCGGTGGCCACGAGCAGCATCGAGGAGTTCCGGCAGGCGTTCCGCTCCTACACCGAGGGCACGGCTGGGCACAGCAGCTGCCTGCAGTGAGTGGGTGCTTGGGGGGTGCTTTGGGGGGTGGCTCCCCCAGAAATGGGGGTTTTAACACCTCTGGGGGACACAAGGGTTTGTGTGCAGTGTTTTGTGTGCTGGCCAGGGCAAGGTGGGCTCGGAGCTTGCAGGCAGGATGAGGGTGACGGCTGCAGCGGTGGCCCTGCCGTGTCACCCCGTCTGCTGCAGATGTTCCCAGTAAGAACCAGTGCCTGGCCAGGGCTGGGGAAGGTTTATGCCAGCAGGAACGGCTGTGGCGTGTTCCTGTAAGTGAATGCACGAGCTCCTCCAGCACTGAAGGACTCGAAAGTGATGGAAAGGTCAAGGGCAGAGCTCCTTCAGAGCAGTGATTTATGGAGAGTGTGTGGGAGGCTGCCACGGGCACCTGAAGCTGACCCTGTGTGAGGCCAAGGCTGCCCTGCTCCGGAGCCCTGCTCTGCCTGCGGGGACAGCACTGCCAGCCCATCCCTGAGGTGGCACAGCTGCTCCCTGAGAGCCTTCCCTTCTCCCACGGGACACTCCAGGCCGCTCTCGGCAGGGAACGCTCGTGCTGTTCCTGTTTCAAGTGTCATTTTCCAGCTCTTCACTTTCAACAGCGCAAATTCACATTTTCAGTCCAAACAAAAGGAAGATGCTCGCTGTGACACGTGCTGCAGAGAGAATGGGAGGCTTTTTCTTTGGAAATGATGGGCTTTTTTGTCATCAGGGCTATTTGTGGACACAGCGGGGTGGCGTTGCAGGGGCTGGCTCTCCACGTGAGCGGAAAGCTGGAGCCGAGCCCAGGGAGACTCCGTGGGCCTGGTTCACCCCAGGGAATGGCAAAGCCCCTCGTGGGAGCGGGGGACGCAGCCTCAGAGCTGTGCTGTCCCCCAGGGCTTGGCCCCCTCCAGCAGCCCTGGGCAGCAGCTGGAGCAGAGGCTCATCCTCAGCTGGAGCTGCTGCTGCTGCAGCCAAGCACAGCTGCTTCCCCTGGCCCTGCAACCCAGCACTGCCCTCTCCCCCCTGCTGCCTCCCACCCACCTTCCCCCGTGGCAGGAGGGAGTGTGGGAAGTATCATGGGTGGCACAGCATCGCTTTGGGGGCAGAGAGCTGTGGGTTTGTGCTGTGAGCTCAGGTCCTGCACCCGTGCCTCAGTTTCCCTCTGTGTGAGGGGTGACAGGTGACACACGCCTGCTCCAAGGGGCTGGCTGGATGTGTCAGTGCTGGGGATGAGTGAGAATAAAAGAGCACAGAGCGTGGTGGTTCCTGGGCAGCAGCAAAGCCCGGTGTAAGAGCTGTAAAGCTCCTCTGCCACCTGCCCACAGGATCTGTGGAGCAGGATTTGGGTCTGGGATTCCCTGGAGCTGTTCACAAACTGTGGATGCATCTGAACTGTGCTTTGGAAGTCTCGGGGTGAGGCTGATGTGCAGAGCAGTGTCCCCCTGTCCCAGGCTGCTGGGGACACATGGCCATGCCATGCCAGGGCCGTGCCAGGGCCGTGCCAGCCCCGGCTCAGGGTCACTCTGTCCCCACAGTGTCTCTGCCTGCAAGCTGACGGACGAGGCCTGCTTCATCCTGTACGAGTTCTGGCAGGACGTGAGCTCCTGGAGAAGGTGGGACACTGTCCATGTGCGGGGCTGGGGGGCTCCAAGGGGCTGCCCACTGCTCCCTGTCCTTGCCCAGCCTGGTCCCCTGGGGCCGTTTGCAGCTCTCAGGGGGTGAACACCCCGATAAAGGATTTGGGGAGCAGGGTCTGGTGCTGGGGGTGCAGAGGCTGCCCTGTCGCCGTGTGTGGGCAGGGGGTCCCGGCACCACCTCCCCCTGACCTTGCCCCTGTTTTACAGCCACTTGCAGTCCAGCTGCAGCAAGACTTTCCAGCAGTCCATCCTCAGCTTGCTGGAGTCCCCGGAGCTGCTGACCACCATGCTCTTCCCAGGTGAGGGGTGCCTCGGTCCCGCGCCGCGTGAGCTGCACAGGGCAGGAGCAGGGCAGCCACAGGCACCGTGGCTCCCTCCAGAGCAGCACATTGGTTTGGGGTGATGTAAATGAGGTTTTTCGAGGGTGAGTCCCCTTGTCCCCAGCAGGTTTGGGGGTCTGTCCCTGCCCAGGGGTGCTCTCCAGTGGGGACAGCCAGGAGCAGGGGCACTGCCCGGCTGGCAGATGAGCTGAGTCCTGCCCCAGATACACCTGGTGCCTCGTTTTGTTTTTCACCTGAGCCCTGAACCTGCTCTGCAAGGTACTCCTGGGTGCTCCTGGGTCAGTTCCTGGGGCTGCATCCAGAGCTACAGCCCAGTGATGGGGCAGGGGAGAGGCCAGCACAGGGAATGTGCACATTCCTGTGGTACCAATGGAAATGGGACCAGATGTGGGAACAGGGAACCAAGTTAAGCCCCAGTTTGCTTTCAGGGATCACTTCAGGGTCGTGTAAAATGATTAGCCTGTAAAACATGGATTAATTTGGACTGACCCCTGTGCTGCTCCCGACGTGCCAGTTCCACTGATCCATTCCCAGTGCTCTCCTGCAGAACTTGCCAAAGCTCCAGGGGGATTCTCCTCTCCAGGCCATGCCATGGCCACACTCCCTGCCCCAGGGGTGGGTGCTTCAGAGCCAGGGACCTGCAGGGTCAGGTCCCCCATCTCAGTCACCCCAAATCCCCATTCCCAGTTTAACACTGCCCTCACCTCCCTGATCCCTTTCCCTCTCTCCGCAGCTTCCTGGTGGATCATGAACAACAACTGACCCGGGGCAGCCGCCTCCAGGACACCATCAGCATGCGGGAGGACGTGGAGCCCTGGGCACAGCCCTCACCTTTGTCACCTCCCTGTCCCTCCTTCCCTCCTGTGGCCAGCGGGGGCTGCTTGCCCTCGGCCCTGCCAGTGTTTTGCTCCTTTGCTCTTTTCATGTTAATTTATTTCTCTATCCTGCTCCTAAGCCAGTGTCCGAGCTGCCTGGGGGAGCCGTGTTTGGGGGTGGCAGCCTGGCCCTTGGGGCAGCGCTGGGCTGGTGCCACATCCCAGGAGCCCTCAGTCCCTCTTGCACTCCAGCTCCTCTTCCTCCTGGCTCTGAGGCTCCACGGGGTGCTGGGATGGGCAGGGGACACGGCTCTGGCCAGCTGTGACATCCAGCCGTGGCTCTGCCCAGGGAGCCAGGTGGTCTGATATGGATTGTGAATAGTGTTTGATAGGGAAAAAACCATTTCATGAAGTATTTCTGGCAAGGTGTACCTGATCATGCCCTGCCATGCTGGCAGCGTGTGCTGTGCCTTTGGGACTGGCTTTGTGCCCTGCCAGCTGTGCCCATGGCTGTGCCTGTCCCCAGCACATCCCAGGGGAGGCCAGTGTGGCTCCAGTCCCCAGCACATCCCAGGGGAGGGCAGTCCAGTCCCCAGCCCCTCCCAGGAAAGGCCCCTGTGGCTCCAGGCTCAGCTGCTTCCTCCATTCCCACAAACCAGCGCTGGCACCGGGCAGTGCTGCTCGAAGCTGGAGCTGAGTTCGTGGGGAGGGTGTGGGGTGGGGGGCACGAAATGAGGGGGGAAGGCTGGAGCAGATCCCAGCTGCTCCATGGGTGGCACTGGGGGTTTCCCTGGTGGTGCTGCAGCAGCAGATCCTCAGCTGAGCCGGGGAAAAATGCACTGTCACAACCAGTGTGGAGGGAGGGGGAGGGCACAGGGGGCAGGAGGGACACCAGGGACCCTCCTGGCATGGAAGACATCACCCTTGTGCCCCTGCCTGTCCCCAACACCAGTGTGGGTCACCAGGGGTGCCTGCACCCCCAATCCTCACTCATCTGGCACCTGCTACCACCCCCCAACCTCTTTTCCCACCCCCTGTGGGTGCTGCTCCACCAGAAGCATTAACTGGAGTGTTTCTTCCCCAGTCCCTGGCTGCAGTCAGTAAAATCTGTGCCTGAGGGGGCAGTGGGTGCAGCTCCATCCTGGGGACACCCCGTCCACACCGTGCTGGGTGCTCTGACACGGTGCCACCCCTGGCCCCAGGGGTGACACCACACGAGGGTTGCTGGGTTTTAGGGTGCTTGTTTTGCTCCAGCAGAAGCTCCCTGGGTTTGGGGTGCCCGGGGGTGACCTGGCTGCTGCCAGGAGCAGCCTGCAGAGCTGGGATCAGGGGAGCTCCTGGCCGGAGGAGGGGAGGAGCAGCAGCTGCTGCTGCCAGCTCAGCTGGGCACCGTCAGAGCCCAGCCCGGGGCAGGCTCGGGAACCAACCCACAACTGCCCCTCCCAGGGCTGGGGGAGCAGAGCCTGTCCCTGTTCCCTTGGGGAACTCACCCTCCAAGCTCCCAGTTGCTTACCTGGTTATCAATACCTGCTGTTTCCCTGGCCAAGGCCATGAGCTGCTGTCATCACGGGGTGGCAGAAGTGGCTCCAGCCCCGTGCAGGGGCAGCTGCTGGGTCCAGGGCCACATTCCTGCCCCTGGGAGTTGCACACGAGGGATCCAGGGATGTGCTGGAGCCACAGCAGGACCGTGGGCTGGCAGTGAGGGACGAGCTGTGCCAGGGCACAGCCAGGGTGGGTTAGAGAGGGGCACCCGGGGCAGCCACAGAGGCACTGCTGGTTTGGGATTCCTGAGCTGCCTCCCCAGCCCCGTGTGGGGTTTGCCCCTCAGTTTTGGGTGTTTTCACCACTGGATTCAGGTTTGCAGCAGCCTGGAGACCAAAACCCTCGGATTAAGCCAAGGTGTGTGCAGGGGGCATCCCTGGGGGGCACAGGGCTGGCAGTGGCAGGCAGCTGTGACAGCACGTGGGGCTCTGCTGCAGCCAGCTGTGACAGTGCCCTGCAGGCTGCTCTGTGCTCACATAAAAAAGATCACTTAAGAAAAGCTCAGAAAACAACACATTGAACTATAAACTCAAAGAAATCAAACATCCCTGAGGGGAGAGCTGAACTCCAGCTCTGCCTGCACTGCTCCCAGGCTTTGCCCACAGCATTACCACCACAGGGGAGGCAATTTTTGTCCCTAAAAGTCCCCATGCCAAGGCCAAGGCCATGGTGTGGCAGCTTTCCCCCAAAACCCCAAGAGCTGCCTGAGCACTGCTGAAAACCTCTGCCCCTTCCCAGAGAGAAGGGGGAGCTGGAGGATGAATATAGTCTTTTTATTGACTACTTTTGAGTAGAACAAACTAAATACATCTGTAACAGTTTGGGCTCCTTTATACAGGACATTAAATAAGTTATGCACAGGAATGAAGTAACAAATTTCTATTACAGAATTAAATGTCAAAAAAAATAGAAACCTCAACCCAATGTCTTCCCACGCCCCAAGTTCACATTTATCATTCCATGTTTAAAAAAAAACAAACAAAAAAAAAACCAAGAAAAAGCAATCATTCTAATCATGACTGTTAGTATTTCATTCATTTACACTGGGGTTAATTTTAATACACGGCCACCGACGTCGCATGAGAATTATGGAAGACACTCTATTTACAAGCAATTCCTGCCCTGCCCTGCTCTCCCTTCCCACCCCACCCTGGCACCGTCCCCACTGACCCGCAGCACGAGGCTGGGGCTGCAGGTGAGGAGGGGACGTCACAACCATGTGGGATCGACCTGAGGCTGCTCCCAATGTGTCCCCTTAGTGCAGCAAATCCCTTCCTGACTGCCCGGGGGTGAACACCCAGGAGGGGCAGCTGCAGGTCCGGGGGGCTCCACTGCCTCAATCCCAGTGGCTGCACTGGCTCCAGCACCGATTGCTGGGGATGCAGGGAAGACACCCCCACTGCCACTGGAGCTGTCTGCAACACCAGAGACCTCGTGGCTTTTTGCTTGCAGATGGAATCACCAGCTCTATCCCACAAGAGCAGCTTCCCAAGGAGCTTTCCCGAGGGGCCAGAGCTGGAGCAGCAGCTCCCCGCTCACCCCTGGCAGTGACGACTCATTACAGCTCCATTATCGGCCTCCAGTTGAAAAAGTGATCAAAAATAATTTGGGAATTACTCGCCTCATTGGGCTCCAGCCCAGCAGTCACACACACAGTCAGGGAAACACGGCTCTGCTGAATGGATGGATTTCCAGGGCCCCTGGGTGTGGCTGTGGGAATCGGGAGCGGCTCCTGCAGGGCCCGTCCCGTGTCCCCTCCCTCCCTCGGGCTGTGCCACTGCCGGGACAGCCCTGCTGAGGGCTGTGCTGACCACAGCCTGCACTGCCCTGAGTCCCTCCAGCCCCTCCTTCCACACCACAGCAGGGACTCTGCGATGGAAATGTCCCCAGGCTGTCCCCCTCCCCACGGGACCTCGCTCAGAGCCTGTGCTTTTGGGACAATCTCCAAAGCTGGATGCACATCTCTGGGTGCAGCACTCCAGGAATCCCCTGGGCTTGGGGGTAAGAATCGACACAGGACCCCCAGTCCTGCCTTTCCTTTACCAGTTTGGCCGATGTGTGTGGAGAGCACAGGCTGTAAACAACCCCTCGCCCCAGGGAGGACTCCTGGGCTCAAAACAACAGCAGGAACTCACAACCCAGCAGCTTCCAGGCAGTGAAAAACCCAAACGCTTTCTGCACAGCAAAACAACGGCCCCCAGGTGGAAAGGGCACCTGCACCCAGCCCAGCTCTGCTCTGCACGTGTTCCCCCAGCACCGGCCCCACCCAGGAAACACCAACTGTCTGCCTCACCGCAGACCGGGATGAAATCCAGGCCATCCAGCAGTACCTCCCTGCCACTGACACTTGTTTTAGAGCAGACAGATCCTCTCCTCCTGCTCTGCAACCCTCAGCTGCCAGCCGTGAGGCAGGAGGAGTGGGCTCAGCTTCTGCCATTGCACAGAGGATGAGATGCTCCCGCTGGGAAATTGGCTCCGGTCTGTTCACAGCAACAACCAGCCGGCACAGCCACCTGAGGCACAGCTGTCTGGGAGTAAGGAAAAACAACAGATATTGTGGAGTAAGGAAAAACAACGGATATTATGGAGGAAAGGTGGCTGAAGGAGGCAGTGGTGGCTCTGACACTTCGGGGAGTGAGCCTGAGCATGCCACAAGGACAGGGCTCCCTGCTCGGGCACCGCACTCTCAGCATCTCTGGCATGTGCCAGTGCTCTCCCTCCAGTAGAGGTCCCCCAGGCAGATGCCCAGTGTCCCCCAGGTCCTGACGATGCTCTGGTGTCCCCCTGAGAGGAGCAGAGAGATGCTGCAGGCGAGGCTCACCCCAGTTCATGAGCCACGAAGGAAAAGGCAGGATGAGAGGGCAAAGCCGCAGTGTCGGCGCTCCGAGGTGGCGGCGCGATGTGTCAAATATGTCAAGTGATAACAGCTGCTGTGGGGGGGTTTTCAGCTTAAAAAAACCCAGGGAACTCATCCAGTGGAGCAAAGCAGAGCCTCCCTCCTAGAGCCCGTTCGTGTCTATGGCTGTGACAGATGCCGGGGTGGAGGAGCGCGAGGTGGTCGCCGAGGTCTTCTCGAGGGCCGGGCTGGGGATGCCATCGAGGCTCTTGGCTGCTGCTGCTGCCACCCGGCCCGTGGGCAGGGCCAGGGGCTTGCTCTGGCCGTGCAGGCCCTGCCCACAGATGCGGTGGTGCCTCTCCCAGTCCTTGTGCTGGCAGAAGGAGCCGCAGTACCGGGCGATGTTGCAGCCGCTGCACGTCTCGCTGGCCTTGCGGCCGCAGTTCCAGCAGCTCTGCAAGACCAAAGACACTGCACTTGAAGGGGGTTCAGTTCCCCTAAGAGCTGCAGGATGGTGCTGACTCAGCTCTGGAGGGGACTGTTCATCCCCTCTGGCCCAGATTTGGGAATATTAAAACGAGCAATCCATTAATTCCTGTTATTTCCCAGCTCTTTGCCAACGGTTCTAACCCCCACTGCTCTTTGCCCAAAGCCGCTGTCACACTGCTCCAGGCACATCCTCTGCCCTAGACCCACCCGAATGCAGAGAGGAAACAGCAGGCATGGACTGAAAAACATGCTGCAGATGCTGCTATTGGGCCTTTTTATTTCCTGTTTTAAGCAGCTCTATTTTGGTGTCGCTCCCAGCCAAGCGCTCTCCACAGGGATCACGGCGCGCTGCACAGGCACCATTTGCTCCGCACCCTGCCTCGCCACACAAGAGGTTGGAGCAGGCCAATTTGGAAAAGCAAATGCTCATTTGAAAGCCTCCCAGCCAGGTGGAAGCACTGCCAGAGCCCGAGCTTCAATCTGGAAGCAGAGCAAAGCCCCTCTGGCCGCCGGCAGAGGTGTCAGCTGGTGGCTCCCGGCGTGCCACCGCTTCCCTCGGAGCGCGGGGCAAGGGGCCAGCGCCGGAGCAGCGGCTGCAGCTGCGCCGGGGAGGGGAAGGACGGCAGAGCAGCTTCCCTGCAGCTGGACCAGGGCGTAGCAAACACATCCTGGGGAGGGCAAGCTCAGCTGTGGGAACGCAGCCTCTGTCAGAGCTGGCCTTTGTGGGGACACCGCTGCCATGACCACCGGCAAAGAGCTGCGGCAGCGGGGTGCTGGGGGATGCTGGGCAGTACCAGGCAGCCCTGCTGTGGGGAAGGGCTGTGGGATTCCCACTCCCAGGCTCAGCACTGGAGCCACTAGCTCACGGTGATGATTTATGGGCAGGCAGTGAAGCACCTGACCGGTTCGCTTTGGAGTGAGCTGTTCCAGAGCCTGCGTGTCCCCAGGGGAACTCCACCTTCCAGGAGAAGCAGGACTTGTGACCAAAAAGCCCCTACCAAAGGCTGTGGTAGTTCTTGGGAAACTGGGTCACTGCTTCACAGCTGTTTACACTTCAAGTGTTTTTCACTGTGTTGCAAAGGTTACAAGATGTGCCAGAACACAGGTCAGCTTTTAGACAAGGGCTCTGGGGCTTGCACAGGGGGTGCTCGGCAGCTCCCGAGGTCCCAGACTGCTCCCCAGCACAGCTGGAGGAGGAGGACACTCCTCTGCCATTCCCCTATGGAGAAATCACTGCTTGCCTCATTCCTTCCATGGCTTCCTGAGCAGTTCCACCCACTCCCATCATGTGTTTATCGACTGGTGCGTTCAACCCTCAGCAATTTAACTGGGAATTGCAGTATGGACATAATTCTCTGGAATGACACCTAATAATTCCATGGTTCTGGCCATGCTTCCTGAGCCCCAGCTGAGCTGAAGCCCACCATGAGGAGGGGATGGACCTGCTGCCCACACATCCCAGCAGACATGAACAGCACAATCCATCAGATTTCTGCTCAACAGACACAAACCCTCTGCTCTTGCACATGTAGAGAAATTAAAATATGGAGCAAAGCCCACATGGATGGGATGTGGTAGTGCAGGAATGAGTAGTGTGATTCCCCTTGTCCAAAATCTCAAAAGCTCAACCAAGTGAACTTCCTGTTAAGCAACAGGGAGGGTAATTCCTGACTGAAGAGTAGAAAGAGATTCTCTGAGACACCCATTCAGCACATGTCACTGGCTGTGACAAACCAAGAGCCACCCCTTCTTTTCCAACATGCAAGTGTGGTACAGACCACCAGGAATGTGCAAGAGCTTCTCCTGCAGCCCAGCTTCTGCCCTGCCCTACTTTCAAGCCCACAAACAGCAATTCCTCTTCTGCAAAGGTCAAGTACCCCACCATAATTTCTGAGCTAAACTGCTGCATGCACCAGCATCCTTTTCTCTTTGCTTCTACACCTCTTTCAATCCCACAGAATCCCTGATCATTACACTGGGTCCAGCTCAGGTGGTTGCACACACACATGTCCAGAGACACTTTTTAGGCTGATTCCCTGGCAGCAAAACCTTAAAAGGATTTTTTATGATATTGGTGCATTGCTTTAGTTATTGATTGGAGAGAGACTTCTAAAAGGAAAAGGTGTTAAAGACTGGATGGAGTTTGGAGCACCCTGGTCTAGTGGAAGGTGTCCCTGCAATGAGATGATCCAACCCAACCCATTGTGTGATTTGTGGTTCTGTGCAAGGGCATGGGGGACCTGGAGACTCTGGGAGCCTTGGAAAGGCCTTCCCAGGCTGTCCCCTGGCACCTCACCTCGGTGGACTCCTCCTGCTCGTTGATGACGAGGAAGGCGTCCTCGGTGGCCTGGCGCTTGGCGTCGGCGATGGTCTGCTCCATGCGCGCCCGCTCCGACGCGATCATCTCGAACGCCTTCTGCTCCGCCTCGGCCACCGCCTTCTGCACCTCCGACATGGCCTGGCGCTTCACCTCGTTCACAGCTTCTTCTGGAAGGAAAGAGCAGCCTCACCACCCACCCTGGGAGTGGGGGAGCCTCCCAGAGAAACACAGTCCCAGCAGTGTGTTCCCAGCAGCAGCATTCCGAGCGCTCCCAGGAGCGGCGAGGCTGGGCTCATTCCCATGGGATCCCTGCTGGCATCCCAGAGGAGCAGAGCCCTTTGGAAAAGCCAGGGTCGGGATGTTGGCCAGATGTGCAGACCCTGGGGCGTTCCTGCAGCTGGGCTCCTGCTGTTCCTGCACAGCCAATCCACAGCATCTGTGTTTACCCTGAGCGATCCGGCAGCGCCCCGGCCGAGGTCGCCGCCAACACTCACCGGCTTTTTTCCAAATCTCCTCCGTGACGTAGCCTGTTCCCGACCTGCTGCTGAACTCCCGCAGGGAATCTGCTGGAATAAGGGACAGGGAAGGGTTGGCAAAGCTCATCCCACCCAACTGCTGCTCATTGCAGGTGCCCAGTGGTACCTCAGGACATCACGGGGCAGGGAAGGATTGACCAGCTGAAGTTCAAAGCAGGGGATCCCTATGGTTAAAGCCATCCCTCAAACACTCAGATG
Source organism: Orthonyx spaldingii (assembly GCA_013397795.1). Lineage (NCBI taxonomy): Eukaryota > Metazoa > Chordata > Aves > Passeriformes > Orthonychidae > Orthonyx > Orthonyx spaldingii. The sequence goes on along the minus strand of VZTJ01003796.1, from coordinate 326,138 downwards.
ATAAATTACAACATTTAATTAGCGCCTTGCATAATTTATGATGCTGTACAACCTATCTCCTGGTACTCTAAAACAACAGGCAATGCTTATAAATGTATGTTATCCAACTTCTGCACTGGCCAGAGGCTGTGAGCATCAATCTATAGACCAGCAGTTTACATTAAGCACAGCACTTCCCAATCCCAGGGCGATTCAAAGGCTTGAACTGATGGACAAACTGGCCTCCAAGACACCTGGAGATGCTGTTTAATGCTTAACTGCACCTTCTCACAAGAGCAATAGAGCTTGAAAATTATCCTTAGGTCCCACAAGGGGAGAAAGCAACGGCGTTCCAAATTTATGTAAAAATTTTTAATTATATCACCTTTAACAACAGGGGCTGGAAGTGTATTAGTCAGGATATATTTAGATATAGAAGGGCTAAAAGCTGGCTGTGCCCCCCAGGCTGTCACATACACCCACTGCTCCTCAGGCTTTGGGGCAACTGGAACCAGGGGCACTTGGATTCCTTGCAGGAGGATTCATTCTATATTTTGTATACAAACAAATAGAATATATATCAAATTGGCATTTATTCTTGCTAGAAGAAATCCGTTTTATTACTGAATAATCAGAGGGGTTTTTTTCCCCAGAACTTGATTTGTGGCTAATTTGTTTGGATGGAAATCAGAATTACATTTAAATAAATCAGTATTTTAGATTTGTTTTTTGTACAGGGTCAAACCCCTGCATACTGGAGGGGGAAACTAGTCAGCTTTGATAAAGTTGACTCATGATACAAAAATAGAATTAGTAACACAGGTAGCTATTACACTTACAAAAGCCTTTGGTATTTTTAGAATAAATAGACCTTGACATTTAAAATCCTTCAGACAAGAGGGACTGGAAGGGGGAGAGTGGTGGAGACAAACACCTCTCTCCTGCCTTTTCACCCCCGGGTTTATCAGCTTTGGATCAGCTCTGTCACTGTGGCCAGCAGTGACAACAGAGAGGCTCAAAGGTGCCTTCAGACGTTGACAAAAGCTGCTTCCAGGAGCGTGCCTGTGTTGTCTCTCTTCAAAGCCTTGAGAAAAACACTTCGGCGGTGCGTAACCAAACTTCTCCCCCAGTGTGCACAAACAACCATCCCCCCGTGCGTGGCGGAGCCCCCGCTCACCGCTGCCCGCGGAGTCGGCGCTGGCGGGGCTGTGCTGGCGGCTCAGCAGCTCCGCGCCCGCCTTGCGCGGCTCGGCCGCCTCGGAGCAGCGCCGCTTCCAGAAGTTGAGCTCGTCCCTGTCGGCCTCCTGGCAGCGCCGCAGCACGGCCATGGAGCGCCGCGTCTTCTCCACCATCTCCATGATGCAGTTCAGGGCCTGCGGCAGGAAAGCGTTCGCGGTCAGCCTCGGGTTTCGCCCTGCAGGGACCGGCCCGGGCGGATGGGAGCGGAGCGAGGTGATTTCCCAGCAGCTGGGATGGTGGCGTGCCCGAGGATACAGCACTGGGTGGGGTCCCACACACACAAGAGGTGGCTCAACACCTTCAGGCCATGCCCCTAAAAGTGGAGGGGAAAACCCCACCCCTTTCCTATGGGGTCAGGGTTGGTTATGATCCTGGTGCCTAACTCCAAATATTCAGCTACAGGGCCTCTGCTCCACTCCAACCCCATCCCCTCCAAAAACCCCATTAGGTTTAGACCATGAGGTCTCTCTGCATTTATGATCAAAGCTGAATTTTAATCCCATCTCTTTGAGGGAAACAGCACTGAAGTGCCTGGAGGAGCCACCTTGCTCAGAAGGAAAAAGCTCAGCATAAAATCTGCCAGAAGCACCAGGTCCTGCTGTTGGTGCCTTTTTTTGGTCCAAAAAGGGCTGGCACCTCAGGAAAAAAAAAGTCTTAAAATACAGTAAGATAGGTTTACCCGTTTTCTAAGTCCATATCCTGATTGCACTTAGCACATCTGTGCACTTGTGCTGGCCAGGGCTGGGGCAGAAAAGATCCCCGTGGGGTTAAGGCTGGCTTTGGTTGCTCAGCCAGCCATGGCAGCACCTGGCCATGCTGTGCAGGAGAAGCTCCCCAGCTCCAGACACCATCTACACTGATTTTAGTTTCCACTGACCATGGGCAGAGGAAACCTGCCAGGAAAGCGCTACAGCTCCTCTCGGCCCTCCCCACCATCCACCTGCTCGTGGTAGCTTGTTCCCCTACCAGCCACCAGGAAAGCTGGGATGTGGTATCAGCAGCAGGGAAATCACCAACTGGAGCAGGTGGAACACTGGGTTGCTGCTTCCCACAGAGCTTCCCACAGCCCCTGCCATTCCTTACGTGATCGAGATGCTTCCACTCATCCGCCCACTCCCTCTCTGTTAGGCGGTGATCCACCAGCTCGTCCTGGTAGCCTCCATTCAATCCTGCAAAGAGCCACAGCCACAGAGGGATTAGATGGACCAATGGAGAGAGAAGTGGCCCCAAAGCAAGAAAAAAGAGCTCTTATTTCCAGCTCCACATAGCTGGGGTTTTGAAACACATCTCAAGGTGGCAGCTCTACAGGGGCAATTCCACACTGGTGCTTTTTTATTCCTGTCTGCTTCACTGTCTGGGAAGCGCTACAATCCACTTGTGGCTCCAGCTCTGACCTGCTTGTGGAGCTGGTTCTCCTGTTATAAACTCACAGCAGCTCAGAGCCTGTGATTCAGGCTGTCCTGTTGGAAACACATCATGCACCTCCCACACATCCCTTGGAGAAACAGGGCAGGGGGTCAATCTCTGCTCTCCTGCTTTGGAGATCTTGGAGAAGTTAATCTCTATTTCCCTGCTCTCTCTTCCTGCCTGCTGCTACACTCAACTCACACCACAAGTCCTTCCTCCTCATCCTCAGTGACTCCAGCCTTCACACAGGGAAATACCAACTCTCAATCCTCCTGTAACTTCCCAGAGGGAGTTGTTTCCTCTGAACTCCCTGCAAGAACTCTGCTGTGAGGACATGCCCAGCATCACATATCTTTGGGTACGACTGGCCAAGCAGAGACCAACACCAAAGCTCAACGAGGAGCCCTCCTGGCTTTCTCACCAAGCCCGCCGTGCCTGTCCCGGATCTCTCTGTGCTCCAACATCTTGCTGGGGTCCCTGTAGAGGTGGGAGGTGGCAATATCTTCCAAGGTGTAGTGCTGGAGGGGCGGAGGGGTGGGGTGGAACTGCCCACTGGGGTTCATCAGGGGGATGGTGAGGGCAGGGCTGTGCCGGGGCGCGGGGCTGATGGTGCAAACCCTCTTGGCCGGAGGCTCTGTCGGCAGCGGCTCCCTCTCAAAGCTGCTGTCTTCCCTCCTACAATCACACCAGCAGAGACAGGCATTCCTTAGCATCCCATAAATGTACTCAGAAAGATGCAGATTTCGAAACAGCAGAGTTTGGGCAGCAATGATTTTACCAGGGGGTAAATGCAGAGAGCTCAAACAAATGCGCTCAATTTCTGAGGCGATGCACAAAGTGACCCCGTCAAAGAAAAGGGTTCAGGATGCCTGAGTGTTGTGATTCATCTCTCTGAGCATGACCAAATTAAAATTTCACAGTTTTTATAAATTTGAGGCATGCTGCACATAATTGCATAACAACTTTTATCTTGGAATAAAAAGTGGTGAAAATGAAGCGCATCCTTCCCAGCCCTGCCAATGCCTCCGTTCATTGCCTCGGAGGTGGGAAACTGCTCAGCTCTCTGGCTCAGGCATCTCAGTGCTACCCAAAAGTCCCTCTGGGACAGAACCTGCCTGAAAGAGGAACCCAACCTGAATTCACAGTGCAGTAGGAGCAGTCATTGGAATCTTAGAACAGCCTGAACAGTTGTTGGGAGTGATAAGATCCTGGATGCTGCTTAAAGCTTTGTCAGCAGCAAAGATAAAACAAAAGTCACGACTTCAACAACTGAGCAGGGTGACAAAAGCTGGTTTTTTACCTGTCTGGACTGTGCCTCTTGCCATTGCCATTGACCTCGATGAGCAGCTCGGAGGAGTCAGCGGGAGACGTGGTGTTGGTGTTGAGCAGGATGTGCTCGTGCTGGGCCAGGTACTGGGAGGGCGTTTGCTTGGCAGCACGGGCACAGTGCAGCAGCTCCCGCTGCAGCAGAGGGAGGTTGGCCTGGAAAGCAAGCACAGGGCTGGGTTACAGCAGGGCAGGGGTTTCCAGCTGTTCCAAAAGGTTTGGTCTTCATTAATACCTCAGAGCAATAACACCTGTGGCCCATGAGCCCCTCTCAGGATCCTCCAGCTCCTGCTGTCTGCACTGTCAGATTTACCTGTATTTTCCCAGGAGCCTGATGTTGGTGGACTCAAAAGCCAAGTGTTACAGCAAGTACTCTGTGCTTCCAGCATCTAGATACCCAGAGAAGGTGTGGAATCCCCATCCCTGGAAGCGCCTAAGGCCAGGCTGGACAGGGCTTGGAACAACCTGGTCTAGTGGAAGGTGTCCCTGCCCATGGCAGGGGGTTGGAACAAGATCAGCTTTAAGGTCCCTTCCAAACCAAACCATTCTGTGATTCTGTGATTTAACCACCCCAGACAGACTCCGTGTGCCAGCACTTCAAACATTCTAGATGTGAACATTTGCAAATAAGATTACAGGCTCAGAAGCTGCCACATGGAGCTTGGTTTGCCTCCTTTATCTCCAGCACACAAGCAGACATATGTGGCACACGGCACAACGTCAGCCAGTCCCACACGGCCACTGCCACGCTCTGTGCAGTCTGTCTTGGACTCCAGCAGAATTGCTGTGGTGCTTGCAAGGAGAGCTTTCCCAGCAGTGTCACACTGCCAAGAGGCACAGGCAGGCACACGGAGTGTCAGCAAGCCCCAGCAGCTCCCCGTCACCTTCAGGAAGGGGATCACAAACGGCCGGAGGGGGAAGTTGGTCGCCTCTTGCAGCTTGCAGTGAAATTCCTCGATTGTCACCGTCGAGTTCTGAGAAAAGAAATGAAGGAATGAAATGGCAATTTGTTCTTATTTTTAGACATGTGGGAAACAGCTCCAACTGAACAGAACTGGGAGGGAGACAGCATCTGCCACTCCAGGACTGACAGTGTTTGCATTGGATCCTGCTGAACGCAGCCAGGAAGGCTCAGGCCAGCAGAGTAGGAATGCTGCTAGGAGAGGGGTGGGAACTGCCTGGTCCAGCACCCCCCCAGCTCCAGGGTGGGGGGCAGAGGCTGACTCCAGGCCAGCAGGACCCAGCTGGCATCTTCTGTATTCTGGGGCAGGCTGTGGGGAGTCAGACTTTGATCCCAGCTGCTCAGAACTGCACACTTTCCTCCCCTTCCTCCCTTTCAGTTCTCCTCATCTAACCTATCTATGGAGTCTCATCAGCCTTCTGCTCACCGCGGTCCTCTCCTGGTCCAGCCCGGCATCCCCCAGGGTGCTCAGGCTGGGGAATCCCTGGAACAACAGCATTTGATAATCTGCACATTCAAAACTCACCCCTGCAGCAATTACCACAACAGAACGACAGCCTGAGGAGAGAACGACAGCCAGATGGACCTGGACAGCTCAGCATTCCCTTCCCAAAAGGGTGAGCTAAGGTACTACCCTACATCCATGGAATTAAATATGCTATGGAAATGCAGTAGCAGCATTTTCCATCCAGTGCTTAAGCCCTGGGAGTGACCCTGAGGACATGGACAGACTCAGGTTTGCTGCCCACACAAACCTTGGAAGCAGAAATGCTCCAGGCTGCTGCAGCCTAGCTCCCTTCAGTGCCTGCTGAGCCTCAAAAGAAATGTGCCAAAAAGCAGAGATCAGCTTGGGAGCACCAGTGGGTGCCCCATGGGACCACAGCTGGCCAGGGCTCCAGGGCCTCAGCCCAAGGTCACAGAATGGTTTGGATTGGAAGGGTCCTTAAAGCTCATCTCATTCCACCCCCTGTCATGGGCAGGGACAACTTCCTTATCCCAGAGTATTCCAAGCCACATCCAACCAGGCCTTGGACACTTCCAGGGATCCAGGGGCAGCCACAGCTTCTCTGGGCACCCTGTGCCAGGGCCTCCCCACCCTCACAGGGAAGAATTTCTTCCTAATATCCAATCCAAACCTCCTCTTTCTCAGTTTACAGCCATTCCCTCTTGTCCTGTCACTCCTTGCCTTTGTAAAGCATGTGTAGTATCACGTCTAATGCACTGGACAGCATTTCTCCCAGTTATTCTGCATAACTGCAAACACTGGATACAATTCTGCAGCAAGACCCCTTCATTTGGGTTTGAAGGGTGTTCTCATGGCAGGGGTTAGGAACGAGATGATCTTTAAGGTCCCTTCCAAATCAAACCATTCTGTGATTCCATGATTTACAGAAAAGCTTTGTCCAATTCCTTCCAGGTTTGCTTAAGTTTAGGTGCACACAAGCTCGTGCCTAAGCCACCGGACCAACAGCTTTTTGAAACACAGCAAAGACAAGAAAAAAGAAGTCACTGAGCTTCCCAAGAAGCACAAACGTAGCCAAGTCTTGCCCAGTAAAGATGCAAACAGACAACACTGTGTGGGGAGGGCACGCGCTGGCTGCTGGGACCTGGGAAAGGCCGGGAAGGCCGGGAAGGTGCAGGGCTTACCACGAGCGCCAGGACGAGGGTCCGGACCTTCTCCCCGATCTCCGGTGAAATGTCATTCCCGAACTGCTGCAGGGTGGTGAGGAAGCGCTTCAGCTTGCTGAGCTGCCGGGCCCCACACGTGGCTGGGAGCTGCTGGTTGGTCAGCGAGGAGGAGGAGGACGAGGAAGGGCCGTTGCTGAACCTCTGGGGTGGGGACGGGGCCCCGTTCAGTGTCGGGGGGGAATGATTTATCCCGTTGGGCACTGCAGAGGGGAGACAGAAACCACGCTGAGCACCAGGTGGGCACATCCCTGTGGTCTGGTGCTTAAGTGAATCCATCCTCCAGCCAGGAGGCTGCTGCTGCTGTTGAGGGGCAGCTCAGGTGGCTCCACCTCGCCAAGGAGGGGTGACAGATCCTGCCCCACACCTGCCATCCCTCCCCGGGGATTTACAGGGAGTTTGGCAAGCATGGTTGTTTTTAACAACCTGGTCCCATCTGCAGCTCTGCCTCCTGTAAGTGGTGAGCATGTCGAAACACACTGAAGGGCTGGAAGTCTGGGAACTCGGCAAGGGATTAGGATAAATTGTTGACATCCCCACGCTGTGGTTGTGCAATGTCGAGCCCTGTCTGATGAACAGCTGTGTGCTGGGGCCCCAGCTCGGTATAAACCCAGAATTTCAGAGTGAAAAGCACGTCATTGGAAACAGAGTCACAGCTGATCCACTGGGTTTATCCTTAAAAACCCAGCTCTGAATCCTTTATGGATTTAAGTGCTGACAGGGGGGCCACAAGGTATAAAAACCATTTCAAATGATGGTGTTCAGAGAAACCCTGAAATCACCTGGCAGCGCTGCCCCTTGCCTGTGGGAGGAGCAGAAACTTGTGAAAAAAGATGCCAAAATTTCTGCTGCAGCTTCACGAGGATCATACCAAATCCTGATGAACCCACTGAGGGGTTTTTCAGAGAAGACAGGAGGTGCTTCAACAGTTAAACCACTCTGGGGCATGCCAGGGTCAGAGGCTGGAAAGGCTCCACACACCTGGACCTTCGTGGTGAGCACAGGAGGGAAACTTAACCAGAGTCAGTTAAGATGCAAGGAAAGATAAGGCTACAGAGACCATCAAAGGTGGCTCCTGCTAACCAAGAGGCGACAGCCCTCACAGACAGACAGATGATGAGATGAAGGTGAAGGCCAGCACTGAGAGGATGGAGGTGCAAAGGCAGTGTGAGCTCATGCCTTTTTGTTATGGAGCAAAGCAACCTAAAAACTCCTGTCCACGCTCCCAAAGCAGCAAAGCAACAGGATGTACCCACAGGTACAGCTCCACAGAGCACACCAGAGCTGTGTGCAAGGCAAGGCCTCTCTGGTAATTACTCATAAAGGCATTTATTTCACTATAAAAGGGTTATAAATAGGGGTGAAGCTGCCAAGAGAAGCTGCTCTCAAACAGCAAAGGCTGTGCAGCTCCGTGCTCTCCGGTGGCCACAACTGAGGCACTTTCCCCCTTCTCTGTTTCACTTCCTCTTATTCTTTCAGATGAAAATCTGGGGAGAGCAATGGGCTGTATTTATACCTCAGGAGATAGAGGGGCTGTGAGACACCCCTGGGGCTGCGGGGGACCCTCGGGAGAGGCTGCCCAGGAGGGAGCAGAGGATGCTGGTGGACAGGGGGATGCCACGGAAGCGGAGCGGGGTCGGGGCTGCCGTTAGACGCGGCCCCGTAACCGAGCTCGGTGCTTTTGGGCTCACCCCTCCTGACCCTCTGCCAACGGCGTCACCGCAGGGCAGCTGGCAGTTATCTGATCCTGCACAGCACCAGGATCTGCTCCACCACAGACCACACAGCCGGGCTGGCACCTCGACTTCCAGGTGAGAGCACAGCGCTGGAGCAAGTGAGGCAGTGCGCCCAGACCAGTGGGATTGCTGGTTTGGGGACAGCAAAAATAAAATTCCTGGGAACAAAGTCATCAGCTAAGGCTACTCTTAAATTCTGCCTTAGGTCCTACATAGTCAAAGGTTTTGCTGCTTCTCCAACCCTGTGTTAGTGATCTACAGGCAGGCATGGCTTTGTTCCAACTGCTCCACCTCACCTGCCCAAGCCATGGGCTTTGGCAGGGCAGGTGACACAGCCACGGAGTGACCAAGACCCTCTGGTGCAACTGAGGAAGGCAAAAGCAGGAATGAACTTCACCACAGGTCGCATCTCTCATCTATCTTGGAAAGAGGCAATTAAGTCATCTGCAATCAGCAGATTCAGGCTTCTTGGCCCTTAACAGCGTGCCAAGCATCCTCATTGGAAAAATTAATTTCTGTCACTTTGCTAATGGTCTTTTTCTGCCTGAGCAAAAGGAGAGCCATTAAAAACGCCTGAGCACATAAAGATGGGGACAATGTGTCTGGCGGGATAACCCGGTGATTAGTGCTGCTGCCAGCACCACGCAGCACATCAGAGTGTGTCCTCCAGGAGGCTGGGCTGGAAATCTCCAAATCCAACTGCCAGCATGGAACTGTGAGATAGCCCAGGCACTGTAATGGACAGCACAGCAATGCAGAACCAGCTAGAGAACACTCTGTGCAGGGAAAAGGGGTGAGGGGAGCATGGAAAATATGTACATGCCATGTGTGAGGGTCAGATAACTCCATGTCCAACAAAGTAAAGCAGCTTTGCTCCGGAACAATGCTTTAAAAAAGATATTAAATGGCTTAAATGTTGGGTAAGGGAGGAAAAAAAGACCCTTTCTAGGCTGTAAAAAAAGGCTGAAGGTCCTTTCCACCCATGGAGTCACCTCTGAGCAACACTCTGCTAGAAGAAGTGGGTGCAAGGCTGTGCTACAGCTGGGCAGGATCAGGACTGACTGCGGCTTAATAGGAAAGATTATAAAGAGAAGATGGAGAAAAGAGAATCTGGATGGACAGCAAGGAATTTTCAAGGCTGGGAAATTAAAAAAAAAGAAAAAACTTTCTAATCTCAGCTGCAGGAATGCTGTCTGCAAAGTGAGATACAGCAGAGTGGGAATTAGCTCCTCCAAAAGATAGAGTGGAAAGCTCAGCTCTTGGCCTGCTTGAAGCCGACCTGATAAAAGATTCAATTTCTTAAGGAGTTTACGGTGGAAATCAAGGCTGCACCTGCAAAGAGAAGGACTCAAGGCAGCACCAGGAGCAAGGTAAGAGCAGGCAGGGGGGCAGAGGGGGATTACACACCCTGTTTTATGTCCTGCCTGCATTACAGAACTGCAGGAAAGCACCAGTCCCCCCTCCCTCCCAGCCAGGCAGCATCACCCGCCGTGCCCTGGCTGACGGCTGAGACATCCCAGTGAGTTCTGTGAGCAGAGCCTTCCCTCCTGGCCAGAGCTGGTGTCAGGAAAAGCAGAGTTACTGGGGTCTTACGTGCAGTCGGGGTGAAGGACACGGGCCGGGGGCCGCCGGGGTTGACGGGGGGCAGCGGCGGCATGTTGGGAGGAGAGGACCTGGACTGGATCTTCACTTCCACGGGCGACCCGGGCATCACTGGCACCCTCTTCTCACCAGCAACTGTACCAAGAGAAGGTGGCAAGGCTTAGTGACAGTCGCTGACACGCATTTCCCCGCCCAGGACGCCAGGAACAGTTGCAAGGGTGAAGATAAGAGCTGGGGGAAGTCACCAAGGCTCCCACGCTGCTCTGTACAGCCCCGAGCTGGGCACAGCACCCGGGGTCAGCTAGAGAACACTCTGTGCAGGGACCCCGGACTCCTGACTCCATCTCCTCACCCCTCATGCCTGAAGGTGCTGTTCAAAGTATTTCTGTCAATTTGCTTTGCCCCCATTTAGGATCTCTCTGACACTCCCCAGTTGTGCCCACACACACCTCGCTGAGCCTTTCCAGAGGAACCACAGCTTCTGGGAGCCATGGAACTGGATTTGTGCTGTGCCAGAAGTGACTGGAATGGGCCTGGGGTTGTAGAGATGAGCTGATATCAGCTACTCACAGCCCCTCTCTCTTCTGTGTGCAGTCTCTAGTGCCTAATTATCACCAGCTCAAACTGCAGCTTCCTTTCCAGCCTCCATGGGATGTCCCAGCTCAGAGGAAGAGTGTGACCACACTCCCAGCTCCAGTGGATGAGAGCAGCTTCACAAGACAAAAAGATGGACACATGCTAATGTAATAGAGGGATGTTGTGTTTTTTGTTTTTTGAGAGGGGTGTTTTGGGGTATTTCTGGTTTTTAAAATGCAGACAATACCTAAGGATCTCCAAAGCCCAGCTTCCATGGGAGCCAATCCCATTCCAGGGGGGCTCTGTATTGCACTGCCAGTGTCTCCAGTGACCCCAAACAAATCACCCCTCCCTGCTGTTCAGGCTGCCCCTCCCCTCACTCAATTAACTCACTAACGAGACGTGACCAGCCTGTCCCACCAGGAACACAGCCGGGTCCCAAGCATGTCCAGCTGCACCCCAGCTCAGGCTGTGAGAGAGCTCAACTCAGCTTCCACTTCTCCAGTGATGCAAGCTGGGCTTGGGACCATTACCAACTGATTTGTTACCCACAGTTCTTACCAATATCTGTCAGCTGCAAGAAATTCAGCTTTTGAGCCCGAGCAAAGAGATGAAATGCTGCATTCCCATAGAGCACTGAATAGGTGGCAAACTTCTGCACTGAAATACAACATAAACCTGCTACTTCTCGACTCCCAGCAACAAAAATGCTGCTTTTGAGAGCAGAGAAGACACAAACTGGCACCTGAGCCCTCGTGTTGCTGCCTGGGATCTGCTCTGTCAGCCCCAGCACCTGCTCTGTCACCGAGCTGCCTCATTTATTTTCCTTATGGCAAGTCATGGGGAATGCCAGCGAGGTAACAAATGAACTTAGTTATTCCCAGCATTTCTTTCTGCTGTTTGCAGGGAGGGGAAGCAGGGATGATACACACTGAAAATCCGTGTTTTCCTGCCCTGTCAGTGCAGGTGGAATAATGTGGGTTGGAATCGCTACAAAATCCACATCCCAGAACATTTGTGTCTTCATTTATCTAAGCCTGCTTTCAAGAAAAGGAAAAAATTCCAGGCTTTGCTTTCATGAAGTGGGGAGATATTGAAGCCATGGGAAACTGCTAATAATTTTAACATATAATAACTACATCAATCCCATATTGCAAACTACTATACATGTGGTCCAGCTTCCATACAATTGAACCCTGATGTGCAGACTCTCCCTGTCACTCCCATGCATGAATACGACATTCACATGGATAACCATGCATTGATGTAGGAACACGATATCATTTATGCATGTAGGCACCTCTTCTAGCAGGTGAGTTTATCAGCAAGAGCAGGGAAAATCCCCCGACTTTTTTTCCTCTCTAAATAAATGCAGCAAAACAGTGAGAGGGCTGATTCTGTGCACAAAGTTTGGGGTATTTCTACCACAAAAATTCTGAATTCCCTCACCCAGGCAAGGAAGGGAGACATTGCTAAATGACCCAAATTTTTTTATCCAAAGAGCACTAATTGTGCCTATCCAGCACTTGGTGTCAGCTGCCCGATGACCATCCAGGGACCCACTGTCACCCACCTGCCTCCTCCTCTTCTCCCTCTTCCCACTTTCCCTCTTTCCCAGGTGAACACAGCCAACCTGGTATTGCCACACTCTGGAGAGCATGAAATCCTTTAGTTTTCTCCTACTTCTTCCTAAAATGTTCCCAGGGCACATTAAGAAAGCAGAACTAATTTGGTTAATTTACAGGGAGGGAGATAAATTTCGCATGGAATTTATAACCCCAAAATAAAACCAGCTACTGTGTGAGACACCAAAACTGAAGCCCACAAGAAGCCAACACCTTCTTTTCCAAGCCCACTCCAACATACAAGAAGCAAACAGGATTGTTAAATTTAAAAGCTTCCTGCTAATGACCTGGGGCATCTATTGATGCAGATAAAAACCATCTTTCTGAAGCTCTTCATTTTTAGCCTAAACACGTCCATTTAATGAGAATCATGTGAGCAAACCAGGCTGTGACCAAGGGTTTGAGTCAGCCTCAAGTTGACCTGGGGCTAAAACTGAGCCAGTGAGCTGCTCCCTGGAGAAAGGCTGCCTTCCTGGTCTCATTCTTTCACTTCCACCACTCAGAAATATTTTCGCGCTCACCAAGAGCAGCTTTTCAGCTGCACAGGGAGGATGCAGCGATGCTCCTCAAAACACGTGCAAGTCACTCAACTGTATCCCTCACCTAAAGAGTCAAATGCCATCACAGATTTTAGATGATACTCTAACAAGAATAATTGTTGTCAATGACTGAATGCTCCAAGTACCAGAGCAAGACACCTGCCCAAACTGGAAACGTTGCATTGTTTTCCTTCAAAAACTCCTCCTTCCAAACTTTACCTGGATTAGAAACACAAATGCTGTTGCTACTTCTCAAGCAGTGCCTGCAGGAGCAGGCCAGACATGTTTAAGGCACATCACTTGGGCTGCCAAATGTCCAAACTCTGCAGTGACGCGTGCTCAGCTTTGCACCAGGACCTGCCCGGGGTAACCAGGGGAAGAGGAAGCAGCAACGTGGACACCTGGGTGGGAGAGCTGCATTCCTGACCTCAGACACACTGGAATTTCCCATGGGAAGACGACTCAGAGAAAACAAACCCCAATGAGATGCAGTTTTAGTCTTGGCTCCGTGCAGGAATTCCATCTCCTCCCAGCAGCGCTGAGTTACCGATCCCAGAGCTGCCGGCTGGGCACGGCCCAGGCTCTGCCCCTGCCCTACATAGTCCCGTGTCCCATTTCAGGAGCCCAGGTGTGCAAGAGACCGAGAGCCCCAGAGCTGTGAGTACACCTGGAGCCCTCCCTCCCTGACAGGCTGCAAGGCCCCGGCTTCATCTGCCTGCGCTCTGGCTGGCGCTGTGCACCAGATTTCCTTGGCTGCTCCAGTTCCCATCCTGGCGTAGCAAATTAAAAAGGAACATATGTCAGGATTAAGTGCAGCTGATGATTCTCCTTTCTGGAGAGGAGAAAGAGCAAAGTGAGACAACGGGATAAGACACCAAGAGAAAATCTGGGGACTCGACTGATCCTCAGAGAAGTCCCACTCCTGCATTGCCAGCACTCCAACACCACAGCACAGTTCAGAGGGGGCAGTTTCAACACCAACACGAGACAGATTTCATCCTATTTATTTTCTTTAAAGAAGTCTTCCACTGATGGTGTTTAGTACAAAGAGAGTGTTGCTGTGACAGGTAACCTCTGACAAATGGCCAGCCTTTACTTTCACTATAAACTGTATAAAGGAGCTGCTTTATCAATCTCTTCATGCCTGTTGGCTTGAGAAAAGGCACAAGAAAAAACCAGCAAGAAGTTAGGGAGTATCTCAAGAACGCTGGAATTTATATTAATTTTTAAATTCCCTTGGCAATTAGAGAATAAACCAAGTGATGAAAAAGAAGTAAAAACAGTGCATGAGGAGAACTGGATATTACCTTCCCCAAAAAAACAAGATAAGGAACTGGAGAAGAGTGACAGTGAGGCAGACAGACACAAATGGTCTCCTCCTCATCCTCTTCCCAAAGTTCAAACTATAGTTCCAACAGTCAGCAAGGCAGTATCAGGAGGTGCCCCACTCTGCCCAGGAGAAAGCCTCGCTCCAGATTCCATGGCAGAGCCGTGGATTTGCTGAGACCAAGCAAAGAGAGGAAGAGCCACTGCTACAGTGCAGAAAATGTGGATGCTCTATATTAACTTACACTGTAGTGCCTGCATGGGCCCAGTTTAATGCAGTCACCTCCCTGAGTGAGCACATGGAACACGTGCAGGTTTAAACCCTGCTGTCAGCTCGAGCCAGCAAAGCCTTTGCTCCTCCCTCATGGAACGTGGATTTAAAGCCTGTGGCTGGTGTTTGGAGGGCTCCTACAGCAGGAACATGGATATCTTCAAGCCATTCCAGATGCATGGGGAGCATTCCCCTTGATTCCCTGGCACGAGAGGTAAGGAGGGAGGATGAATCTGCCTGCCCTGGGAGTGAGTTTGGAGCTCTCATTTGTAAATAAGCTGCAAAGAGTCAGAACTGTGTCTCACCAACCCGTGTGCCAGACCTGAGCTCTCCAGCTTTCTGTAGAAATCAAATCATGAAATATCTTGGAAGAAATAAGAGAAAACCACATGAAATGTGAGACAGCCCTGCAAGACCAGCAGCTATGCCCAGGTGAGGGTTTGCTTTTCCCTTTGGCAGCTTGCAGGACAGAGAACAGGCTCAAAATCAGACTTGGTCAACAAAGCCTTGACCACTAAGTGGTTACACTACAAACCTGTATATTAACAAGGATACTTTTTGAGCAAAAGGCTGTGTACAAGGGTTTGCCCAGTGGTTCAGTCTCAGGGGGGAACGCATGTAACAGTTTCAGACACAAAGAAGAGGTTTAATCAAAGTAGGTGTTTTCAACTTTCATCTAGAAGAGGCAGAGTACATTAATAACCTAAAAAGCCTCTCCTTGCCTCACAAAGTTAAAAGCCCCAAATTCATACCTGCCTCTTGAGAGCAAGGGACTGGAGAACTGTCCCAGTAGCAGCAGCCAAGGTTAGGCCCTGCAGGAGAAGTTCTTTGGTCACCCACGAGCCAGGTCTGAGCTTGTTCCAGAGCCAGTGGACAAAAAGACACTCCAAAGGTGATCCAGCCCATCCCAAAACATCCCTCAAAGCAGGGGAGATCAGCCACACTCCAGCCACACCTCCCTTTCCACTGCCCTGACACCTCAGGTGAGCACGCGGACTAGAGGCATGAATTATAGATCACCTACACGTCAGCAACACGACCTCTTCCTACCAACAGTCCTTGGAACGTCTTTTCCCACTGTTTACATGGATCAGAGTCCCTGGTTTAAAATAAAGCAATGCCAAACTTGGCTAAATGGACAGAGAGACCATCAGAAAGAGGGAAATGAAGGAGAGACAGACCTTTAACAGCCCCTTCTGACCCAAGCTATTGTGTAACCCTACACGTAGCTCAAGGTATCATGCTGGAGGCCAGGCCAGGGACGTGGCCAAGCCCACCCCTCCCAGCCCCACAGTCCCCAGCGAGGAGGACGTGCTGCAGTTGGCTCCTCACAGGGTTCCTGTTGATCATCTGAATGCAGACAAGAGGCAGCATCAGTGTAACCTGACCTGATAATGTAAATAGGGTGAAATGAAATATGGTTCGCCACCTCCCCAGCTTTGGCGAATGTTTATTTTGAATAACATGCTTATCTGCTCCAACTGCTCACCATCTGTTTTCAGTCTCCACCAAGCTAATATTTTTCACATTTAGGAACTGAGAAATGGGAAGAATTACATTTAAATTTTATTAACATCTTTCCTCCGCTCCAAGGTTGCCTTTCCCTCCCCTTGATGGCTCTAAGCCATCTGTAGAGCACCTTTGCAGTTCTCCAAGGCATGCAGATGAGAGGTGATCTACATGCAAAGCAAGAGCATCATTATTCAGGCTTCCAGAAGATGCCATTTACTGCTTCTGCACCGCAATTCCCTCCCTCACCTGCTTCCAGACAGCTTCCCCCAAGCTCAAACTCAAATCACATCGTCAAGGGAAAAGTAATATTTTATCTTTTTGCAGCATTGCTGCATCAAAAAGCAATGGAGGGGGAAGACTGAAGATAAGCATCAGGAACAAGGCAGCCAATACAGCAGCTCTTGGAAAAAAAGCATGGTTGGGTCTGTCCCAATTTGGAGAAGAGTGAGACATTGGGAGGTTTGTAGTCAAGATGCCTTCTCTATACAAATATTGAACTTTATTTGCACATGGGGTGGTTTCTAGAGGTCTTTCTTTGCTCGAGTCAACAAAAGGTGATTTACAACCAGAACTGGGGGACACGAGTGCGTGGCATAACCAGGTCAGCAGCAAGGGCTGGACACAAGAGGTCCTTGTCCATCCTCCTCCCTCTATGCCAGGGCGCTGGCCAAGGTGACACTACAGCATCTGTGGCAGTGGGTAACTCATGTCACTGCACAGATACTTCCTCCACTCCATGTGATCAGCTTATTTTTACCCCATTTAGCTCGGGTTTATGGCACATCCCGGCTCCTGAGCTGTAAAAGATGCTGTGGGAGTGGAGAGGGCTCGGCACCTCGCAGGAGAGCCTAGCATCACACAGGAGGGAGCTGCTGAGCCTGGGATAGGCATTTTATAAATCAAAAATAAACGCGTGTATCTCCATTGCCATCTAGTCCTCTCCCACACACAGCTGTTTCACTTTAAATCTCAATTCAATGTGAAACTCAGATAGAAGAACTTGAAAGAGCAAAGTATGTTATCGTTCACAAGCAGTCCAGAAAGCAGTTAATAAGGGAAATAAGATTAATAATTTATTCCTGAAGGCAGACTGCAGATCTTTATCCGTCTTGCCCTTCAGTGATTTTTATAAAATCCTATTAATGTGCCTGGCTCTAGGAACTCAGCGGTAGCACAGGTTGGATTTCGGAGCAGTTCCCACCCAGACAAGGCGGCTGCAGCTCCAGCTCTGCCTGTGCCATGGCCATGTCAGAGCCACCAGCACAGCCCTGCCTGCATGGCATTCCTGCCTCCTGAGCTCTGCCTTCCTCTGGGGCCATGGGCTCAGAGCAGGACCAAACCCATGCATGCAAGAGTCACCCCACAAATTATCACCTCCAACACGCCCCAGAGCTGGTGTACATCAAGCCTCCAAATTCTGGTCATCTCGCGTCTACAAGAACACAAACCACTCTGCTGTGGTAATCCCCACCCTCCCGTTCTGTTTTCCATGAAGGAGGCAGGGAACAGTTACTGTTGTGGTGATCCCCACTCTCCTGCTCTGTTCTCCATGAAGGAGGCAGGGAATGGTTACTCAGAGCATGAAGGCTGCCCTGACAGCCATTTCCACCCAGGAGCTGTTGCTGCTCTAACCACCCCACCACAGCCATTCCCTTCCCACACCACTAGTGGCCCTACAAACACGTTTTGGAGACCCAAGTTCATCCCTTGATGTCCCTGGCAGCAGCTTTTGCTCACCACTGTCTCAAAGGGATGCTGTGAGCTCTCCCAGAGAGCCCATGGAACCCTCCTCATCCTCACCAGCTGATTGCTCTGTCCCCATCAGAGACAGCCACCCTGGAGGGAGGGCTGTACTGCTGGAATATAGCCCAGGAGAATATATTCCTGGAAACCAAGGCCTGCATTGCAGTTTTAGGATAAGAAGCACTTTAGGGACTGAGGGAGTGATCCAGCCTCCCCAAACCACCCCTTTGGCTGGGTTATAACCTGGGACAGGCCAAAGCCAGCGTTGCTCACTAACTCATTTACTTAGTTACTGGTAAGTATTTTGGTAATTTTTCATTAATTCATTGTTGTATTTAACATTACAGAACCAAGACTATTTTTTTTTTAAATCACCCACTCCTACAACAACATTAAGAAATATTTCCTCCTCCGCACTATTTACTCCTTGGGCTAAAGCACTCGGAATGAAAAATGAAAGCAGTTACAGATATCAAACAGGCAATTATCACTATCATGGCAAAAAATTACTTCTTAAAAGTCTCAGCCTGCTGCACTGCTCTCCAAAGCCTCCGACTCCGGGCGGAACAACGGTGGCGGGAGCAAAGTTTCCAGATGGGAACATCTGTGTCTCATTTGCCTCAGGGAAGGAAACACCAGGAAGATTAACGGCTCCCGAGGCCGGCAGAGCCCAGACACAACACGCACAGGAGGGATACCACGGAGAGAGGCTTGGAGCAACAGCCTGCTAGCAGAGATTATTTGGTTCTATTCCGTGATTATTTTGCGGGGCTTCTGCACGTGGGGAAATGAGATGTCAGGGCAAAAGAGAGCAGGAGTTTTACTAACTGTAAATGCTGTGTATAGTGAAAGCAAGAATTGAGCTAAGTATGCTTGTATTAAAAAAATAAAATCAGCACTTTTACCATCTCAGCTACTTTTTAGATAGAAAAAGTAACTTTAAGAGTTGGCTTTAAGGGGTTAACACCCCCAAAAGGTCTGAAATTGCTCCCTGCCCAAAGCATCAAGGCCATGGATTTGCCTCCCTGGGGTCCAGTGAAAACCAAGTTTACACCAGAGAGTAAGAAGTGATCCAACAAGTGGGAAACTCATGGTTGAATGACCAAGTCTCCCCTGGCAATGGCAGCAAAAGCCTGTTTGCCTCAGGAGCATTCCTTAAACTCTGCCACGGCTTAGGGACCGCATTTCCGAAGGTGGGCAGGCGTATAACCCACAGGTGATATAGAAGAACAACTGAGCACTGTAAGTTTGGGAGTGCAAATCTGTTTTTCATTCTGCTTAGGCTAAACACCATAATAAATAAAAAAGTAAATAAAGCTGGAACTTTGGTACCTGTAAAATTTTGGGAGGTCTAAAAGAGGGAGTGGAACAAGCTCTAAGTTTAGAAAGCATTTTCCACCTTAACAGAGGCTTCGAGACAGCCTTTAGGACATGATTTTATCTAGCCCTCATAAATCCTTTTAAAACTTGGATTGCTGGCCATTTAACAAGCAGCTCCACCCTTCTCCTGCTCTCCAGATGAAACACATTCGCACTGGGCTCCATTTTGTTCCCTCCTTCTCTGACCCAGCAGTACCAGCAAAGCAGCAGAGCCTGGGGAACCATGGTTAATTGGCATCCTCTAATTACTAATTAGCTCCGAGGGGCTCTCTGCAGCTCTGAACAGTCAATAGGAATGCATCCACTGATTTAAACAGGCTTGGGAAAAGCAGAGCTGCTGGAGCAGGCTCCTAGGAATGACCCAAGGAACTGCCCAAGGAATCCACAGCTCCCCATGGAGGATCCAGCAAGGGGCCACCACCACTGCAGCCCTCACTGGGCTTCTCAGGAACGGCTCTGGAGGAGCCTCAGAGAGGCTACAGGGTTCTCTCACCCAAGGGGAGCATTCCCAGAGGCTTCTGCCTGCTCTGCAGCTTCTCCTGCACAAGAGCTTCTCACATGGATGCTACAATTAGAGGTGTCCTAGCAGCATTTGCGGCTTAAAAATCCATCAGAAGAGACTTAAGCCACAAATTCATCCCACCACCACTCCACAAACTCCATTTAGGACCCTGAGCCTCCTCACTGCCCGACTTTACCCTTTACCAAAGGGCTGAGGAAGGGCAATGTGCACAGAGCAGATCCCAGCAGGAGCCGACAGCTGCCGGTGCAGCACACGAGCGAGGCCACAGCTCCCGCTCTGCAGCTCTGCCCTTCTCCCTGCTGAGCTGAGCTGCTCCAGGAAATCCAGGCAAGCACTGCAGGCCTGGCATTCCCATGGCATCCCCAGGAGAAGCCCCTTCCCAGGGAAATCCTGCAGCTTCCACGCTGTGAGTCCGGTTCATCCCAACAGTGACAGTCACCAGGTCAGCGACCGTCCTTTTTCACCGCCTGGTGTTTTACATCCCAGCTCTCAGTCTCAGTAGGAAAAGTTGTGGAAAAGAAGGACATTTTACATTCCATAAGAAATTCAGGAGGTGCTGAGAAGGATGCTGTTTCTGGGTCAGCACAGTGACCCCTTTGCTGAAGGCTTCCCAGCAGCGGTCCCGCTCTGCTCACTGCAGGATGAATCCCTCCTGCCTCTCCAAGGACAATAATTTTTGGGGGTTTCCTCTGAGAAAAGCATCCCATCAAGCAGAGGCCACTGCACTTCCTGGTGCATTTTAAACCCCAAGCAGCTGAGGGATGGTATGAGACCCCTTATCAGAGTGCCAGGTGAGCTCAGACCCCAACCCCACAGCTCCTGGCACTTCAGATCCTGCCCACCCCTGTGCCTCTGCTCCCAGTTTGCTGCTGGGAGTTAGTTTGGTCTCATGCAGGACAAGTTCCTACAGGGATGTGCATGGCCTGTACAAAAGCTCCCACAGATTGTTAAAGACGTACAGAAGGAGTTTTAAGTCAAGCTTTAAAACTATTTAAGAAGACATCCCTCTTGCTGTCCTCCATTCTCCAAACACTGCTGCTTGATGGTTTGGTTCCCACCACTAAAAACCAACCTTAAAACCAGCACTGACCTCAGAAAACAATCAGAACTGAGCAGATCTGGATTTCTTAGAGCATCAGGAATATCACTGAGCACACAGGGATCTGGGCTAATGAGAGCAGGAGGCCTGGAGTTTAAGGGTGTGAGTATCCAGTGAGTAGAGAGTACTCAAAATGAGTAAAACACAAACTGGGATAAAAAAGTCTCTGCATTCCAGGCAGACCCAAAGCACCAGTGCCAACAGCTCAAGCATCACTACCAACAACTGCAAATAACAGCAATTAAAAAAAGCAAGGTCACTTCTGAAAGAAGTGAGATCTCAAGGCAGAAAACCACATTTAATCCATAACAACCAATGTGACCGCAGAGAGGCACAAATACTACCAAGGACACCCAAAGCTATTAACAAGGCTATATTAAACTAGAAAAAAAGTAACTAGCAGCAAGCCTGGTTGTTAAGCACAGACCAGGTACAAATCCTGGCCATCTGGAGAAAGAAGCAGTCCCAGGCTCATAGTCAGAGGGGCCAGTTTAGATGAAAACAATGGTCATCTCAGCAAAAACAAAACAGAAACCAAACCCAGTGCAAAACAAACCACTAACCAAGTTCTACCACAAAACCAAAATGAAGCAATGAAGGAAGGATACAGAAAAACATCCCCCTTGGGTCCTTGATGTCACAGCATTTCCAAATATTAAGCAGAGTCCGACAGGGAGTCTCCCTTCTTCGGATGGAGACTGAAGAGCAGAAAACCAGCCAGCTCCAGGGCTAAAGTCCCACCAGACTTTATCCAAAACTGGGCAAGTTGTCCAAGAAATCAAGGAGGCAGTTGGGAAAGATTTGGGAAGTCTCTTTCATTCTCATTATTTACAACCTCCTACAAGTGCCAGAGGGGGCTTCACCCCTCTGTCAGTGTCTGCAGCAAAGGGTCAGAGCAGGGACCAGACTCTGCTCTGTGGGGACAAGAGGAACATTGCCAGGAAGTGATGCCCAGGAAGTTCCACCTGAACACGAAGAACTTCTTTACTGTGTGGGACTGCCCAGAGAGGGCAAATATCTCCCTCACTGGAGGTATTCCAGAGCTGTCTGGACACAGCCCTGTGCTATGTGCTCTGGGATGACCCAGCTGGAGCCGGGATGTGGGACCAGAAGCCGTGCTGTTGTCCCTTCCCATCTGAGCCACCCCGAGAGTCTGTGCCCAGGAGGGTCCCTCACCCCACAGCCAGCGTGGCGTTCCCAGGCAGCCCTGGCACGGTGCTGGCAGTGCTGCCCACACCAACACCCCTCTCCCTGCCCTGCTGATACTCCTGAGGTAGCCAAGCCTCACTAATGACTCCCCAGCTCCCTGGCTCTGTGCAGAGCTCACTTCATTCACTTGGGCGCTAAGTGCATTCAGTGCTGCCCAGCTAATAGTCCCTGCCATCAATGGCACACACAGGAGCCCTGCCAAGATGACAATTCTGCCTCTTAAAAACACTCCTCACACCACTACACAAATTGCTTTTCCTCTTTGCCCCAAGCCTGACCAGAGTGTGGGAACTTTCCACCATCCCACAGAGCTGGAAGCACAGGAGAAATGAATTTAGGGGTGGAGTTGGAGGGGGTAGGGGCCTGATGGTCTAGAGGGGCCCCTACACGCCTGGAACACCAGGAGTCAGCATATCCTGCAGAGTCCAGGCACAGAGAGATCAGGATGGACAGGAGAACCAACAAAGTTCACTGTTTAGAATCATGGAATGGTTTGGGTCAGAAGGAACCTTAAAGATCACCCTGTTCCACACCCTGAGCACCTTCCACCAGACCGGGTTACTCCAAGCCCTGTCCAACCTGGGCACGAACACTGCCAGGGATGGGGGACCCACAGCTTCTTGGTCTGCTCAGGGAATGATCCCAGCAGAGACGGATGCACAGCAGTGACTGTTTCTGCCGTGCCTCCTTCCCCTCCCTCTCATGGGCAGCAGAGGAGGAGATTTTCCATGGATAACCTCTGGAGATTCAGTGATGCACAGGGACGCAGAGTGAAGGTTGGCTCAGTTGCTGCTGCACTTGCTTTCAACCCCTCACACTGCAACACAGCACAGACAAGACTTTCCAACTCATCATTCTTAGGGTTGTCCTCAAGTAGTTTCCAGTAACCTGCATTAACCTGCTCCCCATCAACTGGAGCACGGGGGAAAGACAAAAACCCCAAAAAACCTCCAATGCCAAAATTGCGAGACCAGGGTGCAAAACAACCCAGCAAACCCCCAGGTTTGTTCTAATCTGCCATTTTCCTCCCCTGGTCACAGCAAAGCCTGTGCCACAGTGCCTATAAATTTCCTCTAATGATGCAGCAGTGAGGCAGAGCCCCATCTGTGCCTGGGCACAGGTGAGACTTTTCACTATCGTGTAAGTGCAGGCTGCCTTTCAATTACACTCACCAGCCCATTAGGCAAATTAGATTTGCATATGAGAGGATAACTAGAAAGTCAAGAAATAGGCCCTGCAGGAAAATACATTCTATAAGCTACATGTCCCTGGGAAGATGTGGACAGGGAGTTTGCTGCTCAACCCAGGGCTACTTTAGGTTTTCATGGTGTTCAGGTTTCTCTCAGCACTGGTGTGGGTTTGAGGACAGCCTCTCCACCAGGCAGAACTGAAGCCAGACAAAGACATCTGCGTTCCCTGCATCCCCACCTCCCTAAAAAGATGCCCATTTCTGCAGGGCTTTGCATCATTTGCAAACGTTCTGCCTTGCAATACGCTGGATAGGAGATTAAAATATTACTGGTGTGAGAGAAGTTCAATTGATTCCACCTGGGTTTCAATAATACATCACTGAACTACAGCATTATTTCCAGCACCCTAAGAAGGTCCACAGGGACATGATACCAGTGGTGTGGCATTACACCAGTGTCCCATGTCACCGAGGACATTCATGTGGACTAAACAGTTCTGCTCAGGTGATTCTGAAGAATTCATTCGCCTGCACACACTTTTTTTTTTTCCTGGTGAGTGTATGCAAAACAGAGACAACCTAGCTCATCTCCCAGAATCCAGATGGCACTTGCAAACCTTGTCTGTGTATCAAATGTTGTTTTTTAGATCAAGTGTCCCTGGTTGACAACACAGAACTTCACGATGCTATC
Organism: Orthonyx spaldingii; assembly: GCA_013397795.1. Lineage (NCBI taxonomy): Eukaryota > Metazoa > Chordata > Aves > Passeriformes > Orthonychidae > Orthonyx > Orthonyx spaldingii. The sequence continues at coordinate 302,519 of VZTJ01003796.1, read as the reverse complement.
TTTAGAGAGGCTTCTCTGCAAAGAAACACCCTTGGAGCATACGTTGCAGGAATATGCTAATGTGGCAGGGTGTTTTCAGCGGCCACAAACTGATCTGTTCCTGGGAGCTCAGACACCCCACAACAAGCTGAGCCTGGCTGGAGATGAAGGGTCACCCAGCCCCTATGGAAAAGATGCACCAACAAGTTAAACATCGCAGAGGAAGGTTAAGTTACACTGCTGGAGAGATGCAGGATGAGCTCACAGCAAGTGCACTCACACACAAGAATGATAATTGCCACAAAACCCTACTGCATGAGTGAGGGCAGCTCAAAACAGACAGCAAAATCCGAGACTTTCCATTCCTACAGGTTTAGAGATTCTTACCCTATTTCCTGTTCAGCTAAGTTCAAGGATCTTATAAAAACCCAATGATTTTCTTCCTCAAGGTCTTCACTTCCTCCTCCAGATTTCATGTAAAGATAAAAGCAGCACATGCAAAGTAAGTTCTTTAAAACTAGACCATTAACAAAGAACAACACTCTACAAAACCTGCAGTTTCACATATTCCTGAGATGGTCCTGTTACTCTCAATGAAAAAAAATAGTAATAGTTCTTAAAAGAAAACACCAGCACCCCCCAAAACCCCCACCCTGAGTTGTTTTCTATTCTTCTCAGCTCCAAGAACAAGAATCATCACCTGCATGCGAAAAAGCATGAAAAAACCCCTGACTTATACACACTCCCCACTAAGCAGCAAAATGGCTTGACAAAAGCCAAGAAAAAACAAAGAAAGCTGCAGAAACAGGTTATGATACAGCTCAACCCTGGGATCACAAGGTGACACCAACAGCACTGAGGTGGCAGAAATAACCCCTCGCGCCTGCTGCTGAAAAGAACATTTCAGAACAGTGACATCAGGTAAAGCAGCAGCTTTTGAAAAAAGAAAGTGATCCAGGAGGTAGCTCCTTCCATATTGCAGGCGCTCACAGTAAACACCATATGGCCTGTTAATTTAATTAGGGAGACGAAACCCCCTAAGTTTGAGATTTGACTTTGAAGGGTTTAAAACAAGTCTGAGGAAAATCACTCCAGATATTCCATGAGGTTGCCTCGCCTCCTTCATCCACCTTCTGACCTGCTGCACCTGGTGGCTCTCCCCAGGCTGCACAGCACCCCTCAGAGCTGGAATTTGTTTAGAAGTCCATTACCCTCACCACCACTGCACCTGCACAGATGCTTCCCAGGAAGATCTGGGTGGTCCATGCCAGGCAGCTGAGCCAGGAGAAGTCTGGATCAGGAAGGAGGTACGTGCAGGAAATAAACCAAGTACTTCAGCTGAACACATCTTCTCAGATAGCAAGCAGAATTATTATTTTAAATCCTCACAACCTACATTGGCAGGCCCCACCAGTCAAAATGAAGATGGAGCTCATGGTGAAGGTCAGCCTGACAAATGGTGGAGCACCAAAGCTGAGACACAAAGTCTCAGGGCAAGTCCACTCCCCATCCATAAGTAAGTTTGCATTTGTAATCTTGAGATCAACCAACCAAGCTCCAGCCATCCCCAAAGGCTTTCCTATCTGACCAAAGTCTCACTGCAGTGTTTAACTCCAGACTAGCCATGAGACTCTGCTTGCTGAATAAAATGTCATTCTCCATTATGAATATACCTTCCATGTCTCTCTCTGAGGGGAGAGGGGCATTTCTAGGATCATTTCCAGCTGGAGGTTTGCTTTCCTGTGTCTGTACCATGATGGGACACTGCAGCAGCACTGTCCTGCTGCCCTGCCAGGTCTCAGCACCAACTGCTCAGTGCTTCACCAGCAGGAGCAAGAGACACCCCATGGAAGTGGCTGCTGGGGCACCACCAAGAAAGCAAGGGCACAAAAGGTGATGATTCCCCGTGGAATGGCCTCCTAAGCTGTAACAGCTGAGATTTAGGTTGCTCTGGGAGGCTCTCACCTTCAGCAGCCCCGAGGCCCAGCAGCAGCAGGAACACCTCGGTGCTCCAAGGACCATCCTCCCCTCAGGAGCTGCTCTGTCAGGAGCCTCCTGCACAAACCTCATCAGCACAACCTTCAGGGAGTCCCAGCTGGGTGAGGGAAACCCAACATTTCTCCAGAGAGGTGTGACTGACCAAGCTCGGGGCTGGGACAGGGCTCTGGCCCCCAGGCTGCTGGGCAGGAGCACGGAGGGCTCTGCCTGATGCCTCCAGCACGGGCACCAGCTGCCACCCACCCTCTGTTCCTGCCTGGCACAAAGTGGGTCAGGGCTGCGTGGGCTGATCCCGTGTCACAGGACGTGACCCACCTGTGCTCCCCACCGGAGAGCTCCGTGCCTCTGCAGAGCAGGAGCCTCTCCCAGGCCTAGGGAGGGCACCAAGGGATGCTCCCTCCCTCCCTCCTTCTCTTCTCTTACCAACTGCAGCCCATCTTGTCTTGAGGAAAACCCAGGATGTCTGTGCCACTCTGCCAGCACTACCCCAGCAGAGATTTTGGGAGGTTTGGGCTTTCATGGAACCTGCTGCCCTGTAGATAATTCGTACCAGGAGAAAATCACATCGTTCCTAGACATTTGTAACTTCAGTTGGCATGGAGTTTCTCCTTGGCTCCTCTCAACAGCTGACTACACTCACAAATTAACATCCCACTTGTTCAATTATGTGAACTTCTATCCAGATCCAGGCTGTGTCCCTTTAATAGGTGTGTCACAGCAGTATACCAAAGTTTCCCACTTTCTAGTAAAAAAATCCCCAAAACAAGCCCAAACTCCAATAACAAAACATCTAAAGCGCAGCAGACTCCTTCCTGCTAGCAAGGAAACCTCCTCTCAGGACACTGCAAAGATTTAATTTACTACCAATTGCCCTCTGGTTGTTTTACATTTATGGGGTGGGGGCTGAAGAAAGGAAGAAAGCAGAGAGGGTGTAATTAGCTTTGCTTGTAAAATGTTCATCCCAGTTGTAACAGCAACTGGAGCCTATCGGGGGCTTAATAGATTTCAGGGTTTTGTTGAAGCTGAAGGGTCTGTGTGGGGTGGGGAATAAAAAAAAGGGAAAAAAATATTAAAAAAAAAAAATCAATAAGTGCATCCTACATCTTG
>VZTJ01003796.1:250065-295564 GCA_013397795.1 Orthonyx spaldingii | reverse complement strand
CCCCCCCCCCAGCTTCAATACCAGCATGCAGAAACCAGAGTAAGCCTAGGCACAGCAGAAAAACATGTTCTGCTAAAACACACAAAACCCTTCCTGCTTTGCCATTTCCCCAGAAAACGCCAAATCCCAGCCCTCTGCTTATGGAGGGGGGGTGAGGGGGAAGGAAAAAAAAAAAAAAATAACCATTCCATAGCAACACAGAACGAGCTGTACCGCAGCTCTCCTCAGAGAGAGTTTAGTGTTTTTTCAGCTGCAGAATCCTCGCATGCAGCCGGCTGGGCTATTGAAGTTTTCCCCGGCACTGCAGAGCACTGAGGCACGGCTGGCAAAGCGCTGCGGCCGCCGCCGCTCCCACCCTCTCCCTCTACCTGCTCCCAAGGTGGGGGCTCTCCCCAGCCCCCCGGGGCTGCTCAAACCCTCCCGGCGGCACCGGGGCTCAGCATCCCCCGAGGCGCCGGAGACGCCGAGCGCTGTTTAAAAATAATCCCGTGCCTTGCTTACCCTACCCAGCGAGGTTGCAAGGATCCAGCTGCTGTGGAATACACCTCGCTTCTTTGAAATAGAAAGAAAAGCGCTCTTCCTCCTCCTCCGCCCGTGATCTTCGAGCGCAGCCGGAGCCCAGCCTGCCTTCTCCTTTCATTAGCTGGACATGTGTCAGGTCCCGCACATCTGCGATTTCTCACTGCCTGGAGCCGCCTGTCCGATTCCAGGGAAACACAGATGGATCCCAGATGGGAAGGTCCTGCCAAACAGACCAGCTCTCCACCTTGCCAGAATACCCAGCTCAGAGGCACACACCCTCGGCTCCCTGCCTGCGCCCTGCCTGCGCCGCGCTGCTGCCAGGCTGCTCGCCAGCTGATGTCACCAGGCACACACCTACCAGCGCCGAGCCGCCCGCCTGGCATTAACTTGTTAAATACACGGGGTTTGTTTATGGCCGGCAGCAGCAGCGAGGCAACGGCAGGAGCAGAAGCAGCTCCACCGCCCCCAGAGCAGCCCTGCCCTGTGCGGCACCGCGGGCACGGCAGCCTCCGGCTCAGCCCCGGCTTTGGAAACCGGGATGAGCTGTTGGGTAAACCAGCGGATTCATTTCCCGAAGGTTTCCCCACGCACGTAAACCTCCGCGGCGAACTCTCGTCGCCAAGCCCAGCGCCAGAGTTTGCGGCGCTGGAAAAGCTGGCATGTGGTAGCAATTAGAGGCAACAACAAGATAACAAGATACTGATGTTGCAAGGGTACCGAACGCTGACTGGAAAATTCAAAGGAAGAGCAATTAAATGTGTAACATACTACCCGGCTCGAAGAGGAAGTGTTAAAGGAAAATGTAAATCCGAAATGTTTTATATCGAGAGTAAACTCCACCAGAGATCTCGGAGCAGTGAGGGAGGCTCGGAGCAGGAGCCCGCTGGGCACGACCACATTTGACCATTTTCCCCCTCCCATTAATGCACAGACGCGGCGGCTCCGCCACCTACAAACCTCCTGGTAATCCTGACAAGCTGCTCCCCGAGGTGCGGCGTGAACAACAGATATTAACTGGAGGCCCCTGACTAATCCCATCAGGCCGGCAGCACTCAGCGCCAGCCGGGCGCTGGGCAAACACGGATTTACACAGCAGCATTCCGGCCCCGCCGGCGGGGAGCCCCGGCTGCCGGGTATGCCACCCCTCCAGACTGCCCAAACCACCCTGCCCCACACCACCCCACTGCCAGCTCCCCCAAAACCACCCCAGGAGGAGAAGCAATGGTTGCATTTTGCCTGCAGACCATGCACAGACACATTTTAAGACCTCAGGAGGGATTCACCGCTCCAGTCCATACAGCTGAGCAGTTCAGGTCTCGATATCCTTTCCGAATCTTTGCAGGCAACACCACCCTTCCCTCCAGCTACCTTTTTTGAGAACCAGGCCCTCAGCACTTTCCCAGTTCAGCAGAGTAAGAGCCTGCCACTGCTCAGTCTGGGGGGTGCTGGTTTTTCACGAGTCTCAAAATCACACATGCCAAATTCTCCACAGTTGGTGTAGGCACAGTTACGGGATAGTTACTTGTTCACAGGCAGCAAAATGCTCCTTTTTATGAAATTCCCAGTACTCTGGTAGGCTACTGCCAAGCCATGTCCATAAACCTTCTGGAGGTACTGCCCCCGGCATCTCACCTAGCCCCTCCCCTGGCTTCTCTGCTGCTTATTCCTAATTAGTTAAGGTACCTCTGCTTCCCTTTGGGAGGGGAAAAGGCTGTAAAGGGAGAGAACTGCTTTAAAGGAAGCATTAAAAAGCATTCTGCGAGCAGGCACAGCATGAGTTCATGAACACAGGGGCCATGATCTCCTCCTGCAGAGGACAGACCTCTCAGGATAGGCAGGATGCTGCATGGTAACGAGGGGGGGGGAATTTGGGCAGGAGTCTTTGGGCTGCTGTAGGAGCACATGAAGCTGCTGCTGTTTTGGCTGGGCAAACACATCACTCTGAGAAGGGCAGCCTAGCTGCAGGCAGAGCAGGCACAGGTTTACAGCAGCTCTCCCTCCTCCAAACCTCACCCAGGAGCAGAAATTCCACATGCTTCCGTTAGAAAATAAGAAGTGAATCACATTCAAGTATCAGCACACAAATACCTGGAGCATCCCATGAGGTGATACTCAGGCAGCAGAACAGGTTGGGAACACACGGATCCAACGGTGCCTCCCAGCACTCCCTTCTTCCAGCACCCCAGTCCCCACTGGAGGGGCTGCTGGCAAGGCACATCAATAAAACAGTGAAGTTCAGAAAGTTCAGCTCGCTGGGGCTTCTGACACTTCTGATGGAGGTTGCACAAAATACTGAAGCTCTCAATATTTCATAAGCTGCGATGGAAAAACTATCTCTAAATTACACAGACAATGGAGGGAGACACAACCTAAGCAGCTCCACCAGCACCAGAACCAATAAAGTTATTTCCTATGGCCTTGCATCTCATGGTCAGCTCCCCAGTGCCTCATGCTGTGAGGTCCCCAACAGGAGCCATGCCTGGCCGGGTCGTGGCGACAGCGGTGGCTCTCATGTGGATTCTCTGATGTCTTACAAGAAGCGAGCTCATGTTGCAGCTCTGTCCCCAGTGGAGATGGTACCAGGCAGATGGATGCAGCCCTGTGCTCCCAGAATTAAGTACCCAGCATCAGGAACCGCTGCTCCCTGTCCAGCCCCATCCCAATATCCCCAAACCAGCCCGAAACCGGGCAGTGAACTCCAAAGCTGACTTTGGTCCGAGTGTGACAGAGGGGAGGATGCTGTAGGATGAACAGCAGAGGCTCACGAGATGCAGCCTGGGATCTGTCAGGTCTTTGGGTTAAAGGCATCAGAGGAGTACCCTCAGAAGGCACAGGGACATCCTGCAGGGCTTGAGGGGCTTTATGTGAAATGTGTACCCAGCACAGGCTGTTCCCTCGCCTGCTTTTTAAACTGTATTTCAGTTTAAGGACCTGAACAGTTTGTAACGTTTCACTTCACACAAACAAAAGCTGTCCCCAACTATGACAACTGGGTTCTAACTACCCTTTGTCAACCCATGGCCAAATAAATCTCTTCAATGTTTTTACAACCTAAAGCACTTTGAAAGGTCAAGAACTCAGGTCACTGCGAGTATTTTAAGTATAGTTACAACAACTTTATAAACCTTTATGAAAAGTCACACAACTCTGTCATGGTGTCCACAGCCCAACATCTACTAAAACCCACTATCCTCAAGGAATACATCCCCACTTCTTGCCAGGGAGGCAGGAATATGCCAGATGTCATGGCTCAGCATTAGAGTAAGAGAGACGGATGTGTGATTTTGGCTTCTCCAGATATAAAAACAATGGACACCTGGGTGCCCTGAGCAGAAGCCATCTCCAAACCTCCTTTGAAAGGCTCATGGATTGTGTCTTACACGATCCATGTGCCTCAGCTCACCCAAATCGTGACCTATTCCTGAGTTCATCCCTGAGCTCACCACTGGCAGAGGCAGTGAGGTATAAAATCACAGAATCCCACACTAGTTTGGGTTGGGAGGGACCTTAAAGCTCATCTCATCCCAACCCTCTGCCATGGCCAGGGACACCTTCCACAGGTTGCTCCAACCTCCATCCAACCTGGGATGGGGAGTCCATCCACATATCATCGACTGACCCCCCTCACTGTTCCCAAGAGGCCTGTCTGCTCCTAAACATGCATTAAAGCAGGTTTTGTAGCCCAGACATCACCAGCACGGCGGAAGGAAGCAGAACTGCAGGCAGCATGAGGAGAACTGTTTTCCCCAGCTCACCATGCTGATCTGCTTCTGCTTTCTTCTCCTGGGAATGTTCCATGGAAAGAACGATGCAAGCAAAGTTTGAACACTGGGAGCTATTGATACCTGCTGCTCAGTGTGGTTTCTGAGGAAAGCAAGGAAATCTGAAGAATTTTTCCAGTTGGCAGTGGAATTTTTATGCCTATCACATCCCATTGCCACAGCGAGAACAAGAGACCTGAACTGCTTCTGATTTCTCTGCTATTCCACAGATATTTCATGATGTGCCTCGGCTTTATTTTTTGCCTGCTGTGTTCTTACCTTGGAAAGAAGCTTCACTTGAATTCAAGGCAACCCTGGAAAGCCTTTGCCTTTTTAAGCTGACCACTTTCCATTGCACAGAAAAATAAATCCAAATGCACTGAGGCAGCCAAAGCCATTTATCAGGCTAAGTAGAAACCGTAAATTCATGCTAACTGGAATCTGATGGAATCCAATTGGGATCCTCCTCCTCCTCCAGGCTCAGGTCTGGCAGGAAAGTCAAACATTTTATTGCCTTCTTTATGCCTTACAAGACAGTGGAGCCAAGAAGGGACTGCTCCCTTTGAAGCGATGCTGGTGGGGTTGCAAGGGAGACTCAGGGACTTGAGTTCAAGCTCAACCCCCCAAAACAGAGATTAAACCTCTCCATTCCTGGCAAATTTACCACATTTAACAAATATCCTCTTTTCAATACATCCATTACTTGAATTAGCACATGGCAGATTATGTTAACAAGCTTAATTTGTCACAGAATCCTGGAGAAAGGTTTGGGTTGGAAGGGACCTTAAAGCTCATCTTGTTCCACCCCTGTCATAGGCAGGGACACCTCCCACTGTCCCAGGGTGATCCAAGCCCCATCCAACCTGGCCTTGGACACTGCCAGGGATGGGGCAGCCACAGCTTCTCTGGGCACCCTGTGCCAGGGCCTCACCACCCTCACAGGGGACAATTCCTTTCCAATATCCCATCCTAACTGAGGCAGTAGGAAGCCACCACCCTCTTATCACTCCAGACCTTTGTCCCAAGTCCCTCTCCAGCTCTCTTGGAGCCCTGTTAGGCACTGAAAGGGGCTCTAAGGTCTCCCTGAAACTTTCTCTTCTCCAGGCTGGACACCGCAGCATTTCCAACCTCTCCCCAGAGCAGAAGAGCTCCAGCCCTCAATGAAATCCAAATCCAATCACATTGTCTCCTTCAGGAGTGAACATGAGCAGTGTTTGGCTTCTGTGCCATTTCAATCCTGCCCAGAGAGGCGATAAACCACATTAAAAGTTGGCCTTAACTGAGCTGGAAGAATTTTACACCCAGAACACATTCACAATTAGACATTGCCAAAAAAACCCCAAAACAAGCAGGGGGAGCAAAGATGCAACAAGGAATTGAACGCAACCTGGGGAAGTTACTGGAACTACTTCTGGCTGCCCATTAAGGGAGGGGACACAACATCACCTAAGCAGATGATGCCTTATTCCTGTGGCCACATATGTAAAGAAAAACCATGCAGGAATTGATGTCCTGTCCTAAAATATCCTCTCCAAAACAACAAACCAATTCCTAAATCTAACACCCTTGCTCTGATTAGAAATCCAAGCTTCTGTAGCTGTCATGGGTATTTAAACCAAACACAGAAATATGGAAAAAATGGGTAATCCTATTTGGAGAGAGGAAAATCCAGCCTGCAGAGGATTAATTCTAGTCCAACAGCTCTGCAGCTTGACAGTATTTTCCAGATCAATAGCAGTGCCATTTGATTACAGAGATTTGTTCAAATACACACATCCACTCCCCTCCAATTGTCATTTCGGTGATGCTCAACTTTAATTGCCCAACATCCCGACCAGGAGCGTGCCTGGCACTGGGAGCTGTGTGGATGGAGCCCTGCTGCAGCTCTCAGCCCCCTCTCCACTGCTTTACAAAACCCAATTACCTGTCTACATCTGACACTTTTGCCCCACTCCTTGCAGGACCATCCTCTTCAGCACCTATTTGCGGTGCAGCCAAGCTTTGGAAGCCAAAATCCGCCTTTTTTCAGGTGAGATGGTGGCTTTGAGAGCTGTGTCCTGGATCAGGCACCCTACTCTGGGCTGCCAGTGCTCCTCACCACCAGGGGTGGTGGTTAAGAAATTAAGAAAGGTTAAAGCCTATCCAAGCAGTAGAACCTGGGGTTTTTTGCCTCATCCTAGAAGCCAACATGAGCAATAAAATGCATGTGATGGATCCCAAGCCCCTTCCTTACAGGAGGGTCTCCACATCCCAGTTTGCTTCCAGCACCTCCCTCCACCTGGTGCTTTCCCTGCCACAAGCTCTGGCTCTTCCCCTGAGAATGGCTCTTCCTTCTTTATCTTGGGCTCTTTTAACAGAAGCCTTTTTCCCAATTTCATCCTGAGCTTCCCTCTGCTCCAGCCCCTGGGACTGCACATCTGTGAGGGCTGCTGGGGCTCTGCTCCTGTCCCAGTGCTTCGGAGGGGAAAGTGGTACCTCCCCACCACACAGCCACCCAAGGAGGGTACTCTTCTCATTAATTAGTCACCACTAACGTGGTAACCTTAATTAAAAATATCCCAATTTCAGTCTCCCTTTAAAAAAAAAAATCCTGAGTTGTTTTGTTCATTACACCCAGCAAAGTCACCAGCTCAGGATTTTAAGGGAGGATTCCCAGTAGCATCCCAGTTTGTTGACTCCGCAGGTTTAGCACCGAGCAGGGTTCCCTTCCTCCCAGCCTCAACCAGTCACAAAAAACACATTTCAAACATGCTTTTTCCTAGATTTCCCCACATTTATTTTTTTACCCATTTTTCTTTGCCAGCTCTCTTCTCCCGCTTTCCTCTGACCCTTTGGACCTAACAAAGGCTTTGGGGAGAGAAAAAAGAAGAAAGAGCCCAGCGCAGCCCTTTGCGCCTGGCCCGGCATTCCAGCGCCGCGCTCCCGGCTCCACAAAGTCTGATTTAGGAGCACTGCTGGGAGCTATTAGTTTACGAAAGGCCCAGCACGCCCACCCAGGCACAGGCGACGGCGAGAGGCTCCCCTTTCACCGCTGCCATGTGCCTCCCATCCCGCCCGGGGCGCTGGGGAAGGCAGCCTGTGGTCGGGCTGGGGCACGGAGCCAAGGGAAAGCCAGCGCAGAGGTCAGGGGAGAGGGCTGGATATCGTCCACAGCCCCGTGCTGCCGCAGGAGAAGAGATTAATTAATGGGATGCTTATTAAGAGTTCAGCCTCCATCCAGACTCTCCTTTTATCCTGCCCATTGCTCCTGGTTTCCACGTCCTGTAACCACTTCTTCCCTTTTGTATCCTTTTTCCATTTCCACTACCGTGCTTTTAATCTCTTTTTAAATCTGCTTTTTTTGCTTCCCTTCTCCACTCTCTGCTTCCACCGTCTCCCAGCTCCTCACCTCCCTCCATCCCTTCCCCAACAGCACAGAGAATGCCCAGCATCCCCAACAGCTGATCCTGAAAATCAGCAGCAATGGCCATCCCAGCCATTGGAAGCCCATGGAATCTGCTGAGCAAGCTCAGCCACCTGCCCAGGTGTCTGCTCCCCACCCAGAATTAAAGCAGGCATCAGCCTCCCAAAAATGTGTGGCACAGGGAACTTCATGGCATGGTCTTCCAATAGCTGCCAGACTTTGGCCAGCTCATCATCCCAAAATGCCTGGGGTGGATGTAGGACAGAGTTAACTCCCCAAAACTGAAGATCAGCTCAGTGGTGGGAGAAAGGAAAGGGGAAAACAAGCAATGAAGCATCATTTTGGAGTCATCAGGGTTTTGACATTCTCCAACTGGCTTCTATTAGCACTGCATCTGTATTTGGGTGTCTGAAAGGGAAAAAAATAAAAGGAAAGACTCATTTTCCAGAGGTACAGAGCAATCAGCAGGTTCTCTGTGCTTCCACTGCATCTGGAGTGCTTGGAGGCAGCTCAAGGAGGACCAGGCACAGTGAACAAGGACCTGAAATTTTATTACCTTCCCCTCCTGCCGGAAGCAGAGCCTATTTGCAGATTTACAGCTCGTGTCCACAGGAAGTTGGTGTTTACAAGTTTCCTGGAAAAAGAGCCAGCATTCCTGTCCTCCACCACAGCCCGGTGGGAATGCTGCCTCGTGGGGGAGTGCTCAGATGGGTATGGGAGACTGGAAGGAGTTTTAGCCATGTAAAACATCCAGACAAATAGATAAAGCTATGGAAAAAAAAATTGAAGGCCAGAAGGAGAACAGTAATTCAGCAATTTGGTGGAAAATGCACAGCAAGACAGCACAGCCGTGTCTGGAAAAATACTTTTGTAGCATCTGGGATTCACACTTCAAAGAAGCAAAAGAATTTTAAGAGGATGAAAAGCTGTATTCAGGCTAACATGAATTTTTCTCCTCTGGCCCAAGTCTCTTGTCATTCCCATTACACTGTTCCTCCAAGAGTCCCAGCCAAGCTCAGCTGGTCACACTGGGGGAGGCCTCCTCTCCCAATAAAGGCATGAATGGGACCACAGTGGAGTCTGGTGGTGCTGCTGGATCCACCAGGGTCCATCCATCCCCAGACTGAGCTGAGGACACCATTTATTGCCTTCACAAACCGGAGCCCTGGGCCTAAACAGCCCTATCTTGTGAAACCTGGATTTAAAATCCTCCCCTTTCATATGGTTATTAAAAAAAACCAAAACTGAAACCAAACAAAAAAACCCCCAATATTTGTTCCAAAGTCACACAAAACAAGAGGACATGAGGACAGCCTAAGGTCAAGCAGTCAGAGCTCTACCAGGATGCTAAAGACTCAAATCAGTAAATATTTATTTAGGCCATGCTGTACAGTTTAGTAGAGGCAGATATATGGCGTGCCTAGAGTGGTATCTGATCTCCTGAGAACACACTGCTCCCAAGGAAAGTGTCTGCCTTGACAGATGGACATTTTCCAACACAAAAATGATCCAATCCCAAGATCCCTCTGAAGCAAACTCATCAACAAAACACAACAGGTACAGAAAACCAAGTCTCAAAAAAGCACAGCTACCTTCTCCCCAGAGAAAGAGCTGGAGAAAACCAAGCTGACAAAGCACTCAACCCACCCAGCCTTACAAACTTCCAGGATTTAACGTGCAGAGGCTTGAAACAACTGAGCTGAGGAGGAAACTCGGGACTGGTGCAGGCATCAGGTCCTTCCAACACCATCACAGCTGTCCCCAACCCTTCCAGCCACACCTGATCCCAGCACAGATTTAGGGTGACCCCCCTGCCCCAGAGCTGCACATCTCCACTCACCCCCTGGGTATTTGAGCTCTTTCCACATCAACCAGCAGCACTAACAACAAAATTCCCAGTGAAGTCACAGAGATGGGGAGGAGAGAGTCACGCAAAGGTCCCCAAACTTGTTTTTCCCTCCTAAATCCTTAGCAGGAAACCATTACTGAGGAGTTGCCTGCCCTGGATCCAAGCATTTCACATCCAGGTGTCACCATCCCTGTGCAAGAGCATGGAAGTTCAAAGGGAAGATTTTGCAAGAGGCAGAAAGGAGCATTTGCTGAGAGCACCACATCAAAGCAATCAGGTGTCTTCTACCCCACACACTGGGCATACATGTTCAGACAGCTTCAAGAACCAGAAGAACCCAAACATCTGTATGATGAAGTTAATTATCATGCACAGAGAGGAAAAAGCAAGAAATAATTATCTTCAATCCAAACCTCAGATTTACTAAACTTGAAACTTTGAAAGTCATCAAAATCTTCATTTTCTACACCATGAGTTACACTAAAAAAAAAAAAAAACTCAGGAGGAAGAATAAGAAAGAAACATCTTAACTTAAGAAACAATAATAAAAACCTGGAGTAGGAGATAAAAAAGAGATTCATCAGCAGAGCTCCTCCAAAAGGGGGTTTGGAGCTGAGGGCAGAGGCAATGAAACAGCTGCATTTGGGAAAGCACTGATTTGATCTGGCTGTTACCACTGGGGGGAAAAGAACCCAACAAAACGAAGGCAGCTCAAACATACATTTACTTGCTCTTCATTTCATTAATCCTACACAGGGCTGTGGCCGAGGTGAAGCTGAGTCTATTGCCCCAACCCTGCTTTGGAGTGTGCTCTGCCCAGGTGAGCCAGCACCTCCCGGGGCTGCTCTTAACTTCTCCCAGCTGTGTTTTCCCTGTCCCAAACGTCTCCACCTGGTTCTGCAGATGGAGCAGCTGCAGTTGAAGGCAAACACCTGGTGAGCCACAGCCCTGCCCTGTGCTGCAGGGGGAGAGCAGAGGTACAGCAGCTCCTGCCCTATTTAAGGCCGTATCAGGGCTGTAAGTGCTGTGTTTGTGGTTAATAATCTGCCTCCTTTGAGCTCAGGGAACCTGAAAAGCTCAGCTGGGCAGCTTTGCACCGGCCAGCCACCAAAAACCTCCTGAAGATGTGGAAAGGGAGTGCTAAAGCCAGCACAGACCACTACTGGATGCTCCAATGATTGTACCCTTGTAACCAGCTGCATTTCTCACACACCAGCTTTGGGCTGATGGGCTCCACGCTGGCAGGAGGCTCCCTTGGGATAGAGGAAGGAAGACCCTTGTCCTGTTCACTGCTGATGTCTTACCTGGTGCTCCAAGCTCCACCATGAGCACTTAGAAATTCACTTCTCTCGAAAAACATTGAACAAATACTCATCCTCTAGGGAATGTCATGATGAGCAGAGCAGAAGTACTCAGACTGTTTTCTGAGGGATTTTTAGAGCAGCGATGTCGAGTAACACCTCTCTTCAAGTCAATACTGCAGTCTGATCAGGCTTTTAGTGGAACAGTTCATTCTTCTTGGAGACTCCTTACAGGCAGTGTTATACATCTACCTGGTTAGCAGTGCTGCTTCAGCATTTCTTTGCACCATTTTCCTGCAAGTTCATGGTCAGTGATGGCAATATTTATATTAAGACCACAAGAGTACATAACTATGCAGCTACAAATTGCAGAGGCAGACAGTGCACTTCAAAAAAAACCAAAAACCCACTTCCCAACAGGCTCCAGACATTTCTGGACACCCCAGCATCAAGAAAAGAAGCCATTTATTACTTAGCAGTGATTCTCAGGTGACTTGAGCTGAATTCAGCATTGTAGTCATACAGAAAAAAAAAAATCTATGAGAGATGCTCAAGGCCACGTTGGAATGGGCTCTCAGCAACCTGGACTAGTGGAAGGTGTCCCTGCCCACAGCAGGAGTTTGGAACAGGATGATCTTTAAGGTCCCTTCCAACCCAAATCATTCTGGGAGTCTATGTAATAAAATTTTGGGGGAAAATGAGATAATTTAAGGGTTAAATTAAATCTTGCAAGGCCAAACTGACAAGAATTAGTTCCAGAAAGCCTGCAGGGTCAACTTGTATTGACTATAGAAGATCCTTGTGCAAGTTAAAAGGTTTCCCTGCCTGTCTGTTTGGGCATATGGGAAAGCTGCAGATCCAGTCCCCGAGGCTCTCACCAAGGAGGATGTTAAATGCCAGGACAAGTCCCGGGTCAGGGATGTTTGGGTGGAAGGAGGGCTGGAGGTGCAGCCTGCTGCAGTTCTCCCGTGTGTGCAGGAGTCAAGTCTCATCAAGCCCACATTTGTAAAAGCCTCTCTCAGGTCCCGTTTCCAACACCTGCAATCCCTGTGTCTCCTGAGTCCCCTGGCCCTGCTGTTCCTCAGGGCAGCTCTGCAGGCAGGAGCAGTTCACCATGGAAATGGAGAGTGCCTGTCTTCCTCACCCATGCAGAACAGCTAATCCCAGCAGGATAATCCTGCTTTAATGAGAAAACTATAGGACCTTCGATAAAGCATATAAATCTTATAAAAGCCCTACTACAACATTCCTCAGCCTCTGGGACTGGATGACCGACCTCTAAAATGAATTTTGCATGTGGCTGTCTCAAGCTGTGGAGGGTAACACGTGGCAGGCAGAGCAAACTGCTCCCTCGAGTTTGCGAGACACCATAAAACCTGTTACAGTGCTGGAGGCAAATTTCCCATGCCTCTGGACATGTGTGCCACTCCATCAACAAAATGCCTCCTCCTCTGCCTGCCAGGGGACACCAGCATCTCCAACTCCTTTTCTCCAACTCTCAGCACACTTCCCAAAATGGGAATGGCCATGGTATAGCTGACCTGCCCCAATTCAGTGGCTCCAAAGGTCCAGCGATTTCCTACAGCCCAACAAAGAGCTGGGAGATGGCAGGAACTGCATCAGAGCCAAGCTGGGCTGCAGCACCGCTGCTGAGCTCCAAGATAAACTTTCGAGCCTCTGCCAAACTGAGAATCTGTGTCAGGTTTTGTATGACAAAAAAAAAAGATTTGAAAACAATTCCTCATTACAACTTAGGTGTAGAAATCCACAGACACTTTTTTTCTGACCTCACAAGACCTTGCTCCAGCACTGGAGAAGAACCCAATGAACTGACATTTCAACACTTTCTTTTCCCCTCAAGTACAAACACACAACTGCTGAGAAAAAGCAGTGATGCTCTGACCTGACACGACCAGTCGTGTAGAGGGATAATTCCTGTGCTGTATCAGTGACTGGAATTACCAGGGCTTTGCCAACAGCTTAATGAGATGGAAACTCACGCTCCCACTGCCAGAATTTGTTTGTCGGGCTATAAACTATTTAAATGCCCTGAATATTTTGCTCCTGTGTTATAAAACAGGTGTGAAGAGGTGCATCTCCATTCAGGGAGCTGCTGCTCGGAGCAGCACGGCCTTTTGGACAGATGTAAATTCCTGCTGTGCTGCATGTACACAGGGAGAGCTGTCCATTGGCTTGTCCTTCACCAAAAGGGGCTCTCAGAGCCTGGGTGGTGACTGGGTCACACCTGCCCAGAGTCCTGGGCCAGCTCTGTGAGGTGCTGCCAGGTTCTCCAGGGCTTCCTGGGCCACCTCAGACCAGCAGGAGCAGCAGCAGGACAGTAAAAGTGCAGTGCTGGTGGAAACTGAGGCAATCCTTACATGTGCACAAGGGAAAAGGGGCGATTCTGTGCCAGCCAAATGATCTTGTTTGGTACCTGTGAGACTGAAGGCAAGAACTCCTGCATGGATGAGATCCTGGCCTTTGGTGCTCAACTGTCCTTACACCATCAAGACAGTCCTCAGCAATGACGGAGGATCAAAATGAGGTAAACAATGTTCAGGAGCAGTGACTGAGTCTACAAGTGTTTTTTCTGAGCATATTGTACCATAAAAATATAATGAATTTCATTCCATTAATTTTATCTCAAACTTAGCTTTCTTAATTAGAGGTACAGGGCTCAAGGGAAACTGTTGTAATTATTAAAAGGGAAATAAAACTTGATGAACACAGTAGTTGCAGTGACTGAAAACTTAAATAAAACTGGTAGAGGACAAATCAAGAAATATCTAAAAACCACCTGCTCAACAGTTTGTGTGCTCTGATAGTTATTTACCCATTCACACGCACAAAGAGGTTTTATTTTCCCTCTTGCTAAAATCAATACTACACAGGAAAAAAAAAAGGTTGTTCAATGAGACAAATATATTCAAGAAGAAAACAGAGAAATGCCTGGGAATTCTTCTGGAATACTGCAGTGCAAAACCAAGACTCTCCCTCAGAAGATTCCATCAAATTAAGTTCTTGGTGCTCAGCAGGAGGGAAAGAGGGAAAACTGAGCTTTCATGGGAAAAAAATCACCCCCTGGGGGGAAAAAGGGCACCACCAGTGTATTCTGGAATGTGGAAACTCAGGTGGGCCAAGGGCAGTAATGTGAAGTCAGGTGTTTTGCAGCAGAGGGGTAAACAACCAGTGAATGGATGCAGGTGATGCACCCACAGCTCCAGTGTGAGCTGAGTTGCAGTCCCTGGCATGGGAGTGATAAAGGCACTGCCTGAGTGACACAATTCCTGCCCCGTGCTGGGTGAGGAGAGGGAATGCCTCTCTGCAAGAACATTCCTGAGGACGACTCAGTTTCCCAGCACCACATAAAGTACAGCGTGTCTCGTCGCTCACCACCGAAGGTGATCCATCAGCATCTGTAGTGTGAAAAGGGAAGCAAACAGCAGAAGGGAAGCAAAGTGCTAGAAAGAATTCCTGGCTAGAATTTGCTGCTTTAAATCTTCCCATGAACACGGGCTGTGAGCTGCAGAACGACACACTCGCACCGGGAAAGTAAAATGGGTACAAGGCTCCCATCCAAGTTGGATTTAATGGCAGAGAAGATAGATCTGCTCTTTGAGAAAAATCCCAATTGTTGATTTCTATTTTGTCTGGCGATGGAGCACAGTATTCCTCCTTCCTTCCTGCCAAAAGTGGTGGAAGTACGATGTGCTTTAAAGTAATTACAGCAGCTCATCCCAGAAGTGGCTCCATTTCAAACGAGGCAGGAGATGCAGCAGTGGGGAGTGGCTGCTCCTGGCGGAGTGTTGAACCTGCCTTCAGACCTGGGGATGGAAAGGTTCTCTCCAAAACAACCCACCACGTTTGCCTCTGATACCTGTCCAGTTTGTCCCCTTCTGGTGTGCCTAACCCTGCTGCATCTCCATGAACGGCTGGAAAACCCAAGGCAGCACGGCCCAAGGCGGCACTCATGGGCAGGATGAGTCTTCCTACAGGGACTTGGCTCGATCCAGGTTTTTTTTGAACTGCCACCTCTCTGAGTCCTCAGCAAAACTGGCAAACATTTGGCTGTGCCAGCCCCATATCCCTCTAAACATTGCAGTACACCTGGAAGAGTGCAGCATTTTCATTATTGGTAGAACAGCCATAATTATCCAAATAAAACTATTACTATACTGGGCCTTTGATCATAAATAGAACTTAATGGATTTTATTACATCCCAGGAAGCGAGAGCTACAGAAGGAAAAGTATTGCTAAATGTGCTTTGCTACTACCTATCAATTTCTCCTAAACACTCAGCACTTAAGAAATACCCAAAGAAACACACTGCTCCCACTGCATAACCATTGCAAGTTCCCCTCTGAGCTCTTCCCCTTCAGCCAGCTCGCAGGGGACGTTTCAGCAGCTGAAAATTAAAGGGTCACAATATTGAGCCTTCAGGTATCAAGTTCACAATGGAAATAGCAGCTGACACAGAAAGGGCTCCGCTGAGCACGGCGGTGATAATTCTGTTGCCTCGGAGCTGGAAGCAGCTCCCTTACACAAAGTTTGTTATTTAACTCAGCGAGCAATGAAAGAAAATGCCACAGCCATGGATTTATGCCTTACACAGCCTCTTTCAAACCACACTCCACACCGGAGACGCGCTAGCAGTGAGTCTTTAACTCTGGCTGCAGTATCCTCTTAAATCCAAATAATTCCCTGTCAAGTGCCAGGGAAGGCAGTGACGGCCTCAGCGAGGGCTGCTTGTCCTGCAAACCTCTGCAAACTCTTCTACTGGAGCCCAGACAACTTCACAGGAGCCAAACACCACTAGATACTGCGGGTCCAAGAGCAAGCGACAACAAATCTGGGATGTCTGACAGTCACCAGTCCAAGTGGCCTCATGGAGAAGGGCAGGAACAAGCAGGACTTCAGTGGGGCAGCCAGATATGCCAGCTTCCCATTTGCCCCTGCCCACATAATCCAGGAAAAGCCATCTTGCCACCCCCAGGGACTCCCCACCTGGCCCCGCTCCGCAGTGACAGCCCAGGCCTGCTGCTATCTCCCAAACAGATGCATTTATTCTCCTGAGAGCCTCCCACGTCTTATCTAGCTGGCAGTTCCCGAACGTCGAGCGCCAAGTCCGGCTAAAACCACTTTAAGCTCTTTTAGGCAACAATTCCTGAAAGCGTTTTGGCAGGGGAGAAGGGAGGCGGGACAGCAGCCCCACGGCGGGGTCCCCCCGCGCTGTCCCGCCGGGATGGGCACGGAAAGCAACCCCTGCACCCCGCTCTGGAGATGCTGTAAACAGGACCTGGCACAGGAATGGATGTATAGTTTACAGAGATGCCTTGCTTCAAGCAAATTTGCCTCTCAACACATGGCCAAACTCTCACGCAATAAATTAACTATTTGGCAGCCACTGAACTAGCGCTGGAGCCAAACCAATTAGGGTTTAATGTGATCCCAATTTCCTATTTCTGAGATGGGGGTCGGGGAGGCGGGGGGAGAAGGGGGAAGAGAGAAGGGAGGGAGAGCAAAGTAAATCCCCTCCTGGTTTATAAATCCTTGCCAATCATCCCAGATAAACCTGTCACCCACAGCTCTAAATCTGTACTTGCACTCGCGTGCTCCGAGGGGCGCGGTGGGAAAAGGCGCATCGGACGCAGCCAGCCTGACTCCCGACATGTGTTTTCCATACTTGGGAAATTCAATCATTTAAAAAATATTTACCAAGCTTTGTCTTTAATTAGAAAAACATGACGACGGATAAGGCGAGTTATTGTTTCTAAGCTAGAAATGTCAGAGATCCTCATGATGTCAGAAGATAAACCCCATCAGCGACCCGCGGACGCGCTGCCAGGGCCGCAAATGTTTCGAGGGATTTTTTTCATCTGCTCTCAAAGTTCAGCGCTTTCCTGTCACAATTCATCGGTGGCTTCTTGGCCCCCACCAAAGCTAATCAGGGAGGAGGAGGAGGAGACGGAGGGAAGGCTCCTGCAGCAGATCTGCCAGACGGGTGTTTTAATGCAAACGAGCTCGCACAACGGGGGAGGAACAGAGGAACATTTGACTTCTTTGTGTTTTAACATCCTGACTCTGGTACCTCCCCTGCACAAGTAATTACC
Organism: Orthonyx spaldingii; assembly: GCA_013397795.1. Taxonomy (NCBI): domain Eukaryota; kingdom Metazoa; phylum Chordata; class Aves; order Passeriformes; family Orthonychidae; genus Orthonyx; species Orthonyx spaldingii. The sequence continues at coordinate 278,617 of VZTJ01003796.1, read as the reverse complement.
TGCCCTCAACTCAGATAAGCAAATTAATCTCATCTGCACCTGGAAATGCCGCAGGCTGAGCTGTCCCCGTGCTTTAAAAAAGTGTTAAATTAAGTTTCTGCTTAGCCAAGACCCAGGGAAATGCTCGTTCTCGGGAATACAGCCACAAAATATTGCAGCCCTCACTAAGAAAAGCAAGCTGCCTGTGCTCCAAGCAGACAACCAGGAGTTCTGCCTGCCCAGGACCATGTGTGACCCTACAGCTGTACCCCACGCTCCAGCCAGCTCCGGAGAGGCTCCGCAGGCAGGATGCACAGCTTAGAAGCACAAAGCAAATATTTGCTAGCTAACAAACACAAGACAGCCGGGATGCAACGAGCTGTCAGGCCCATTTGTGTGCTCACCACTCCTGTTAAGGTGACTGAAGAGTCTTTGCTGACCAGCCGGGGGCCAGGGAGGGTCCCTGGACTGGCTCCTCAGCACTGTCAGGCTCTCGTGTGCCACCAGCCCCGTCCCAGTAACCGCTCGACCCACACATCCCTCACCAGTCCCTGGCGAGCCCAGCCCACTCCCACACCCCCCAAACACATACAGCCTCCCTGCTTTATCTCCCTTAGGGCTCTACCCCTCCTCCTCCTCCTGCTGCCTCCTGGCAGAAAGGGCGGGACCAAACCCACACAAAGGCCAGGTGGGAGCGAGCCAGGTGATAGATTTGGAGGAACTTCCTGCTACAACAACCAGGTGCACTACTGGGAAGTGAAAGCCAACTCCCAAGAGATCATGAGGATTAAAAAGTACGGATAAGCAGGGAGAAGTTGGTGTTGATGCAAACAAAACTGGTGTGTCTGTAGAGTCCAGTCTTACAGTAAGTCTGCATGCATTCACTAAGTATTTGGTTATTTCATATCCACAGGCAAAGAAAGGCTAACCCTGCATTTTCCATTCAAAATCGTACCTGTAATGAGAGAATTCTGTAATATTTTTGAAATATTTTTTAGCAAGCTTTGAAGTGTCACCTATGGCCCCAAAGCCAAGCTAAGAGCATGCCATGTATCTTGGGAAAATACCCTTGCAACCCAAGGCTGAGGGCTAATAGCAATGACTGTCTTAAATACCAACACAAATCTACACTGGAGAAAATCCCTGCCTGAACAGTCTGATCCTTTAAATTATCCCAAGTGTGCAAAACACGTCATTGAGGAAAACATATGTGCAGAATTTGACCTCAAAGTTCAAGTGCCAGAAAAGTTGCTACCTGTAGAAGTTGGTGCTGCTCTCTCACGGAATGGAGTAAAGGACATTTTAGCTGACTTCTAAAGTCAGGGTTGATTAACTGGAGTGCACAAATACAGCCAAAATGCTGTCCAGGACACCTCTGTAGCTGAACTAAACAAGGGTGTGCACACACTCAGGTGTGGCACAGAGATGGGAAGGTGACAGGGGCACAGGAGAAGTTTCAAGCCCCAGACAGTGGCTGGACAAGTGCCCTCAGGAAGGTGTTTTCCTGGAAGAGCTCCAGGTAAATAACCTGTCTGGGTGGAAATCCTTCCCTTGGGACTTTTTACATCAGAGAGGGGGAGATGGATTCACTTCTCACCTTTTTGAGTTTTACAGCCACCTCCTTCTTCTGAAGGGGAAGAGTTCACCTCTGCTTCTTGCCAGCAAGAGGGAAATCTGAGCAGATCCCCCCCCTCCAGTGGCTCATGGCAGCCTCTCGAGGTGCCTGTGACTCCTTGGCAGCTCAGGCTGATGGAAAGCACCCAGCTCACTGTTCCACTCCAGCCCTGCTTCCAACAGACTCAACTCCAGGAGCCCCAAGTACGAGCTCTTTTCGATTCTCAGAGTGCCTGCAAATCAAAAAAACTCCTTTTCTCTGACTGCTTTAAAATGTCACTTTATTTCACTCTCCTGAACACTGGCACAGAGGAACACCTTAAGCCTTTCATTTTACAGCATGTGAAAATCAAGACTGAGTCCCTGAATGATCCATTTTAATTTCTGCCCATTGGAAATATCCATGTAAGAAGAGCATATTCATGAGAGCCAGTATGTGCCTTAAACTAACATGGAACATCCCAAAGTTTCAAATCATTCCTAGTTCTTTCTTTCCCCATCATTAGTTTCACACTGAGCACTGATCCACTCCTCAGTAACACACACCCAAAGAAATCAAGCAACCTCCTAACATTGCCAGGATCTGTAAAATACACCAGAAATCACTGGGCTACACAGATAATTAGATTTATAAAAATTATGAGTCTACAGCTGATTATTACTTTCTTGAGACCAAAAATAAACCCCAACAGTGCTCTTGGGCTGACACTGGACACAAGAACTAAGTGATGTCTTGTGCAAGTGTTCACACTGTTCATTAGCTGGCACTAACAGGACATCCTTACCTGATCTATCTGCAAAGGTCCTGATAATACAGCACATATCTATGTGCTTATCTTTAAAAAGCAGCTGCAGGGCTCATCAGGCATTCCCCAATGGATACTGGGCCACAGACACATTACAGCTGCATAAAAAACGACACTTCAGCTCCCACTCCAAGCATTCCATGTGCCCTCACCCTCTCCTGCCAGGGGCTATGGCCTTGTTGTCCCTGCTGCCATAGGGTCAGTGATTGCTTCCTCAGTCCTGTCAGCAGGACCCAGATGAAAAGCCCTAATCACAGAATAACAGACTGGTTTGGGCTGGGAGGAACCTTAAAGACCACCTTGTTCCACCCCTGCCATGGGCAGGGACACCTTCCACTGTCCCAGGCTGCTCCAAGCCCCAGTGTCCAACCTGGCCTTGGACACTGCCAGGGATCCAGGGGCAGCCACAGCTTCTCTGGACACCCTGTGCCAGGGCCTCCCCACCCTCATAGGGAATAATTTCTTCCTAATCTCAGACATGGTTTAATACTGCAAAACTCAACAGCCACATACACATCCATACATTCCTGCCACGATCCAAAAAATTATTCAAACAACTTACCCTGTGTGGCAGAAAGTGTCACAGCTGAGAGGAACCAGCTTCACACACCCACCCTGAAGCTATGATGGAGGCACAAGATCCCTGCCTCCCTTAGCTTCAATTATTTTTAGCAGGATTTCAAAGTTCTGTCTCTCCTCCCTGCGCTCAGTCTGAGGGCAGCAGGGAATCTGACCAGTCTCTGCATGCACCATCGGGCTGCACCACGAGCAGACACACTGGGTGGGATTTGTTTCATCCAACTCCTCACTGCCAAAGCCTAAGTCAGCTCTCCTGGAGTCAATGAAAAAGTCCAGGCACCTCCAGTGTGGAATTTGTGCCATTCAGAGAGAGGTGTCCAAGACTGGAGAAATGAATCACCCTGAGAAGCGCCTGTTTCTCCGATGTGGCTTCAGAGGGAGATTGGGGAAAGGAGACTGGGCACAGAGGGCTGACTTTGGCAGCAGGGTTAAAGCACATGATCCCACCCGAGCTCCTTCTGTGGGGCCTTTCCTTCAGGGATGACAAAATGAAGGTTGGGAGCCAGCTGCCAGGGCTCTCCAAAGCCACGTGGATGTGGACACAGCTCTCCCAGCACGGTGCTCTCCAGGCACCTGGGACACTGGCTGGGTAAAGTCCACACGCCTTGACAGACTCACACATTTCTAACTACCTTAAGGGGTAACAACCTCACCCCAATATCTCCACACATTTTGCATTAAGCAGCACAATAAAGTATAAAACCACTCTCTGCAACTTCTGTCACTTGGTAATTCCTTCTCCATATCGGGAATGCAGCTTTCAGAGTGGTTTCCACATTAGCATCAGCATCTATCTTTGCACTGCTTCCCTAAGAGCAATCACACTTCATTTTAAAATTCCTGAATTTCCTGAGCTTTGGGATGTGCTTTTAACTGCTTTTCTCCCTTTCCTGAGCGATGACTTATCCACAGAGTCACCTCGAGGCCATGATCCAGCCCATGTGTAATGGACATTGCTATGCACAGACATCCCGGCTCCGTCTGGCACCTCACTCCTCATCCGGGACGGCTCATCCTCCATTCCCAATCGTGGATAAACCCGCACACACCACAAAAACGCTCAGGGGGTTGATATATGGCCAGAGGCACAGGCTAACCACGTGCTCTGCTGCCAACCTTATGGCTTTCAGAAGGCACAACACTTCCGACAACAAACCCAGGAGTTTTGGGAAATCCATGCAAACGGAGCTGAAGACATCCACCTTCCCAGCTCCAAGCAGGAGAGGACGCTGCAACAAGCAGGATTTCTGTGCACAGCATTCCCACGCACACCGTGCCAGGTCGCTGCCCACCCGAGCGCCCGCAGTTTGCAGGAGGAGAAACACTCGTGCCCAGCTCTGACGTGGATCTTTCACCGCCGCAGGACTCCCTGGCACGTTTCAGACCCGCTTTCGGGGCGGGCTGGCGATGTGGGAAGTGCCGGGAGGGTGCAAACCCCCTCTGGCTGCAGCAGCCGAGCTCCGGCCCCGCCGGACGCAGCCAGGGCTGGGCGGGGGCTGCACCCCCGCTCCCGGCCGCCGCAGCCCGCCCAGCCCGCGAAGCCCTCACAACCCCGGGCCGTGCCGGGCTGGGCTCGCGGGGGGCTCCCCAGGCCCGCGCTGGGGGCAGTGAGCCCGCACGCTGAGGAACGCGCGTTAGCAAACACACAATTACACAATTACAGACAAAAAGCGCGTCCCCATCCCGCGCCGCGCTCCGGGGGCCCGGCCCCGCTCCCCCGGCCCCGCTCGGCCCCAGCCCGGCCCGGCGCTGCCTCCCCCCTGCCCGCTCCCGGCTCTTACACTGGCAGCTGCCCGGGATCCCCACCATGGCCCGGAGCCCCGGCGCCTCCTGCCCGGCCCGGCCCGGCCCTCGCCGTGACGAGCGCGGGGCGCGGCCTGGCCCGGCCCGCCCCGGCCGCCCGCAGGAAGCGGGTGCGTGCGGGAGAGGGGCTGCGGCGCTTCAGCCAGGAGTTACCCCCGAGCCGGGGGGTACAGCCGGCACAGAGCCAGCTGGCCGCGGCCCCCACCCCCGCCGAGGTCTCCCTGCTGCCCCAAAGTGTTACAATACCTGTAACACACCCCAAAAGGTGTTACAATACTTGCACACAACCCCAAAAGGTGCTACAATACCTGTACACCCCCAAAAGATGTTAAAATACCTACTCACAACCCCCCAAACTGTTACAATACCTGTACACAAACCCAAAAGCGCNCTCACAACCCCCCAAACTGTTACAATACCTGTACACAACCCCAAAGGTGCTACAATACCTGTACACCCCCAAAAGATGTTAAAATACCTACTCACAACCCCCCAAACTGTTACAATACCTGTACACAACCCCAAAGGTGCTACAATACCTGTACACCCCCAAAAGATGTTAAAATACCTACTCACAACCCCCCAAACTGTTACAATACCTGTACACAACCCCAAAGGTGCTACAATACCTGTACACCCCCAAAAGATGTTAAAATACCTACTCACAACCCCCCAAACTGTTACAATACCTGTACACAACCCCAAAGGTGCTACAATTCCTGTACACCTCCAAAAGATGTTAAAATATCTGTACACTCATCTCCAGGGGTGTTACAAGACCTGTACACACAACCCAAAGGTGTTACAATACCTGTATACCCCCAAAAGATGTTAAAATACCCGTACACACATCCCCATAGGTGCTACAATACCTGTATGCCCCAAATGTGTTACAACACCTGTACACACATCCCCAAAGGTGTTACAAGATCTGTACATAACCCCCCAGAGTGTTACAACACCTGGACACAACCCCAAAGGCATTACAATATCTATACACCCAAAAGATGTTAAAATACCTGTACACAACCCCAAAGGTGTTGCAATACCTCTACCCCCCAAAGTGTTACAATACCTGAGGATGAATAGGTTTGTCCCCAGCCCAGCCTCAGGTGTTGTAACCAAAGTGGTTTTGTGTCCTCCTGGCACTTCCTACATTCCAAGCCCACTTCTAAACCACGTCCACAGGGAGTCTTGCCGCAGTCAGATATCCTTGGCAAAGGTGTTTCCACCCTTACAAGCTAAAGCTTTCACCACATAGGTATCTCAAACCCTAGAAATGCCAGAGTTTGGGATCACGAGAGCTTCACTGAGAGCCTGAGACTCTTATTCAGAGTTTGTCAAGGCTGCAGCCTCATAGAATCATGGAATATCCTGGGCTGGAAGGGACTCACAGGGATCATGCAGTCCAACCCCAGCCCTGCACAGACCTCCCAACACCCCCACCCTGTGCATCCCTGGCAGCGCTGTCCAAACGCTCCTGGAGCTCTGGCAGCCTCGGGGCCGGGATCATTCCCTGGGGAGCCTGAGCAGTGCCCAGCCCCCTCTGGGGGAAGAACCTTTTGCTTATGCTGAAGTCTGAGCAGCATCTGAAAATGAAGCACAGCTTTGATCCTATCCTGGATGGATTTGCCATTTTAGGTGTTCTCTGGGAAGCTGAAAATATGCCAGCTAGGTCAGGAAAGTCCCAAAAGACTTGAGAGTAGCTGTAGGAGGAGGATACGTGCCTCCAACTTGGGTTGTAGCTGGGGTTTCCCTTCCCAGCAATAAAATACATACATGGTCCTGGAAGCAGGGCTGGGACCCAGTCTCCTGCCCTAGGTAGATGCCCTCACCAGGTACCAGGTCATGCTGGTACCAGCGTGGCTATGGATGCCCTGCTTCAATCTAGGACGAGCTCGCTCCAGTGAGAGACAGCTCTTGGGATGGGGCAGGACATCCAGACTGGCTGCCCTGAGGCGCTGTCCATGCCCTCAAGGCCCTGCCTGTATAATCCAGGCGTGCAGAGCTGTGAGCCCTGCTCGGGGAAACAAGGGCACACGGTCAGGGCTGCTGTTTCCCAGCAGGACCACGCTCCCAGCAGACTGGCTGTGACCTGCCCCAGTTCTGTGGGTGCTGGCAGCAGCCCTGGCCAGCCCAGCCCTGCGGCTCTGCAGCGTTTCACTCCCGATGCTCAGGGAGCCACTGGCTCCGTTGGAGTTTGCTGACCAGGAACAGGCATCTCTTGGGCCCAGCTGTCCCAGGATGGAACAGATCCAAATTTGCACTGAAATGACAGGGCCATCCATCCAGTCCCATTGTCTTGGTTTTAACTTTGTGGCTTTGCCTCCTCCCCTGACCCCTGTCTGCCAGAGCCTGCATCCCCCATGCCGCTCTTATCTCCTGCTGCACTGGCTGCAGCTTGACTCTGGCCTGTGTTTGCCACCACTTCATTTCTGTGTCATCCACAGCCTCGCTGGAGCCAGTCTGACACCGGTGAAGCAGAAAGGGCCATTGTGTGGGGTGCTGATAAGGGCTTTGTTTTTATTTAGCTGGTCCCTAAAGCCTGTGCATCTCCTTGGAGAGTGGCAGGCTGGGCTCCATCAGAGCCCAGCATGATGGGAGCAGCTTCCCAAGACACCTGAATGTGCCAGTCACAGCCTGGCATCTCCCTGAGGCTCACCCAGGCTGGAGCCCTCTGTGTGCTGAGGGCAGAGGAGATGGAACAGCTGTGGTGAAAGCGTGGGGCTGTTGCTGCCCTGCTCCGTGTCCCTTCCCTCCAGAGCACCACAGCCTTGAGAGACACACCCTGGTGGGAAACGTCACTGCTCAGATTGAGAAGAGGCTGATGAGGACTGGAAGAGCAAGGCAGAGCCCTGGGACGTGCTGGGGAAAGCTTTGAAGGAGCAGCAAATGTATTTTCATCTTCCTTTCTCTTCAATGGCTTTGATGTTGCCCAAGGTGAAGCCATGGCGGGCGCAGGGCAGCTCCATGAGAGGGTCTGCATTGCTGCTTGGTTTCTAAAGATGGAACAGATGCTTTGGAAACCCCAAAGAGGAGAAGGTTGTCTGAATAATACCCCTGGAATACCAGGAAAAGATACACATAAGGCTTGGTCTTTCAGGTCTCAATGCCAGTGAAAGGTGTAGCTGCTCAGGACAGCAATTTTGGGGGCATTTCCATAGGTCTGTGTGACTTCCCCACAGAGGCAGAATTGTGTTTGAAATGTGGCTGTCCTGCTGCCCCTCCAGCAAGTGTCTTCTAGAGAGAGGAAGAGGTGTGGGCAGGGAATGGGATCTCCGTGCTCTTTCTCAGATCTGAGACGAGTGGTGCCAGGGTCGTGGGTGAGATGTGGCCATGGTCTTGCAGGGAGGATGAGCTCCAGGCCCTGATATTCTGTGAGCAAGGGGAGCGTGTCCTGTGGAGACACCCTCTGCCACAGCCTGCCCTGCAGGCAGCTTTCCTTCCCCCCAAATTTTAAGCCATGCAGCGAGCTGAGCTTGTCTCGTGCTCTCTGGAACAACAGCCATCCAACAAAGGCGTCAGATGCAATTTTTCCTCTGCTGGTACATTGGTAGACAGAGCAGGGTTTATTTGCTCCAAGAAAAAAAAACCCACCCGGCCTTTATGAGCATGGATTTCTGTGCTGCGTCCAACCGAGCAACACCTGTTCACTCAGCTGATGCTGCTGCATGTCCTTGAAATAGGCTGGTGTGTGAGAGAGGCGGCTCTACAGGCACGTGGACTTCATTTGGAACCCTTTTCCTTTTATGACTTGAGCACATCATGTATTTGGGACAAGAAAAAGGCTTCTCAGCCCAGTGCAGTATGTGGGGACACACATGCTGGAGAGGTAGATACACATGTCTGAGTATTTATATACATCTATCACACCCGACTGAGCAGCCACAGTCTTGCAAACAGCATTTTTAGGTTATAAATACACAGCCACTATACAAGGTATGTATGTATGGCCAGTAAACCACCAAAATATTTGTACATGCCCTCCAAAAGTCAAAAGGTGCTCCCACCATCTTTAGAACATGTAATTGGATATCAGGCAGTCGAGTCACAGATACCTTTTCCAGGGTGAATTGTCTCTCAGGTGCATGGGGAATGGTGGTTGCTGTCTGAGCAGGTCCTTGGCCTCTGCTCTGGTTATTTGCTGCCATCCCACACCTCAGCTCATGCTATGCTGAGCTCTGAAGATGGTTTTTTTTCAGTTCTGTTTGCTGTCCTGCCACATCCTTACCCTTCCCTGAGCACTGATGTGAAGTCTCTTTCTGGGTTTGGTCCCCATCCTGAAGGAAAGGGGCTCTTTCAGCCCTGCAAAGGCCCTGTCAAAGGGAACAGGATGGACAGGAAGGACATGGAGCTGTTGGAGGCCACCAAGGTGATCAGAGCGATGGAACAGCTCTGCTGTGAGGAAAGGCTGAGAGAGTTGGGATTGTTCAGCCTGGAAAAGAGAGGCTTCAGAGTGAGCTAATTGTGGCCTTTCAGTGCCTGAAGGAAGCCTGCAAGGAAGAAGAGAGACTGTTTACAAGGGTTGGGAGGGACAGGAAATGGGGAGTGGCTTCAGACTGAGAGTAGGTTTAGATTGGGATATTGGGGAGCAATCCTTCCCTATGAGGGTGGGGAGGCCCTGGCACAGGGTGCCCAGAGAAGCTGTGGCTGCCCCTGGATCCCTGGGAGTGTCCAAGGCCAGGTTGGATGGGGCTTGGAGCAGCCTGGGACAGTGGAAGGTGTCCCCGCCCATGATGAGAATGAGATGATCTTTAAGGTCCCTCCAACCCAAACCTTCTCTGATTCTCTGATTCTGTGAGACCTCATGCCCTTGAGCCCCCTCTGAATAAAACCAACATGACAAAGGTGGCTGCAGGATGCTGAGCCAGAGGGAGGGGAGGTCTCAGCTGATGACCGTGGCCCTGGGTGGAACAGGCTGCCTCAGGTAAAGATGTATGGCCAGTCTTGCTCCCCACAGCCTTGTCCCGCCTCTTCCTCACCCCTTTGCTGTCCCCTCCCAGTTCCCACACCAGATCAGTCCGTCCATTTCCTCTACAGGGAAGGCAGATCTGGTGGCAAGGATTAATGGCTTTGATCAAAGAACAGTGAACACAAAAGCAAAAGGGAACGTTGTTTGGAATTCTCTCATCTCACAGGCATTTGTAGCTCTAAAAATGCTGAAAAAAAAGACATTCCTGTCATAGAAATGAGTGGGAAATGAGATAAAGCATTTCTCTCACAGGGCAGGTCATGGCAGAGTACGCTGCCTGCTTCCTTGGCTGGGAACTGGTTTTCCAAACAAGGCAAAATGGCAGGTTTAGTACAGGCATCATTAACAAGGGTGAGAACTGAGTGAAAGGGGAGTGAGGCAGATGGTGCCAGAAGGGAGGTCTGGAGGTCGGTGGAGCTTCCCAAGGTCAGTCCTGGTGTCAGGTCAGTGTTTCTCCTGGCACAGTGCAAGTGGTCAGCATTGCCTGGACAGGCAGGTGTGTCCAGGGGGAGGGGATGGGATCTCATAGAGTGAAAACTTCTGCAGGAGAGGATGGGTGGGATGAGAGCTGTTCAGCAGGTGGGAGGCAGAGCACACAGCGGCTGTCAAGCCCAAACAGGCAATAATTCTGTGATAAAATCTGGGGACAATTTTTATCACGCAGGTCCCTTTCTTCAAACACGAGAGTTTGAGCATGAGGGTGTCCAGCCCAGCTCAGAAGCTGTGATCCTGTCCCTGAATCCAACTCAGATCTTCCTGGTTTGTATAGTCAAGCTGATGGGTGTCTGCTGCAGCCGTAAAGAGGCTGATACTGTTTTGAATATCTTATTTGTTTTCCAGAGGCCATCTGGCTGCATTTCTTCATTGTTTGAGAAAGCAGTGGCACTGGCAGTGCTGCATTACCCAAAAAATGCCCTGTGCTGGGAGAGTGAGTAACTGGAGAGGCAGCAAAGAGACGTGTGAGCGCTCAGCAGTCGGAGCTGCACCTCGGGGCTGTGCATCACTTTATGAGACCTCTCAGCAACCCACTGAGGAACAAACTCGCTGTCCAGGACCCCGGGAGCCAGCGGGCAGCTCCTGTGCCGTGTCATCGGTTCCTGTGCCGTGTCATCAGCTCCTCTGCAGTGTCATCAGCTCGTCCAAGTCACCGGCTGGCCAGGCACCCCCCAGTTTGTTCAGCTCAGGGTTTCAGCTCTGGGAGTCCCACCCAGTGCGTGCAAACTGGGATGGCTGCTGGGACCCACAGAGCTGCTCCCTAGGAGCAGTGAGGGGCTCAGTGCTGGGCAGGATCGGGCCAAGATGATCAGACTCCGGTGCCCGGCAAGAGCTGAGGAAAGCCCAGCCCTTGCACTGCTTTGGACTCATCAGGGAATGGTTCCCTGGTTGCCTTGCTTTGGCTTCTGGGGGCAGGGACACCACCCAGCCCCGAGGACACAGAGCCACAGTGTGTTTTGGTGTCATTCAGGAACCTGCAGTCACAAAAGTGCTCAAACTTTTAACTCAGCAGCCTCAACCCAGCCCCTTGTCACGCTCGGAGCAGCCCCAAGCTGAGCCCTGCCCGGCCGTGCAGGCTGCCTGCCATCTGGCCACAAGCAGGGCCAAGGAGAGTTAAATAAATGTTAAATACACACTAATGCCATGTGACACCGGCAAAAGGCAGTGAGTTCGAGCACCAAGAGTCTGCTTATGTAAACAGCATCCTGAAATTAATATTTACCTTTTAAAACAAACAGATATTTGGGGTGTTTCACAGCCTTTCTGCCTAGCAGATGCCAAGAACAACAGCTTGGTACTGCAGGGAATTGGCTTGACAGCTCAGGGGACAGCAAACTCCCCAGCAGTCTCCAGACTGCGAGGTCAGAGCCGGTCCCTCTCTTTTCAAGCAGATAAATTCGCACAAGTGCCAGATTAATCTTTGCTCAGGGGCTGCGACCTCTAACGAGGAGTGGGAGCCACCCCGACGTCGCAGCCGGGGAGCGGGACTGGAGCGGCAGATGGGCTGGGGATGGAGGATTTGGGGACGCTCGCAGCGGTCCCTTGTCCAGAGGGGCCCTGGGGAGGCAGCAGGGCTGTCCCGTGGTGGCTCCTTGGGTGGCAGCATCGCCACCAGCCTGGCTGCTGTGCTCCACTTCCAGCCAGACCTGCGCCTGGGGGGTAAATCCCATCATTTCCCTAAGGAGTGATCGTTTTGCAGATCACAACCACAGCCCCTGCCAGAGCACAGCCAGGCTCGGGGATGTGGCTCTCACACCCCGGCTTCTGCTGCTCCTCCATGAAGACATCGTGGCCATCCCCATCCTCATGTGAGCACCCAGCACGTTTTGGAGTTTGTTATGGGTTTTTAAAAAGATTTTTTATCGTTTTCCAGCAATGGGATATATGTGCCTGCACAGATACAAAGCAAAAGTCAGTCACCACCATGAAGGTGTTTGGCATCTCAATAAACAGGGAGTGAGTAGAGGCTGGGGTAGGAGCCTGATTTTGGTTTTAACAGGATATTTTTTGCAGATGTCTGAAGCAGAAGGAGTTTTTGGTGTGTTTTGCAGCTCACCACTTCTACCATCACCCCTGGCTGGATTTTATTTCAGCCCTCTGCTCCTAACACACCTTCATCCCTGGCCCTGTGCTTCCATCCTCGTCCTCCCAGCTGGGGATGACTCTTCCCTCTTGCTTGTGGTGCTGATCCCCTCACGATCCTGCCTCTGGCTCTGGGTGCACTTTTCCCAGAGGATTTTGGGCTGGTGTGGCTATGCAGGGTCCATGCTCACAGCCACCCTGTGCCTGTCCTAGTGCTCAGCTGGCTCCTACTTTGGATTTTCAACTCCCTCCAGCCGATTCTCGGTGATTTTTCAACCTCCCATGGAAGGGGAGAAAGAGGACATAGGATGCTGATGGGCCAGGGATGCACCGGGGCTGGGAGCAGAGCTGGGAATACCAAACCCACCCCTCCAGGAGCACATCGATCCCACAAACATCGCCCCGGCTGCCACCTGCCCCTCACCCGCCGTGCAGCTGCCGGCGTGGGGTGACAAAGTGACACCGCTTTGGGGGCCGTTACCTGCCGGGCAGGGCAAAGCAAACCCATTAAAGCGGCAGAGCGTGGGTGGGAGCCGGGCTGGGCGGGAGGATGTGGGGAGGCTCTATTGCCCCTGTAAAACCAAAACCAACAACCACGGCAGCCTGGCTGCGATGGGGCCCCGCCACGGGCGCTGATCACACAGATGACACCCCAAGAGTGACGGCAGGGCAAGCTGAGCTCACTAAATCTAAATTAAATAGGATGCTCGGGAGCCAAGGAAGGGCTGCACCCAGCCCGGGGTGCTCAGCGTTTCCAGAGTGGCCGTGCCGGAAAAACGAGTGTGTTTGTGTAGGGATTGGTGTGGAATACCTCGTTCTTTTGAAATCTAATCCTCTCCGCATTTAAACTGCTGACAGTGCTCGTCAGGGCTTGCGGTGCCGGTGATTTAAAAGGTGATAGTGAGCGGTAAGAAACTCCTCTGCCCCGCCGGAGTCACACGGGGAGCTGCGGCTCGGTGCTGGGGGCCGGGGCTGGGTGATGCCACCAACACGCTCCGACAGCGTCACCCCGCCGGGAAGCGCCGCCGGGCTGTGCCCCGACTTCCCTCCCTCCAATTAGTTCAGTTTGCTGATGAGGTCAGCCAAAGTTGAGCTGGAGAAAGAGGGGGAGTTTTCCCACTGAGTAACAACTTCAGGCTAAAACGGGGAGGGTGTGATGGGGTCGCTGGGAGGTCTGTGGGGACACGGGGACAGGACACCATGGATGGGTTCGGGAAATGCCATCAGCCCTCTTGCTTCCCGGGCCCAGCTCAGAGGGGGTGTCCAAAACACTCTGTGTCTGCACCACACCTCAGCATCCCCTTAGAAATAAATTAAAACTTAATTACGATGTTTAGGGTACGGTAATAGCATGCCAATTTTCCCTAAGCAGTGGCTGATATATGTAAGACAAGCCTGGAATCTCTGCTGTTAAAATGAATGGGTAAGTTGCATTTTATGTGAAAGCCTAGAAATCAAGGCTGCAAATAAGCAGACTCAAATAATCCTCTCTGAACTGGAAAAAAGAAATACCGGAGTTTTGGGGAAGACCCATGCCCCAGTATAAACAGGGATGTTTTCAGAACTGGGAGGGAGCAGGGCTCCATGTTTCTTCAGGGAATTAACCACAGAGCTTGGTTAGGGGCGATGGATTAGAGGAAGGTTTCCTGGCTGCTGATTTCGACCATGGACTTCAGTCACTTTGCCCTGCCCGTTTCCAGCTTCACCAAGGGCTTTGTGTGAGGATTTGTACACCCTGGGGTTTCCAAGGAAATATGTTTATACTACAGAAGAATAGTATAAGAGAAATCTTTATCTATAAGGAGATAAACATTTAAATATGAATCTATCATTTACGTAGAGAATATGTATGTATTCTTTGGTTTTAATAGGATATATATTATATGGGATATATATATATATTAAATAGGATATACATATATTCTACATATATATATGAGAAATTTAATTTCTTATCCAAACCAAACCAGAGAGCAGCAATTCTGTTACAGGTAGCAAGGGCTGAAAATGATGGAGCTGAGGGAGGGGTTTTGCTGAGGGTGATGAGTGGGATATGATCCCCACAGGGATATGACCCCCACAGGCCGTTCCCTTGCCCTTCCAGCACCTCTGTCCCACCTGGACACAGGAGGGCACAGGGCAGCTGCTGTCCTGGCTGGGGGGTTCCAGCCCACCCCGCAGTGTCCGCAGCCTCTCCGTGCAGGCAGGAGGAGAGGTGGGAGCGCTCCCAGGCTGCGGGGATGCCCTGCAGAGGGGCTCGGCAGCTCGTGGGTGCTGTGCCCGGCGCTTGGCGCGTGTCGTGGCCACAGCTCCAGTCCTGGCCCCCTTCCCACGGAGATGGCTTTTCCTAGAAAGCTCTGCCTGCTGCCCACGGCCGCTCCGGAGCTCCGCCGCGCCCTGGCCCCCACGCAGAGACACCATCAGCCTGAACGCCAGCGGGGAGAAGGCCCTGCAGTGCCAGGACGCCTTCCATCCCTGCCCAGGGGCTGATGATCCCGAAACAAGAGCTGCTGGAGCGCCCAGCTGTGTTTGGGTTTGAGGTGAAAGCACCCGGGGTGTGCCCGTCCTGGCCTGCAACAGCACCTGGCACTGCCAAAGGGCTTCAGGTGACGAGGGAATATGCAAAACATACTGGTTTGGTTGTCACAACAGTTTGGTTGTCACTTTCTTTTTAATAGGTTTTAGGGTACCAAAGAATCCGGGACCACTACGGAATTAAAAATAGTTGTAACAGCTAAGCCTTGAGGGCATCCTTCTCTCCCAATCGTCTCCTGCCCCAGATCCTCCGGGCTGGGGCTCACTGCCCCGGGCTGCCGGGCCGTGTGGCAAAGGGTGGCTTCAGCTGGATATATATTATATGGGATATATGAGAACAGGGGACATTTCAGCTGGGCAATGTCCTGTGTTAATTTGGATGGAAACTCGTTTTGGAAAAGAGTAGTGAACAAGTGTGTGACATTTTCGTTCCAAACTCAGGCTCCACTTTATGTGCTAAACTCTGGAGTTGGAGATCAGTAAAAATTGAAATAATGAATTTCACTGTTACTGACTTAAAAAAAAAAAAATAAAACCCATTAACTGGCAAATTCTGAAATGTCATGATTTTTCCGGCTGTTCAGCACAAAAACCAATCTGGAAGTGTCAGTATGTGAGCCCCCAGCAGCCCTGTGATCCTGACTGGCTCCAGAGGCTCCAGTGGATCCCGGACAGGTCCCCGTTGGCTTTGGCTTCTCCAGGGAGGCCCCTTGGCTGTACCCCACATCTTTTGCATCTCCCAGTGCCACCTGGGGCTCTGCCCATAGCACCAGTGTCGCTGTTGAACCGATAGCGGAGCGAAGGGACACACCAGGAGGGTAAAGGGGTTTTTTTGGAAGTTCTCCGGGCTGGAGCACCCTCCTGGATGCAGTGCCTGCCCCGGGATGGTGCCTTTCCTGGCCGGAGCTGGACCCACGGGCAGCTCAGGGTGCCCTGGGAGCAGCCAGCTCCACCCAGGAGTGGTGGGTAGCACAAAGCCCATATCAGCAATGATTTCCTGACAAACAGTGCGGCTCATTGTCTGTTCTCATTTATAAACTGCTCCACACCAGCCATCTGATATCCATTATTACAATTACAAACAACCCACAGTAACTCTCCAGCTGGTCAGCTCCATCCTAACAGCACTGCAGCCATTCAAGGATGCCATATGGTACCAGAGTTTCCAAAGCAGCATTGTCAATCAGCCTTATTAATTTCTGAGTTCATTTCTTTTCCTTTTAGGGATATATTTTTTCCTTTCTTTCTATATAAGACAGAGACACTTCTCTGGCCTCAATTTGGAACATGCAGCTTGACAGAATAATTGAAACATCTACATCTCCGAGGCAGCTGGCAGGGAAAGGAAGAGCCTGAACTCTGTGAGCAGCCCCCCGAGTACTGGTGCTCATGCAAGACCTCCAAGTGTCTCTTCCCATCCATACCCCAGTGCGTGCCACGAGAATATTAAAAACCCATTAGATCCGGAGTGCCGGACATGGCTGGCTCTTTACTGCAGATGGAGGGTTGCTAATGGCCATTTCCCTTCGATCTCTGAGTCTCCTTTGAGCTATATTTATTTTTTCCCCAACATTTTGGAGCCTACCGGTGGTGCCATTGGAGTCGGTTGGAGATGCTGAGATGCTGCCGGCGCTGCTTGTGCCCATCCTGTGGTGAGCAGGAGCTTGGGAGCATCCCAAGGTGATTCCCAGCTGGATGGAGTCTTCCTTTGGGGTGATTCCTGTTGATTTTGTGCCTGGCCACTTCCGTGTGGCACCACTGCATGGTGTATCTGTCACAGAGTCATTGTGGGTGGCGCTGAGGGAAAGGGCTGTGCTGGACGTGCCATTCCTGGCCCTGCAAACACATCCAGGCACTGTGTCACAGCCACCGGCTGCAGGGACTGCTGGGCCTTCGTTTTTGCTTTGCTTTTGTATTTTTAAGCAAAATCAGCAATCACCTGGGGATGGTTTCTTTCCTTGGCTCGAGGCAGCAGGATTTTGTGGCTCTGAAACGCTCAGCTCCAGCTAAAGCTCAGCACCTGAGCTCCAGCAGGATTTTCCTCCCCTGGGGGTGGGATAGAGCTGGTGGAGGGAGTGGAGGTGGAGACCTTTCAGGATGAGCCACAGGCACCCTCAAAGTGTCCCTGTGAAAATGTCTCCACACATTTTCACGATTTTCCTCTCCCCAGCTGGCCATGTGATGTTCACAGCTGGAGCAAAACTTCCTGTCGGGACGTGGGTGCCTCTAGCAGCACCCCAAACATGCTGGGCTGTGGTGCCCACACCAGGGCCTGGCAGAGCTGCTCAACACAGGATTTCACTCCTGGCAGTGATCCATGGCCAGGAATAGGAATCAGGCTGAGGAAAGGGAGGAACATCCAGTGGCTCCTTGCGCCGTGGCGGGTGAGAGCAGCAGGTTTTGGGGCCGTGCATTATGCAGATCATGTGGGATTATGTAAAACCTCTTTGTTCATCCTCCCTGTCAAGGGCAAAGAGCTCTGTGGGGCTGGACAGTTTGGGGGGGAAATCTGCAGCCGCACAGATGGTGACACCGGGGCTCCAGCCACCAGAGGAGGACGTGCCCAGCCTCCCTGTCCCACAGCCCCTCGGGCATTTCCTCATTGCTTTTAGCTCTTGGGAGCCCAGAGAGGATCCAGCACCAAGCCAAAGCTTAGCCCAGCTCTGCCAGGGGCTTTGCTCCTTCCCAGAGCTGTGGGCAGTGTCCACCTCCGGAGGGAAGAGCTGGGAATGTGTCAGCCCTCGGAGCATCCCTGCAATGACAGCTGGCCCTGTGCAGGGTCACCTCTGCAGGGACCACGGGCAGTGCAGGTTGTGGTGCTCCTGCCTGTGCTGCCCTTGGCATGGGCTGGGAGCCCATTTGTCACAGCTATTCCTTACTGCCATCATTTTTGTCAGTGCACACGCTTTGAAGGGTGCACTGAGCTGCCTGGATGGTTTGATTTATCTGTGACAACAAAATAACATTTTTTACTTGCTGTTTCACACTTTTTTGGCTCCTGGCACAGAGCCCCTGTTCCCACCTGGGTCTCTGCAGCCACGGTTTGGTACCCAGCAGCTGTGAGCTGATCTCCCCTGATGCAGCTCGTGGTGGTGCTGTGATGGGACAGGAGCCTGGAGCCCTGCTGGTACCTGTGGCACCCACGTGGGCTGGGTTCATCTTGAGTTTCCTTCTGGCTTTTCCCTACCCTCTGGCTCTCCCCAGGGTGCAGGGGAAGGTTTCACAGCCCTGTTTACATGGACACCCAGTCAAAGTTCACTCTCCTGGCTTTTCTCTGCTGCTTGGAGTTTGGGTCTGTTGTTTCCCTGCGCTTGCACCAGGACTGTACAACATCCCAGCCTTTGATCCCAGCTGCTCCCCCTGGCCAGTGTCTGGGCCTTTCCAGGAGGGCTGGAAGGCTGGGGTTGGTTGTGATACCAGCAGTGATGGGCAGAACCCCTCACCCCAATCCCACCCTCCAGCACTGTTCCCTCCGAGCTCCTCTTCCTCTCCCAGCATCTCCCCACAGGACACACAGACCTCCTTTTCCTCTGAGCTTCTGAATTTGGGACATTTTGCTTGATTTCCCCCATCTTTCCCCTCTGGCTCTCAGTGTACAACCCCATTCCTTCAGCAGGAGGCTCCTCACTTGCTCTGCATCTCTCTGGCCGTGGCCATGGGGATGTCACCCCTGGCTCAGTGCCTGCCCTGTCCCTCCTGCTAAAGTGGCACAAATGATTCTGTCTGGCAGGCACTTACAGAGCCTGGCCTTGGGCAGCTCTGTTGTTTCCCCAGATTCTCAGTGACACTTGTCCAGAGGAGTCCTCATGCCTGTGACTCTCCCAGGGGCTGGGAATGCATTGGGAGATCCTCTGGGACCTCATGTGTGTCCCTCCAGCCCACTGCTGTGGGGCCGTGTGGTGCCCTGGGACTGTCCCACAGCACAGAGCCACTGTCCCAGGACCGGTTTTCCTTTTTCCCCGCCCCTGATGCAATCCTGCAGTTATCCCTTTGCTCCCTGAAGTGTGTCCAGTTGCTGAACCCCTTCTCTTCCATGACCCTGCCCAGCACTGAGGCTTCGGGATCCACACTTGCTTTTCTTTGAAGGTTGTTGGGGATATTTTGCCCCCATAATTTTTTTTTTTGTGGGTTTTTGCTGTTTTCTCAGCATTCTTCAATTATGATTTCACACACCTCCTGGAGCTGACTCACTGCTGACACCATCTTTTCTGTGGATCCGAGGGAAAGCCAAGCCAACGTGACTTTCTGGTCTTATTTCTAGGTTCCTTCTTCTGCTCCAGCCCTTCCTGACAGGCATGGTTCCCTGTGTGCCAGAGCTTCCTTGGGAACACCTCACCACGAGCACGGAGCACACGTTGGTTCATGCACCACGTGGCCCTGGTGCTGTGGGTCAGTCTGTCCTGTGTCCATCTTTCCAAAGGGCTCAGGCTGGGCAGGGGCAGCTCCACATGACCACCCCTCCTGACACTGTGAGTGCAATTTATGCTCACATCAACAGAGGAGAGAATATTTCCCTCTTTCTCCCCAAGCTCTTGAGGATATTGGAGAAAAAAATCCTCTCTGCCAGCTGCTCTGCCTGGAGCTTCCTGCACCAGGGATGGGGAGACAAGTGGGCAAGGGCAGGATGCCAAGGTCAGTGTTTGCTCCAGTGCCTGCCCCGCACCAGCTTTCCAAGAAACTTTGCAGCAGGGAAAAAAAAAAAACCAAACAAAACACAACCTAATTTTTTCATTTGCAGCTGGAGCGAGGCCAGATTTTGCAGCAGAACATTTTTTGGTGAAAATGGAGCTGTTGTCTTCTGGCCAGCACTTGTTGAGTGGCCCCTGCCTGGACACCACTGTGGAATGGCAGAGCCAGGGCTGGGTCATTGAGCCGAGGGGCACCAGCCACTGCCTGCTGGGTTTTGGGGCCGAGCCGGGACCCCAGAGTGTCCCCTGTGAGGTGCCACCAGCGGGGACCGGCCGCCTCTGCTGCGGGCTGTGATCACAACTCCGCTTTGAAAACTCTCCAGCGCTTTGTTCTCCCCCGGTACAATCCATTTGGAGCAAATGCAGTCTCGGAGCATCTTGCCAAGCCCGCAGCTTTGGGGCGGGAGGCTGCTGCGAAGCATTAGCGGCAGATAAGGCATCCTCGGGGACGGCTGGGGAGGGAGGGGCGGCGGTGGAGTCTCGCCCCTCCTTGTCCTGGCCCGGGGACTCCGCTGACCAGGCAGCCGGGGACTGCCAGCCTCTGCCTCGGCTCCTTCACCTCATTAATCCTGTCACCCTCCTGTTCCCTCACCTAACGTGCTCCAGGGCTGACCCCGCTGCTCCTCACATCCCGTCCCCGCTGTTCCCCTGCCTGCCGGGCACCTCAGGGTGCCCCAGCATCCCCCAGTTCCCACGGGAGCTCGGTGCTGGACCAAACAAGGGGCACAGGGATGTGGTTCAGTGGCCCGGGGTTGGGATGGAGCCCCTGTGCTGCTCCTGAGCCCCAGCACCGCGGGAGCAGGGCTGGACTCACCCCACCTGCAGTCACAGGTGTGCGGGAATTTTTTAAGCCCCTGGAGGGAAATTCCTCATCCTGCCTTGTCCTGCCTCATCCGCGCAGCCGGAGGAGGCTGGAGGTGCAGGAGGGGATGCCCGGGATACCCTCAGGCGGGGTCAGAGGGGCAGCCAGGGATCCCCGGGGCCCGGAGAGGTGCCAGGGGTGGCTGAGGGATGTGAGAAGTCCCTGTGAGATGCAGTCTGTCCCCAGCCCGGGGACCTGGGGCGCTCGGTGACAGTTGAGGGGGTGGCGGCGGGGCAGGGGGAGGTTAATGCCGTTAGGAGCCGGGGCAGGGGGCTCCAACAGACGAGGCCTCGCCGGCCAGATGGGGAGACTCGTCTGCCGCTCGCCGGGGCCACAAAGGAGGGTCCCTGGCAGCAGCTGGTCCCAAGGAAGAGGTTAAGGTGACACGTGTCAGGGCAAAGCCCAAGGGTGGCAGACGCGGCCCCGGCCTTTGTGGGGGTCACCTCCCGTCTGACGGGAGCAGGTGGGGTGGGAGCCGGGCGGGCCCGGGGCCGGAGGGGCGGCGGGATCCTGCCCGTGGTCCTGCCGGGCAGTGGCAGCGCCATTCGCCGGCTGCCTTTGTGCTTTTGCAAATAATGAACCTTCCCCCGCCTCCACCCCCCGTTTTTTTCCTCCCCAGAAAGAACGGGAGCGGCCCCATGGCAGGAGAGGCTCATGGGGGTCACTGCATGCCCTGCCCTGGAGCGGGGGACAAGAGAGGGGGTAACGAGAGGGTCAGTGGCTCCAGAGCTGGGGCAGGGGCTGGCCGGGCATCCTCCCAGTCTGACGGACACCGGGGTGGGCGTCCCTGCTGCTTCCCGATTTTGTCCAATTGGACAAACCACAGGCAATGCCTCATCCCTGTGGGCACTGCTGGCCCCAGGACCCACTCTGGAGGCCAGGATCCAGCCAGGGGTCAGGGCTCACCCCTGGCACAGCTCAGCCCGTCACCCAGCTCAGCCCCCTCGGCTCCCCCTCGCCACCAGCGTGGGGCTAATTTCAATTATCTTCTCCGGGCCATATGAATTCTATTAATATCAAAGTAATGAGGTAGTTACTGCGATTCGGAGGAACGGCTGGGGAATTGCTCGGGATAGGGTTTCGCCAGCCAAGAGGGTAAATTAAAACCTCCCTTTGGAGAGGAGCAAAGGGCTGCAGCAGAGGTGAGCAGGGGCCAGCTTGGGGCAGTGGGGGATGGTGACGGTGTCCTTCCCCTGGGGGGCCACTGCTGCCATCCCTGCCACCCCCTCGTGCTGGCGGAATCCTTTGGAGGCGTCCTGAGCTGGATGGGGAGCTCACAGCAGGGGTGAAGCCTCCATTCCCTTTCTGCAGCCCTCCAGCCTCTGCACAAGCCCCCTAAGGATGGTGCCTGGAACATCCACCCTGGAATACAGCGGGATGGATCCCCCTGCTCAGCTTTCCTGCAGCCTTGTGGGTTGAAGCTGCTGCCCTGGTGTGTGGTTTAGGGAGCCCTTCAAAGCCCTGCAATGGGCAGCGTGTGTCCCGTGGCCAGCAGCAGCTTGGGGCTGTGGTGGGCTCCCTCGAGGCACACGGGGCCCAGCAGCCCGGGAGAGGATGGGCAGTGATCACAGACCCTTCCTGGCACCTGAATCCAAGGAACTGAGGCTTTTCCAGGTCCGACACCCTTCCCTGACCATGAAAAGGACCGGGCAAAGCTGCCAGCACTGCTCCCCTGGGCAGCCCTGAGCTCACTTGAGAGACCTGAGAAGACCATGGGGAAGGAGGAAATAGCAGGAACCACATATATATGTGTTTATATCCTCCTATAAAACAACTTCCAGCTACTTGTCGGGCTGGAAAAAGAGCTTTTTATGGGGCAGTGGATGGGCTCCTCCTGCATCCCCCTGGCTGCAGGGTGCTTGGGGACACAAGCAGAGCCGGATCCCAGCTGCAGCAGGGACCCAGCCAGGAGCTGGGGACAGCGCTGGGCACGGGGAGTGCACGAGGCTGAGCTGGCGGAGCATGAATGTATTAAGAGTAAAAATAGCTCTTGTTGTGGAGCAGGGGTGTCACACACGCCTGCCAAGCTGGGAGGGAGCAGGAGGTGCCTCCCAAGTCCTCAGGAGAGGAATTGGGTGAGGAAGGGCGGGGTGGGTGAAGGGGAGGGTGGGGTTTGTGCCCAGGGTGCTCAGCAGAGAGTCAGGGCATGTGGGAGGACCCTCTTGGACACTGCCTCCCAAAAACCCGCGTGGGGGCCAGCCCAGAGCCCAGAATAACTGAGCTGTGAGAAGAGGTGAGGATCCCTCTCCAGTGCCGTCTTAGCCCAGATAAAGAGGGAATATTCTTACGATGGTGGTGGTGAGACACAAGACAGGGTTTCCTAGAGAAGATGTGGATGCCCCAGAGTTGGGACATCAAGGCCAGGCTGGACGGGACTTCCATCAACCTGGTTTAGCAGAGGTGGCCCTGCCCGTGGCAGGGGGGTTGGACTCGGTGGTTTTTACGGTCCCTTCCAACCCGACCCGCTGTGTGACTCTCAGAAGCAGCAGGCGGAGCGGGCAGCGGCAGCGTGTGCCCTGTGTCCCCTGTGTCCCCTGTGCCCCGTGCGGCACGAAGCCGAGCCTGGTGAGAGGAGCCCAGAGCCTCATCCCGTCCCTTCCTCTGCTTGGTGCCGCCAGTTCTGCAGCAGACGCGGATGCTGCAGTTTGTGAGCTGAGCCTGGGGGTTCTCAGCCGGTGGCAAAGCCCTGGGGACCCCCGCAAGGTTTTGTCTCTCGGCGGACAGCGCCAGCCGGACGGTGGGGTGGGCAGAAGCGCCCAGGGCGGGGGTCCCCGGCCGCCCCCATCCCGCGGCACCGCCGGTGGCTGCAGAGCGGCTCTTTGCTGGCATCTGCTGACAGAGAGGTATCCTGCAGCCGTTCCCAGGGAGCGACACGGGAACGCGGCCCGGAGATGGCCCTCGGCCGCCCCTGGGAAGGAGCAGGTCCCTGGGAGGGAGCGCGGGGCTGTCAGCCGAGCCTCTGCCAGGCGCGCCCCGCGGGGGTGTGGCGCTGGCAGGGAAGGTGAAGCCCCACAGAAGGATGCACTTAACTCAAAAACATGATGCTGACGGTGGCTTTCCAGCTAGAAGTGGGAAAACGTCCCTCAGGGCTCAAACGCAGCCTTTTCCTGGGATACAAGGCTCTTCCATCCCTCCTGTGCCTCTGTGCTGTGCTCAGGAAAGGAAGCTCTTCCTGCAACATCCCCTGAGCCAGGGGGATGAAATCACATCCATCAAGGGCTCCTTGTGCTGCAGACAGCCTCTTGGAATCATAAATCATGGAATGGTTTGGGTTGGAAGGGACCTTAAAATCCACCCAGTTCCAACCCCTCTGCCATGGGCAGGGACACCTTCCACCAGACCAGGCTGCTCCAAGCCCCATCCAAGCTGGCCTTGGACACTTCTGGGGATGGGGTGTCCACAGCCTTGGTGGTGTCACGTTGGCAGCCCATCAGAGAGAGGTGACAGCAGCAGAGAGAAGTGACATTTATCAAAACTCCACCTGTTGAGCTATAAAACCCCCAGGAGAGCTGCAGAATCCAGAACCGTGGGCAGTGTATCCCACCAACTCCGCAGTCCAAGAGATGCTTGTTCCCAGCGCCAGGTGGGTAGGAAACAGCATTTTCACTTGCAAGCTGCAAATTAACCAAAACATGGCCCAGCCAAACTGCAAACATGATGGTTGATTTCACAATCTGCAGCTCACGTGCTGATTTGATTATTAATTTATGTACATTAACATAAATTGACACCCCTGCCACTGATGCCACTTGGTCTTAGAGCATAGAGAACCAAAGCTGCAGCAGGCAGTGACTACTGGGCTTTGATGTGTGACAATTTTTGCCTTTCCAAAATTATTTTAGCTTCTGGGTGCTGCTTTTTCTCATCCAATCTCTTGCTTCTTTGACAAAATGCTCCTGCCCTGATAACACATGAGCTGCCATGCACTGGAATAAGCGTTTTCCCACCGTGAGAGCCCAGCTGACTGTGGTTATCTTACAGGGATCCATAAGAGAAGAACCTGCATGAGATGGAAGAGAATTTGTAAGGACTAATTATGTCCCAAAGCTGACAGAAACACCCTCAAGTTAAAGGACTTGGAGATCCCAGTGAATATGAAGTCAGATACACTTTTCTTTGCTGCATTTCCTGCATTGTGAAGGATGAACCCATCTGTTAAGTACATATTGCATATCTAAATCTGTTAATATCTAGACTAAAATCAATCTAGATTAATATCTATCCAGATAATAAAAGCTACTTCCCTTCCATCCCTTGCAGGGTTTCATGAGGCTCAGTCCTGCAGGGCAGGGTTGGTGTCATCCCCTTCCATGGATTCCCAGGAACACTGAGCCCTTCTCTGGTGCTGAGGGCTAAGGACTGTCAGGGCATCCTGCAGCCTGAGACGCTACCTGGACCCCCACACTTTGGGAATGTTGTCCCAGGGACTCAACTTGAGCTCTTCAGGTTTTTCTTGTCTTCAGAAGGGATTAATTAAATTAACACAAGTAACAAAACAACTCACAGCACTCTATAAATAGACTGGTGGGCTCTGACACAGCTCCTGGCTATGCCAGGAAATGAGACTAATAATAGCTGCTTAATGATGGAGTTCGGGGGGCTGGAGAGATTAGGCAGAGAAAATGCCAGGATGGCTTAAACCTGCCATGAAAATCAGCTGGGGAAGCGTGGAATCACATAATCCCAGAATGGTTTGGGTTGGAAGGGAACTTCAAACTCATCCCATTCCACCCCCTGCCATGAGCAGGGACACCTTCCTCTATCCCAGGCTGCTCCAAGCCCTGTCCAACCTGGCCTTGGACACTTCCAGGGATCCAGGGGCAGCCACAGCTTCTCTGGGCACCCTGTGCCAGGGCCTCTCCACCCCCTGCAGCATCCCAGCAGTCACTGAGGCAGCTCTGCTGGAGGGGAAGGCTCAGCGTGGGGGCACGGAGCTCATCGCTGCCACACTGCCAGGTCCTGCTCCTGGGGACCGTTTGGAGGATGATGGAACCAAGAGATGCTTTTTCCAGCTAAAAAGATGGAAATTTCCCCCAGAGCCGAGGTCAGGGCCCTGGCAGCACCCCCAGTCCTGCCCCTCAGCCTCCCGCGCTCCCCAGCCCCTTCCCCTCCCACTGCTCCTGCTGCCAGGAGAAATTCCCAGCTGGGCTTTTGTCACCGACGCACGCGTGTTTCTGCGGGAAGTTTCTATTTCTGTGAATAGCAATTTTTGAAGCAACTCCTCCCCCGCCCGCTGGCTTTCACAGGAGCCCTGACGAACGCCGCTGGCATGCCTGGAAGCTGCGGCTCACTCCTGGTGCCAGCCCCGGCCGGAGCCTCCGCCCTCCGCCCTCCCATCCCACCGCCTGCCCTGCAGCTCCACGGCACGGGAATTACGCTCCTGGTACCTTGTGAGGGTCAAATCAAGCTGAGACCACTCCACATACCGGGCTCCCGGCGCTCACCATGCGCCCTGGGACAGGAAAGGGCTCAAAAGAAGTGGAGAAGGCTGGGGGAGCCAAGCCTGTGGGAAAACCCCAAAACAGCAGAACTTCTGCTTGGGGGGCACCGAGATCTCCAAGAACATCCTGGCATGTCCCAGTTTCTCGGGCCACAGCTCTTGCCAGGCCCAGCTGTGCAGAGGAGGCAGTAAATGATTTCTGTCTTTGATTAAACTTGGAGCCAGGCCCCCCAGTGCTGGGGCCCAGTCCCCCAGTACTCCACCAGTCTGTCAGCCCTGTTTGTCCCCTCCTGAAGGACCCCCTGCTCAGGGTGAGCCTCCCAGTTTGGGACCAGGGTCTTCAGGACACTTTGGACTCCCTGTTTGCATTAGAAGACATCACCTGAAATACTTGCCTGGGGTCTCCATCCCATGTAAGTTTTCACAGGAATATTAATTGCTGAAGAAAGGGAGAGCAGGAGGTCCCACAGCCAGGCTGAAGTGGGGGCTGTGGGATGTGCTCACTGCTCACTGAGGGCTCACTGAGCATCGTCCTCGCTGCACTCACAGGGTGAGGCTGTTTCCCTAAAGGAGGTGAGGTCAGAGTGCTGTGCCCGGGCTCCAAGGGCCATGGTGCTTTCTCCACCCCAGCAGCAGGACAGGGAAAGGCACTGGAACCATCTGGATGGCTTCCACGTATCCAGGCCCTGCTTCTCAGCATCCACACCTCGGGGCACAGAGCTGAGAAATGAAAGGGAACAACCCAAACGGTGCCGTTCTGCTGCACTGAGAGCAGCCTTTAGTGATCCCACTGCTGATGGGAATGGGCCCTTGGAGGCTGGAATTATCAAAAGCAGCTCTTGGGAATGAAAAAAAAAGCTGGGCAAATTGCTGATTGCAGCTGCCTGGCTGGCAAATAAAGTGAGTGCTCCCAGGGTAGGTGGCACAGGGGGAATGAGCCCTGTCTCCACTCGAGGACCAAAGGACCAAATTCCCCTTGCTGTTCCCAAATTGAGAGGCCCTGGCATCTGGAGTGGGGCTGGAGAGGGGATGGGATCATAGGGGATTATCCTTGGGGTGGTATAGAAGTGCTTGCCACAGTGAGCAGCACCGTACTGCAAAGACAAAGTGTCCTTTAAACCCCGGACATTTTAGCTAAGAGAAAATCAGGAATATGTAAACCGTCTGTTTTGTAAAGAAATAACCTTCAGGGTTTCCTCTGCTGCAACCTCAAGAAATTCCACAGCTGCTGCTGCATGGGAGGGAGCCCAGGGAGCATTTTTCTCCTCTGTGTGAGGCTGATGCTCAGGGCTGGCTGCAGCCCCTGGCCAGGAAGGGCTGTGCTGAGCAGCACATGCTGCAGCCCCCCTGCCCCACATGCCCAGAGCCTCTCTCCGTTCTCTTCCCAGCCTGCCAATAATACTGAATTCTGATAAATCCTTGTGCTTTCCAGAGGGGCTGGGACCTTGGTAGTTCTACCCCAGAGGCTCCTGGAGCTGCTTGAAGCACTCTGCAAGGGGCAGAGGGGATGTGCCAAGAGCGATTTGCTACTCCTGGAGGTTTTCTCTACTCCTCATTAATGCAGAAAAAATGGGTGACTACCAAGGAAGTCAAAATATTCCCATTTTCAACATTCAGGGCAAGCAAGGAGAAAGCAATTCTGAATGTCTGCAGACACCATCTCCCTTTGCCCGGCTTCTGTTGAACACCCATTGGGACAGTCGGGAGATTCCTGTCCTGGCTGTGGCTGCTGGGATGAGCCACAGCTCTGTGCCCAGCTCCCGCTGCTCCTCCAGTGACAGCCCAGCACAGGGACAGCCAGAATGCCCAGGGCCAGACCAGCAACAGAGCACTGGGGGCCTGTGTCCTTCCCCATGCCGGTCCCAGGATGGAGTGGGAGCACTGGGAAGCACCAGGTCCTCCCGGTGCCCTGTGTCAGGCCAGAACAGGGAGCACTGGGGAGCACTGGGGAGCTGTGTCCCTCCCAGCGTCCCATCCCAGGATGAAGCAGTGGGGCCCTGGTGTCCTGGTCTCTCCCCATGCCCCGATCAGGCCAGAGCAGGACACTGGAGCCGCGTCTCTCCTGTTGCCCCATCCCAGGCTGGACTGGGGAGAGCCAAGGAGCGCTGGGCCCTCCAGGTGCCTGTCCTAGGATACAGTGGGGAGCCCTGTGTCCCTCCCTGTGCCCCGCCCCAGGATGGAGAAGGGAGTTGTGTCCCTCGTGGGCAGGAATGGGGAGTATTGGAGAGCACCGTGTCCCTCTGGTGCCCCTCTATTCTGGCTGGGGAATGGAGTACTGGGGAGCACCAGGGAACACCGTGTCCTCCCGGTACCTGTCCCAGGATGGAGTGGGGAGCACCGGGGAGTTGTGCTCTTCCCTGTGGCCCATTCTATGCTGGGCAGCTCCGGGGAGCCGTGCCCATTCCCGGTGTCCCGTCCAGGGTCGGTGCGGGGAGCATTGGGAAGCATCCCGGTGCCCCGTTCCGGGAGGGAATGGGGTGGGGCCGGGGTCCCGGTCTGGCGGGGCGGTACGCGGCGGGGCGGGGACAGGCGGTGCGGGGCGGCGCGGAGCTGTGCGCGGAGAAGCTGTGCCGAGCGTGGAGCGGAGAAACTGTGCCGGGTGTGGAGAGGCGGTGCGCGGCACAGCGCGGGCGGGGCGGCGCGGGGCGGCGCGGTGTGGGACGGGGACGGGCGGTGTGAAGGGGCGGTGCGGGGACA
>VZTJ01003796.1:238812-249476 GCA_013397795.1 Orthonyx spaldingii | reverse complement strand
CGCGGAGCGCGCGAAGATGGCGGCGGGCAGGCGCGCCCCGCGCACCGGGCTGCTGGAGCTGCGCGGCCCCGGCGGGCAGTGGCTCCGCGTCCTGCTCACCCTGGCCGAGGACGTGCTGGGGGTCAGCCCGGCAGACGGCTCCGGGCCCGGGCCCGGCCCCGAGGCCCCGGCGGCGCAGCTGAACGGCGGCGAGCCGGGCTCCGCCGCGCCCGAGGCGCTCGCCAACATCAGGCGCACCGTGCGCGTCGTCAAGCAGGACGTGGGGGGGCTCGGCATCAGCATCAAAGGTGAGACGGGCCCG
Organism: Orthonyx spaldingii; assembly: GCA_013397795.1. Classification (NCBI taxonomy): domain Eukaryota; kingdom Metazoa; phylum Chordata; class Aves; order Passeriformes; family Orthonychidae; genus Orthonyx; species Orthonyx spaldingii. Next base: position 249,175 of record VZTJ01003796.1, on the reverse strand, counting down.
TGGGGGTCCCGGGGCGGCGCGGGGAGAGGGGCACTGGGACCTGTTGCTGCCGCCGTCCCGCGGCTCGCTCGGAGCGAAGCCCGCGGAGAGCGGGGCTGGGTCGGGGTCCTCACAGCCCCCGGCCCCAGCGCAGGACAGGGAAGGGGGACACGTGGCAGGGACGGGACCCGAAACGTTCCCAGCCCACGGAAAGAGCGATGGTTCGGGGTGCGGAGTGACCGGCCAGTCCCTGCCCGCCGTGGCCTGGCCGGAGTGAGGGACCCCAGCGTTTGGGAGCCGGAGGGGGCTCCCACTGTCCCCCGCACCCGCGGGTAGGGTGCTGTCTCACGAGGCAGGTGGAGTGTAGGCGGCCACCCAGTTACACGAAAGTTGCCCTTTTGCAGCCAAAGGGAGGGCTGGGCCGGAGTGTCCTTGTCCCACTGTGTTCCTGAGCTGGGAAATGCCCCGTTAAAACTATCAGCAAAACGGAGGGAGCGATGTAAAGCCCGTGGAGATCTCCAGGCTCTGAGGTGTTAAACCAGCGCACTCGGGCTTGGAGATGTGTGCTCTCGGGAAGCCTCGCGGTTACAATGCCTGCTTTCCCTCCCAAGCTGTCCCGCTCCTTGGTGAGACTCTCCTGAACTTCAGGCTGGAAACTTCTTGGGGCAGGGGTGGCGTTCCTGCCTTTCTGCCTGTCTTCGGTTTTCACGCGGCTCCGAGCGTGTTGGGAACTGTGAAAGCAAGATGCAAAGGGCAGCGGAGAGACAGGGACGGGGCTGTCACGGAGCGCGGCTGTGAGAGGCAGCGGGCTCGGCAGCCCTAGAGGCAGTGACAGGGCAGCTCTCGCCTCCTGACGTGGCTTCTCCTCCCAGCTCAGAGGGGACACAGGCGCAGCCTCCGGCTCCCCCTGGAAGTGGGTTTTGCAATGTGCATATGCGGGTGCTGGAACTGGATCGACATCTCTGGCCGTGTCTGCAGGACGGCCCTGCCTGCCAGCCCTTTTTTTGGGAAGCACAAACCTCCCTTCGTAACCACCCCTTGGCTGCCAAGTTGTTGCTTGCTCTGTGGCTCTCCCAGGAAAGGAGAAACTTCCCTTGGTTCAGTTAAAACTTTATTTTTGCAATGACGTGTGTGGAAAAGAAGTAGTTGCCATCAAAACTGGGCAGTGGAAGCAGTTGTGGAGGGTGGGGCAGCCTTTAGGACAGGACATCTCTGCTCACCGGGCTGTTGGCATGTCACTGTTCGTGTGCCAGCCGGGTTTCACCCGGGGACACTGGCCGCCACCCGGGGGGTGGATGTCCTGCCACGGGACACGGCGAGGCGCTGGCAGGACAGCGGGGAGCCGAGCCAGAGCCGGGCTGGCGGGGGTTCTTAGCCCTGGCAAGGCTCTCGGCGCTGGCAGCCGGGCGAGGAGCCGCTGCCGCAAGGACGGAGCAGCCCCCGCCGGGGCCTCTGACAGCTGATAACCGGAGCCCTCGCGGGGCTTGGCAGGCGGCTGAGCGAGGAAATGCCTGTGGCACTGGCTGGGAGCAGCCCGGGGCGGGCAGTGACGGAGCGGGGCTCAGCATCTCCCTCTGGATGAGGATGATCTCTGGGAGACTCCTCGGGACAGGCTGTCCCGGGGCGCGAGGCACGTCGGGCACCGCTGAGCCCCGGCTGCCGCGGGCAGCGGCTGCGCCATCCCTGCGCTGGCACGGAGGCAGCTCGGATCTCCCTGCGGGTTCAAAAGTCAATGTGCAAATTGATCTCCTGAAGCCGCAGGGAGTTTGAATAGCATCCTTTCAGTCGGGACAGTGGGGAGCAGCCGGTAAATAGGGCTGCTGTGTAGAGAGGAACCTGCAGCCAGGTTGGTTCACCTCTCCCTGGCTCTTTGGCCCCTCCAAAAACATTCAGCTGTCTTATCTTTTGAGATCATGAAGTCCTTGGAGCCAGGATAGTTGCTCAGCACACATGATTAATAATGCAAATAAAGACACGCTTTCCTGCCAAAACTGATGGGGAGATGGCCAGGTTACGTGTTCGCTCTGTGAATAATCTGTGACCAATCTGAGTGGTTTTGGAGCAATCACTTCATCAGCTGTAAAGCCTCGTGGTACTTTGGCTGCTGTGGTTGGTGCAGGTGTCCTGTGGGTATCTGGGGGAGGGGGCAGTGGGCTGGCCTGGCACAGTGCATTGAGTGCCAGGAGAAAGGCTCAGCCTTGCTGGGACCATCTGGTACGGGAGCATCCCCCTCCCCACCCACTGCTCCGAGTGCTCCCACAGCCACAACCGCTCCCTGTCTCTTCTGTTTCAAGGTGGCCGAGAGAATAAAATGCCCATCTTGATCTCCAAGATCTTTAAGGGGCTGGCAGCGGATCAGACTGAGGCGCTGTACGTGGGGGATGCCATCCTCGCCGTCAACGGCACCGACCTGTCCGAGGCCACGCACGACGAGGCCGTGCAGGCCTTGAAGAAGACGGGCAAGGAAGTGATCTTGGAAGGTAGGAGACAAGGATGTGATGGGGGAGAAGGGTCCTCCTCCACTGGGATGACACAGGGGTGGCATATCATCTGCAGCTGCATTTGCATACCCTTTCAAATGGAAAACAACATATGCAGAGGAATTTGTCTGCTCATCCGGAGAGCTGGAGGTAACTGCTGGGATCTCCCTGTCTCCCTCCTGAGAGGGAGGGAGGGATGTGTGTGCCAGTGCTCCATGCCCAGAGGCTCCATCTCCCCGCTGTGGGACCGCGGGCAGGCAGCAGTGGGAGGTGTGGGACAAGTCTCTGGGACTGGGGATTCTTCCATTACACAGCATCACCCCCACGTCTGCAGTTCCTGGAGCAAGAGAAGACATTTTTTGCTTTTCCTGTAGTTTTAATTTAAACCCACATCCCTGGCTGGTGAAGGTTTATGCCAGCGGGGAGGGGCTGCACTGGCCCCCCATTCCTGCTGAGCACCTTGGGGTTTGCTGGGTGGGTTTTGGGCAGGCAGAGCCTCCTCAGGAACTGCCCACCCAGGGGATGCTGCCCACCCAGGGGATCCCTGTCAGCTGAGCCCCACCAGCTCTGGCAGCTGAGGCTGCAAACATCCCAGGGATCCCATCCTCCACCATCCTGGAGCAGACTTCCCTGGGAACAGGTTCCCTCTTGGCACCAGGCAGATGGTCCCTGGTGTCTCCCAGCCCTGAGAGGGCTGGCACACCGCAGGAGCCCCCTCAAGCCCTCCTTGAGGACTGGGTAAGGGTTGATGGGTTGGGACCATGGGAGCCCTGAGGGAGAGACCCCGTTCTTCTCTGGTTACCCGTCCCATCACATCTGTCCGTGTCTGCCCAGCCTCTGCCAGCTCGGCCAGGCTGGGATCAGCATCCCACATCTGTCCCTCAGGACAGGACCCTTCCCCTCCCCTCGCTTCCAACCAGCCCCTGGGGTCACCCTGCTCCACAGAGGGGGTCTTGGCACCAGAGACCCTTCCCAGATCCCCAAGGGGGTTTTGATTTGGGGGCCGTGCTCGGGGCTGTCCCTGGACAAAGCAGAGTTCTGTGTGCGGTGCTGCCAGTGACCACCGTGGCTCCAGCTTTCCTGCTCCTTTCCCAGATTGTCTCAGCTCCAGATTTTCATTTTCAGCTTCGCTCAGCCCTTTCTGCTGTGGGTTCCTCCTCTCCTGGGAGCCTCAGGACCACGGTTCAGCCAGAGGAATGTGCTGCTCTGCACAGCTGCTGGGAGCAGATAGGGTTGGTGGTGGGGTGGTTTTGTTTTTTTCTGACCAAAGAGAAATACAAGAGCTTCTTTCTTTGTGAGTCTGTGAAATTCCTGCCTGGAGCTGCTGCTCTCAGACCACCCTCCCTCTGTTATTTTCTGTTCATCCTTTGGTGTGGGTTTCCTTTCTGCCAGAGGTCCTGCCAGAGGTGGAGAGGAGCTGCCCTTTCTGGAGAGAACAATTTCTCTCCCTAGACCCCTCCTCCTCCTCCATCCCCGGGGAGTCAGATCACCCTCCTGGGAGGCAGCTGCAGGCAGGGCCTTTGCTGTAGCTTGCTGAGCTCAGGTATGACCTGCTGGGCTTCTTAATTAATTAAAACTCCCAGCAAGTACCTTGGGAGGAGAGCGGGGCTGGGCCGGTTCCCACTACGGCACTCTGGAGCTCTGGGATGAGTTTGTATCTGATGTTGTTGGGGTCCAGCCACAGCAGGGAAGGCATCTCTGCTGCTCATCTGATCACTGATGTCACTGATAAACGTGGTACATCTCCATCCCCTCCCTGTTTTTGGTTTTGCTGGCACAGTGCAGCTCTGCCATGGGGGATGGTGGGGCTGGCACAGGGCCACGGTCAGGCTGTCACTGCCGTGTGGAGGTGGTGGCCCTGCCTCTGCACAGGGTGTCCCCTGCCTTGTAGCTGCCACCCCTGTGGCTCTCCAGGAGCTGGCTGGCCAGACACCCTGCCCCAGGGAGGGGTAGCAGGGCTGTGGGGCTGGGGGTGGCCTTAAAGTGCCTGAAGGGTGTTAAACAGGGGGTTCCCTGCTGCCTTCTCCTGCTTGGAGAAGGCAGAACTTGAAAAAGAGCACCTTAACATTACTTAGACACTTTCTGGTCCCTGCATGGTGCCAGGTGTGCCTCCAGCTTTCCTTATGGTGCTCAAAGTGCTAAAACAGAGTATTTGGCACACCCAGTGTCTGTTTGCTGCCTTGCTCTTCTTGGCTGCAGTCATTCCTGGGATCAGGAGATTTTAGGGTGGTTTGCAGGTGGCATTGCAGCAGGTAACAAACTGGGAGAGCTGGCACCTCCTCACAGGGCAGTGAGCCGGGCTGAGACTCGCCAAGGTGGCAGAGCTGGGAGGTGATGTGTTTTAATGTGAGGATCAGCAGTGGCTCACTGTCAGATTTCACCCTGGGCTGCTCAGCCTGGCTTCAGGCTCCTGGGTGTCATTGCTGCCCAGGCGTGAGGACACGCAGATACCTCTCTGTGTGTCCTGCCAAGATTTTTTTTGGATGTGCCAAACTACTCTCTTGGTATTTGCAGGAGGAGTTGGACTGTATTTATATTACATTGTTATTTCAAGGAGAGTTGCTCTCCCTTGCCTTATTTTTCCCTTGTTTTTTTTTTTTTCCTTATTTTCATTGCTTGGAATCCAGAGACTCTCCATGGCAGGGGGAAGGCTGACAAACATCCTTCCAGCTGCCCTGGGAAGGGTTCTGGGGATGGGATTGGTTTTCCTGGTGAGGCTCCTGTGCTGTGTTGTCATGGGGGGAGAACTGGGAGCAGTGGGGAGGAGGAGTTGGGGCAGATGTGGGTACCTCACATCCATGACTTTTTTTGCCACAGGGATGCTCCTGGGGCTATTCTCTGCTCTTTAGGACTTGCTTGGCCAAGTAACAGCTTGGAAGCTCGAAATTCAGAAAATTGGGTGCTGGGAGAGAGTGAGGCTGGGGATTCTCCAGAGTGCTGGTTGCCATAACCATGGGAAGGAAGGCTTTGGATCTGCCCCAGGGATGATGCCAAGAGGTGATGGAACACATCTGCCACCTCCACAGCTCGCTGTTCTGAAGCTTTGCTTTCCCTAGGGAGTTTCCTGCGTTTGTTTCTCCTCCCCTGGAAACACGGAGGGTTGTCCCATGATCTCCCTGCTGCCCGTGCAGCACGGGGGAATGTTTAGCAAAGAGCTGGGGCATGGAATGTGGCACTGAGTGCTGGGACAGGGTCCTGGGGCAGGAGGGACAGCAGTGGCACCTCACCCTGCAGCAGCCCAGGGCATCTTCCTCCCTGGGGTAGAAGGACTTGGGCTGAAGCAGCTGGGACAGGAGCTGCTGTCGTGTTTATGCTTGGAGCCAGGGGCAGGGCACGGTGCCAGGGTGGGATGCTGGGGGGCTGTGTGGAGCATTTTGGAAGCACATCAGAGCATCAGCTTGGAGCTTGCTGGTCCTTTCAGGGTGTGTGTGTCATTTCTTTGGGATGTATGTTTGCTGAGCCCCCCAGTCTAACATGCTGATTTTGCATCTTTAATCCTGAGGCAGAGAGGGACCAGCTGGAGGTGGCATCAGCATCTCTGTAGGGCCAGCCCTGGATCTCCAGGACCTCTCTGGGAGCTTTCCTGATGTGATGGCCTTGCTGAGCTGTGTAGATGCTGCAGGGAGGATTTTGGCAGGAGAAATAGCAGCACCATCCTACTCCTGACCAGAAATGAAGTCTGGAACTTCTGCTTTGAATCCATACTGTGATCTCTGGGCTGAAGCAGAGTGTGCTGCTGACCCAGGCAGTGGGAGGGTGTACTTGAACCTGCTCTGGGTGTCCATGTGTCTGGTTCCCTGCCTGGAGGGAGAATTGTGGCTCCTCAGTGAAGCTCTGTGGGGTCAGGCTTGGCTCTGAGCAGTGCTGAGCTGTGGGGATGTGTGGGGCAGGTTGTGCTGACTCAGGATCCAGGGTGACAGGAGTGGTTGCTTTGTGCTTGTTCTCCATCCTTGTGAGGGATGGGCTGATGAAGAGGGAGAATTTGTACCCACGAAGTAAAACCAAGGAATTTTGATGGTTCTGCCCCTTTCTGCCATGCTGGGGAGAAAAAAAACCAGCTGCAACACAGAGGCAGAGCTGGGGCCCTTGGTTAAACATGTCCCTGGTGCAGCTCACTCCAGGGTTCAGGGCACAGGGGATGCTCCAGTGACTGGGAGCCCCTGTGCCACCACCCCCCTGCAGAGGCACTGTCCTGGCATGGGACAGGTGTCCACAAACCCGGAGACTTTTGCCATTCCCCAAAACCCTAAAATAAAGTTTTCCTTAGTGCAAGCCCTGAGCAGTTAAAGGCCCCATTTTGTCCCCTGTCCTGTGTCCTGCAGACGTCAGTGGGACAGGCTCTTTCCCTGGAGAGCCCAGGTGGCTTTGGGGACCACGTGGATCAGCGCAGCAGCCACCCAGGGCAGTGTGCCTGCTGTGGGTGTCTTTAAGTCAACAGCAGCCCAGGCAGTGCTGCTGCCCAGTGGTTTTTGGAGGGTGCAGGCTGCCAGGGAGCAGACAGGGGCCCCAGCACTGCAAGGTGCTAATTAGAAAGAAAAAACAATTCAAGAATTACAGTTACCAGTAGCAGAGGTGATGCATGATACAGTCTGAGTTGTTTGCTTTAATGAGATGGAGGTAATTAATTAATCCATTCAATACCAACCACAGTGAAGGGACTGGCAGAAGTGTATGTCAGCCCGCTGTGAAGCCAGTGCTGGGGTCACTGGAGGGGACAGCTGCTCCCATGGGATGGTGGCCTGGCCTTGGCCGGAGAGCATCGCAGCCTCCAGCCCCTCCCAGCTCCCCGTGCTGGCTCAGGACACGCCGTGCTTCGCGACCAGCCTGAAACCCTCCTTAGAGCCACTTCCCAGGGACACACACGCCGCCTGTTGCCTAATTCTCCGTGCCCTGTCCCGGGCTGGGCACTGCTCCTGTCCCCCGCGGCTCCCTCGGGACGTGACCCCGCCACCGCCCAGCGAATGCCGGTGACGTCCCCGCGTGCCCGGGGAGCCAGGGGCTGGCGCAGGGACGCCGCTCGGGTTTCAGCCGCTCAATGGCATCTTTCTGAGCTCCAATTAGTTCCCAGGCACCGGGATAATGGCAGGGCCCCGCTGCCAAGATTAATGGCTCGGATGCCTGCGGGAACGTGGCTATTTTTGTAGCGGGAGGCGCAGGGCACGAGGCTGGTGGCCCCCCGCCGCCGCCTTGGCCCCGGGGCCACCGCGGGGTGACCTGGCCCACGTGGCACAGCACCGTGGCCTTTTATAGCCCTGTCCCCAGGGCAGGGCTCCCACGGGGCTCGGGCTCCCCACAGCTCCTGTCAGGCTATGAGGGCTTAGGGATTTCAGGGAGCTCACTGGGATAGTAATGAAGGGGAAGAGCACAGAATAGGCTGAGTGGGAAGGGACCCACCAGGATCATCCAGTTGAGCTCCTGGCCCTGCACAGACACCCCAACAATCCCACCCTGTGCATCCCTAAGAGCATTGTCCAAACACTCCTGGAGCTCTGGCAGCCTTGGGGCCGTGCCCATGGGGAAAAATGGGTGGGAGATGGGTGGTGGTGGCCAGCTGAAGTTTGGGAGTGGGTGGCTCTGCGTGCAGACTCCTTCCTGGTGGGAAAAGGGCTCTTTCTGGCAGCACATCAGGCTGCAGTGGCTTGGCTGCAGCGATGGAGCTGGGCCCATCCAGCCACCTACAAGTGTTGGCTGCAAAGCCAAGCTCGTGTCCCCCATGCTGCCACCCACTCTGCTGGCTCGGACCTGGAGTGGAACCAGCCAGGAGGGCTGGGGACGTGGCTGCAGGCACGTGTCTGTTCCGTGGTCTTTTCCTAAGGGCCTCCACAGGGAAACCCTTCCCTGGAGTCAGTAGCTGGTCCCACGCTGCCTCAGGGCAGGACCAGGACTGGCATCCCGCCTGCTTAGCCTGAATTTTTTAGCCAGCATTGCCAAACTCATTTTCAGGATGTGGCTGTGGGGCCCCATCAATTTGTGGTGCCTTTCATCTCCCTCTTCCCTCAAACCTCTGGAGCTGACTGCCATCCCAGCGTGGCTCTGAGGGCTCTGGCTCTGGAGCCAGGCTTATTGGGGACTGATTTCTTGTCCCTGGTTTGAGGCTCACGGGGCAGGGCTGTGCGAGCAGAGAGCCAAGCCTGGGGCCTAGCCAGGGTATTTGAGAGCTGTTCCTCGGCTGGCAGCGGGACTGGCTGTAGCAGCACAGCTTGGACTGTTTTGGCCTGGGACTCTTTCCCATTCCCCACCCCTGGCTGTGTGTGCTGCCCCAGGGAACTGCTCAGGCCTGGATCTGCGAACTGATCTGGGTTAAAGGGAAGGAAAAAGGGGGAAAAGGCTGTTTTTGTCCCTCTCGGGGAGTCCCCCTGGCTGGGATGGTGGGGCTGAGGTACTGGGAGGGTCTGAGGTGTCATGTGTGGGTGGGGAGACCCTGGCACAGGGTGCCCAGAGAAGCTGTGGCTGCCCCTGGATCCCTGGAATTGTACAAGACCGGGTTGGACAGGGCTTGGAGCAGTCTGGGATAGTGGAAGGCCCATGGAACTGAGGGGGTTGGAACTTTAAGGTCCCTTCCAACCCAAACCATTCTGTGATTTTGTGTCACTCCCTGTGTGACCTCGCTCACCAGTGCCATCCCTGCACCCACAGGGGCAGGGGACCCACAGCACCCGTGGGTGGCAGCTCTGGGGAGGTGATGGAGGGGTCACCAGCTCTGATGCAGGGAGGGTGCAGGGGGTTTCAGTGGGGCAGAATGAGCCCGCCCTGGCCTGTGCCATGTCCTGAGGGGGTGCTGCCTCTCTTGCAGTGAAGTACATGAAGGAGATCTCGCCCTACTTCAAGAACTCCTCGGCGGGGGCGACGGTCAGCTGGGACCCCTCTCCTGCCGGCCAGCAGAAGCGCTCATCGCCCCTGCTGCCCCCTCGGGAGCTCCGCGAGAGCCGCAGCGTCCCTCTAAAGATGTGCTACGTGTCCCGCAAGTGCCTCCCCACCGACCCGGAGCACAGGTCAGGAGCTGGGGCTGGCGATGCCGCCGCGGTGCCCCGGGGGGCGGGCAGGGCCTCACCGGGGCCGTGCCGCTCCCTGCAGGTACCTGGAGGTGTGCTCGGCGGACGGCCGCGTCGCCCTCTTCCTGCGGGCCAAGGACGAGGCCACGGCGCAGTCGTGGCTCGGCGCCATCCAGGCCAACGCGGCCGCGCTGCTGCCGCGGGTGAAGGAGGAGCTGCGGGCACAGCTGGCAGGGGCTGGCGCGGTGGCTGGACGGGAGGTCAAGCACGTGGGCTGGCTGACCGAGCAGGTACCCCCGGCCCCGGCCACCCCGTGCCACCGTGCTGCCTGTGGCCCTGACCCGGTCCCTTTGCAGCTCCCCAGCGCTGGCACCAGGAACCTGCTGGCCGTGCTCACGGAGAAGGAGCTGCTGCTGTACGGGAGCCTGCCCCAGAGCCGGGACGCCCTGGGCAAGCCCACGCACAGCTACCCCCTCATCGCCACCAGGTAGGGACCACCAGCTCAGTGCCCTCCTGCCGCGCTCAGGGACAGGGTGGTGGCAGTCCCTGCGGGCAGTGGTCGGGTCTGCGAGTCAGGGCAGAACCCCAGCGGTGCTGTCAGACCCCGAAGTGGGGACAGTGACCAGGGATGGTGGCAGGAGCTGGGGGTCAGGACAGAACTCCAGGGTGGTGGCATGGGCTGGCAGTGGTGGCAGACGGGTCTGAGGTGACGGTGGGGTCCGGGGGCAGTGTTAGAGCAGAGAGGATGGTGACAGTGTCCAAGCGTTGGTGGCAGAGTCCCGGGCATAGCGCGGGGGTTTAGGGCGCGCGGATGGTGACAGTGTCCAGGGGTGGAGACAGCGGTGCTGAGTCCCGGGGATGAGGCGGGGCTCTGGGGCGGGTGTGGGGGCGGTTTTTCAGGGAGGGATTCGG
>VZTJ01003796.1:194863-238118 GCA_013397795.1 Orthonyx spaldingii | reverse complement strand
GGTGCTGAGCGGTGCGGGGGCTGTGCGGTGCCGGGGCGGTGCGGGGCGCGGTGCTGAGCGGTGCGGGGGCTGTGCGGTGCCGGGGCGGTGCGGGGCGCGGTGCTGAGCGGTGCGGGGGCTGTGCGGTGCCGGGGCGGTGCGGGGCGCGGTGCTGAGCGGTGCGGGGGCTGTGCGGTGCCGGGGCGGTGCGGGGCGCGGTGCTGAGCGGTGCGGGGGCTGTGCGGTGCCGGGGCGGTGCGGGGCGCGGTGCTGAGCGGTGCGGGGGCTGCGCGGTGCCGGGGCGGTGCCGGAGCCCGGTGCTGAGCGGAGGCCGTGCCGCAGGCTGGTGCACTCGGGGCCGGCCAAGGGCTCGGCGCTGTACGAGGCCGAGCGCTCCTTCGCGCTGCGCGCCGGCGGCCGCCTGGGCGTGCAGACCCATCTCTTCAGCCTGGAGAGCCCCCGAGAGCTCGCCCTGTGGACGCGGCTGCTGGTGGACGGCGCCCACGGCGCAGCCGAGCTGGCCCAGGAGGTCTCGGCAGGTCAGCGGGGTACCGGGGGGCCGGGGGGTGCGGCGGGACCCCCGGCTCACCCTGTCCTGTCCCCGCCCCCAGCCTGCACGTGGAAGGGGCAGGACTGCACCCTGACCGTCCACATCGACAAGGGCTTCACCATCTCCACCAGCGAGCCCGGGCTCAGCAGGACCATCCTGCTCCAGCAGCCCTTCGAGAAGCTGCAGATGTCCTCGGATGACGGCACCAAGATGCTCTACCTGGACTTTGGTGGCCCGGAGGGAGAGATCGTGAGTTGCCTTTGCCTTCAGCAGCCCCACCCACGCTCCCGGGGGAAGAGGGGGAGCAGAGCACCCATCCTGCCCGGCACGGGGGTGACACGCGGCCTGTCTACCCACCCCAGCCAGGGTGCACAGCCCTTCCCAGGGTCCCGGTAAAGCTGTGGTGTATTTGGGGAGCTCTGGGTGGTCCCTGGCTGAAGGCTGGCTGCTGCAGGAACAGCCCTCCCCATTGCAAACATCCCTCCTTTCCTTTTTTGCAGCAATTGGACCTTCACTCCTGCCCCAAAACCATCGTCTTCATCATCCACTCCTTCTTGTCGGCCAAGGTGACCCGGCTGGGGCTGCTGGCGTGACGAGGAGCGCAGCACCGGGCAGAGTAGCCCCACCCCCGGCCCATCTATGCACCTCCCTCCTGGCTGATCCCAGCCCCGAGCCATCCCGAGGAGATGCAGCCCCCATGGGATCACGCCACCCCTACCAACGAAAAGCACCATTCAGCCGGGAAAACCCCTCCCGGGGCGTTTGGGGACAGCGGTGGGGTGAAAGCCCTCTTGGATGGCAGCACCGGGACTTCTCCGGTGCCTTCTGCCCCTCCTGCCTTGGCGGCTGGAGAAGCCCGTTGGGAGCCCACGAGTGGACACGTGGCCATCACCCCAGTGCCTTGAGAGATGCTATTTTCTGTACAAAGAACCCGTTTGTATCCATGTTTTATATTTATATTGCCCACTTCAAAAGGCTGATGCAGTAGCTCTGCCCTGCCTGGCTTGGACCCCTCGCAGAGTCCCCAGGTCCTGCAGCACAAGGACCTGTGTCTGTTCTCCAGACAGGCAACCCCAGGGCTGGAGGCCAAAGCCAGCTCTCAAGTGCTTAAGGGACAGGAACTGCAAGATCAGCTGTATTTGCCAAATGTTTCCATATTGTATGGAACGATAGGAACCACTTTTCTCGGTTGGAGTTGGATGGTTCGTTTGTTTTTGTGCACTCTGGGGGCACTTTAGTTCTCAGTTTGGGGGGGAGGGTTGTCAGGCGGCTGCTGCGGAATGACTTCTTTTATGAACCAAAAGATTCTGCATGAAAATGCCTTTTTTGGGGGGGTTAAATAAACTTTGCAGATCACAACCAGCAGGAGCCAAGATCTGTCTCCTGGTTTCACTTGGAGAAGTAGAAAATCAGTTTGTGGGTGATGCCTGGGCTGAGCCTTGGGGTGTTTTCCACCAGGGGAAGGAAGGGATTTGCCTGGAGGCTGCTGTGAGCTAGTGGTGATGGGGACACTGCTGGGAGGTTCAGGTGGGGACAGAAAGTCTTTTAAGGTGCCCAGCACTGTGCTGGGAGTGGCAGAGAGGGACATGCTGATGCCAGCACCAGCCTTGGTGATACCAGAGGGGTTTGGATTCCCTGCACTTCAGGATGCTCAGTGGAGGGTGGGAATCATTCCCAAACTCAAAAAAGTTGTGTTTTGCTTTTTATATTTTTCCAGCAAAAGCAGCTGGCTGGCTGGCTGAGCAGCAGAGGCTTGGAAAGTTGTTGGGACAAGGGGAAAGGGCTCTCTTTGCATCACTGCAGTGCAAAGTTCTGGGTTAACCTTCTCCTTTTGTCCTGGCCCTGCCAATGGGGAAACCTGGAGTGTCCCAGGAAAGCCCTTAGCCAGGGAATAGAACACTCAGACTGCAGGCAGAGGAACAGCAACTGATCAGCAGCAAAATAATATCAGAGAAGCTGTGGCTGCCCCTGGATCCCTGGAAGTGCTCAAGGCCAGGTTGGATGGAGTTTGGAGCAGCCTGGGATAGGGGAAGGTGTCCCTGCCCATGGCAGGGGGTGGAACGAGCCAGGCTTTGAGGTCCCTCCCAACCCAGACCTTCTGTGATTCTGTGGTTTTTAAGGATGTCAGGCATCCTGCTGCCTTGTGAAGGGGGAGTCTTGAGGGAGGTGTTGGGGTGACACAGGTGGGTTTGCCATGTGCTGAACTGCTCCCCCAAGCAGGCACCCCGATGCTGTGGCAGCCTTTGGGGTGCAGGGGGAGAAGTTGCAAAAAAAAGGAAGGAAATCCATAGAAATTGAGAGCAACCAGGGCAGTGAGGTGTGTGTGGTCTGGGCAGGGAGGAACCATAGAATCACAGGTTTGAGTTGGAAGGGACCTTAAAGCTCATCTCATTCCATGGGCTGGGACACCTTCCACTGTCCCAGGGTGCTCCAAGCCCTGTCCAGCCTGGCCTTGGACACTTCCAGGGATCCAGGGGCAGCCACAGCTTCTCTGGGCACCCCGTGCCAGGGCCTCCCCACCCTTCCAGGGAAGAAGCAGCACAGGAAGAGTTTATTTGGTGTAAGGAATAATTCCTATGGAGTGCATCAGCACTTGGCTGCACAGCTCCTGGCAGGACAGGGGGATGGAGAGGAAGGGGATGTCCTGCTCCTCCCAGCACAGCCCCATGGCTGGCAGCAGGAATCTTTTATGATGAACAAGCCCTTACTTTTTATTGCACATAACTGTCAGATTTCCAGGAGACCTCGTGAAATGGATTTGCAAAAGAAAAAAAAAGAGATCCCCCCCCGCACCCAGTCCTAACTGTTAAATCAATACAACAAGTAATTTAGAAACAGATGGTGTATTTTTCTATGATCAAAAGCATGTCAGCACAAGGAAACACATTATTACTGCAATTTACCTTCCTCTTCTTGCCCTGCAGCCATTACTCTTTGGGGTTCATTGCAATAAAAGAGGGAATCGCTCCCAATCCAGGGCAGGTTTCCTATTAATCTTATGGCCCACAAACCGCTTTGACTTTCCCAGCGCTGCTGCTCCATGCCTGAGCTGGGAAGGAAATAGCTCAGTTTGGAGTTGGATATTTATTTTCTTGGATTTCTTTGCATTTGGTGATGGTATATGGATTTTTTCCCTTTCCACATTTTATGGTGATTTCTCAGCCTCTTCACCCTTCTGGCTTAACAGGATCCTTTCCCCAGGGATGCTCCTGCAAAGGGGCCTGTCAGTAAGCAAACTGCCTCCTCTAATGAGGGTCTGGAGCACCAGGAGGGGCTGAGGGAGCTGGGGGGGCTCAGCCTGGAGAAAAAGGAGGTTCAGGTAGCTGGAGATTTCTCCCCAAGCCCAGCAGTGTCTTGGATTCCTGGGAAGGTGTCTGGAGAAGTTCTGTGAATACCCTGGGGACCCCAGCTGTTTTCCAGGCTGGTAGCAAAGCATCGAGGCCAGTGCTCATCACGGACCCCAGAGTCCTGGGGAAGAAACATTGCAATTATTCCCTAAAACTCCTGGTTTTCTTAAAATTTCCAGTGCTCGTTGATGTAAATTTCCAGAAACACTCAGACATCTGGAATCACTGAGTTCCTCTGCCCAGAGAGGATTTTGGGGTTGGCAGCAGGGAGTTGACCCTGGTGCAGGGTGTCATTTGCATGGAGTGATGAACGTTCCTGCTTGGGACCACCACACTCTTCCCTGGAGAGGAGTAGAAGCTCCTAGGGTTTTATTCTGCCAGGCAGGATGAATATATTTAAAAGCTGCTTTAAAACAAATATAATGAACTCTGCTCACTGGGCTGGGATGATGGGAGTGGGCTCAGGTTTCCTCAGCTCTGTCACTTTGAGGCAGCTGGAGTTTTCTTTGGTCACCACGACTGGAACAGCTCAGGGCAAGGGGAATTTAAAGGTGTGTGAGTGGTGGGGAACGGGAAAGGAGGAGGGAAAACAGCCCTGTTCTGTTCTCTGTGTGGAGCTTTTGAGATGCTGGTTGCCAGAGCAGGGCCAAAATGGGGAATGGAAGTGGAGCCGCAGAAACTTTGGCATCAAAGCCTGAGCCCTGCATGGAGAGAGGTGGGTGTTGCCACTGGGGTGGCAGCAGCCTGGTTCTGGTGCAGTCCCTTCCCCTTTGGGAGCAAACCCAGCCAGGCCATGGCCAGGGGAGCTGTTTCCTCCACAGGGAAACCCAGCACTGTTGGCAGCCCCGGCAGCAACGTCACCAGCAGGAATTTTCCCCAGAAACGGCTGTTCCAGGTTGTAAGACCTGGAAACCAGCCCTGACTGAAGGAGCTGGAGAGGGAAGAGAGAGATGCAGCGGGAAGAGTGATTAGCTTGTCCCCAGGTGTTTGCTCAGCCCCGGCAGAACACAGTTTCCCTCCCGACACCGCTTGTACTTTCCATTAGTCAGCTCTGACCTTTCAGTGCTGTAATCAAACAAGACAACCCAACACTTAAATCTGAGCGTTTAGCGCTGACATTTACAATTGGTTCTCGAGTTGGAGAGACCAAATGAAAATTTCCTGGCAGACAGCTTGCTGCAGGGCAGGGGAATCAAATCATTCCTCTGCTGGATCGCCGGCGTGCCGGCCCCCTTCGGCTGCCCGGTGCAGCGGGTGGGGTTCGGGGTGGAACAGTGTCACTGGAAAGTCAATATTCACCTGGAGTTTGTGTGATCCCACCGACGTCGCCCTGTCAAGGCACGAGGAAACTGAATTTGGTGTTTGATGGATGTAAACAGGAGAGATCTTACCCAGGAGGGAGCCCTGCGGGAGCGGGAGGCTGCGTTCAATGTTAGGGATCCGAGGCCGTGATCAGGATGTTTCCTCTCCTTCAGCCTCGGCTGATTCCTTGTCTGGAAAGTGAGCACTTGGTGCATCCTGTGGCACATCCCTTGGTGCATCCTGTGGCACATCCCTTGGTGCATCCTGTGGCACAGCCCTTGGTGCATCTCTCGGCACATCCCTTGGTGCATCTCTCAGCACATCCCTCAGTGCATCCTGTGGCGCATCCCAGGCTCCACAGCCCCACATGTGCCCTGTGGTGGCAGCTTGGCTGTGCCATCCCTGTGCACATCCCTGGGCAGGATGGGCTTTTCCAGACCTTTCTCCAGGGGAACCAAGCCCAGTGTTTGCCTGGTGAGGATAAAGCCTGTGGGACACTGCGGTGTTCTGGGAGCCAAAACACCCCTGGGATCCTCCAGGTCCTACACCCATCCCCTTTGTCCTCATGCAGTGTCTTCTCCCATGGGATAACTTCCCACTGGAGCCACTTTACGAAGTTAAATCCATTAAGAAACTGTCTGGACAAGGTTTCCCAGACTGCTGCTCATGATGTTCAGTGCTCCCTGTGCCTCCTGCAAACAGCAGCCAGAGCAGCCAGGCTGCAAACCAGGACATCACTGCCCCTCCCCTGCCTGGCAACAGCCTCATCCCAGAAATCGGCTTAAACAGTCCAAAATACTCCGAAACAGGACTCTTTTCTTCCTTTGCCAATACAATGTTTGAATAAATTAATGTATTTGTTTTAATTAGAGAACTTGAGCTATCCAAAATGCTCTTGCTGTATTTTCCCATGTTGCTCCACATGCTGCTTTCCTGAAGGACCGAAGTTCTGTGCAGGGACATCCCATTAGGATTTGACATGAGAACTGGGATCAGCACTTGTGTCTACAGCTACAGGTTCTGGGGATTGTCCTGTGCAGGGACAGGAGCTGGACTCAATGATCCCTGTGGGTCCCTTCCGACTCAGAATATTCCATGATTCTATGAAAAACAATTTTCTTTTTAAAGCTTATTTCTCACCTTTATCAAATTGCACCTAAAAATTGCACTTTAAATGTGGTCAGCTCTCAAACGTGGGTTGGTGCTTGGGGTGCCCAAACAGCCCATGCTGCTCCATGGGTGCTGCTAGAATCCAGGGATGGGAGGCAGGGATCTGATAAGTGATAATTTCCCTGCTGCTTTCTCCCTTTCTGCTGTTCCTGCTCCTTTCACTCCTTATGGAAAACGCTTGTTCCTCGTTTTCTGCCTCCCTGGCGCTGGGTGCTGTGCTGGGTGCTGGGTCCCCTTCCTGCTGCCTCATGTGACATCTCCATGGGAACAGGACGTGGTGTGGAATCTCAGGGAAGGCAGGAGAAACGAGCCATGGATAACCCTCTTCTCCCATTGGAATTAGAGGTCAAGCAAACTGGGGTGGGGAAGTTTTTAACTTGGTTTCAGGGAGACTCTCTCCCAAAACTCTGCAGGGCAGCTGGTGGGGGAGGTTTTCAGCCGTGTCCTTGGGTGGGAATCTCCTTGCTGGGGGCACACAGAGCAGGTTGGTGTGGGCAGGGAGAGGCTGTGCCCAGCTGGGACCTCTCAGTGACGCTGGAGCTGTTCCTCGGTCTCCGAGCAGCCCTGGCACATCCCTCTGCCTCCCGTGCCTCCGTTCCTGGCAGCGCTGGCGTCTCCACAAGGCTGAGGTGGGGATATGAACTCTTCCCACCTGGTTTCCCATCACCAGGTGAGGACATTCCCACTTCTTCTCGGGCTGGGCCCTATTTCCCTTTTCCAGCTGCTGTTTCCCTGCCATCACACACGCTCCAAGAGCTTGATGCCCCCTCCCAGGACTCTCCTGTGTGCTCCAGCTAAATCCACTCAGTACCTCACTTCATCTGCTTCCTTTTAAGACTTCAGTAAGAAACCTTTTGCCTTATTGTAGCCAAATCTTCCAACTTCTGGAGTATTTACTCTCTTGGGAGTTTCTATGCCATGTTAGTCTGCTTTTAGTCATTTCTACTATTTTTAGTTAAAAATAAAATCACCATAAAAGCCGAGAGTGCAGAGGGAGGGAAGCAAATGGGTCTCACGCAGCATCCCTGGTCCTGATGAAAGAGGGAAGAGAACCCACAGGCGACACCTGGATCATCCTCCTCACCATGGAACAAGGAGACAGTGGCTTGGATGCTGTTACTCAAAACACTGGGGAAAAATTCAACAGAAATTCAGATGTTTTCACCTCAGCTCTGCTGCTCATCTGCTTCGGGAACAGGGAGGGGTTGGCTTTGTGCCTCAGTTTCCCTTTCTGTATAATGGGCACATCCCTGCTCCCTCCCAGTGTGTGTTGACAGCAGCAGCAGAGCACAATCCTGCACCATTAAGTATCCCAAGGGATGAAAATCTTTGGGAAAGTTCCTGTAACGTCCTTGTCCACGTGTGATTCCTTTCCAAATGTAAATGTTATGGCATTTGTCTGTAAGGAAATGCTGGAATAAAAATCTGAATTGTTCTACCTATCTATCTATCTACCCATCTGTATCTCAATTTCATACACCCAGTTAATTTCCCTTTCTGTGTTCTCAGGTAGATGAGGTTTCAAGAGGCTCAGGACCGGAGTGGGGCTCAATTGACAACCAGAAGATAAAGGTTTGTTTTACAGCAATGGGATGAAAAGCACAGAAAATTGGACTTGGTTTTATAACACTCATTCAGGAGTCCAGAAATGGGATTTAATGTGTGATGTGGTGAGATACAGGTGAGACCTATTCAGAGTTCTCCTGTTTTTGTTATATTATATATTATCAATGCTGCACGGGAGATTTTTTCCACCCCAAAAAAATTCCTTCTGAAAGCAGAAGGTTCTTTCTGAAGGCTTTGCTGTACTGGTGACACATCCATATGCAATACAAATGACCTGTTGTTTCAGCAGATGATAATGGGAATAAATATCAAATTAAAATAAAATAAAATCAAACCATGTAGATCAGGAAAAATTGCGGAATTTCCAATACCCAGAAAGCTCCTGCTCCAGCAAAGGGCACGTAGCCATGGCAACAGGAGCCCTCACTGTCATGATAATAAAAAAATATATTATTCTAGGAGAACTCTTAAAAGGGAAATATATATTTCGCTGAGGTGGATGATGAAATATTGTGCAGCAAAGTGAAGAAGGAGCCAGAGCAGCCCAGAAAGTGATCCCGGCAGTTCTGCCTCCTTCCGCAGGTAGGGGTGGGGCTGCAGCCCTGGCAGGCGGATGGGGAGGCATCCCACGGCCACAGCCAGGAGCTGTGGCTTTGCTGAGCCCCGTGGGTCCCTTCCAGCTCGGGATATTCCGTGACCCAGCACTCGGCTGCCTCCACCTCCACCTGTGCCGTGCCCGGCAGAGCCCTGGATGAGCTGAACCCTCATGTGCCCCTGGAGCGGGGCAGATCCTTTGGGAAAGGCTGGAGATGGAGGGGCTGTGCTGGAGCAGGGCAGGGGGGCTGCAGGGGTCCCCGCTGGGGTCTGGTGGCAGCAGCCAAAGCCCCGGTGTCAGCAGGGACGTCCTCATGGTATCACATCCACCCTCAGCAGGGACATCCCCATTGCATCACATCCCCCCTCAGCAGGGACACATCACTCCCAAACCACCTGTGAGCCACAGAAGCTTTTGGGGAAAGCGTAGAGCTGTTGGCAGAGAGAAAATCGTGGAGAACGAGCATATTGGCTGAACTTTTCCTGTGTTTGAATTTTGTAAACGGGCTAAAAACCGGTGCTGGCAAGTCAGCATTTCCCCTGTGGTGAAAAAGGGACGTGTTTGCAGAAAACTTTGGAAAAAGAGAGAGAAGATAAAAGCTATATTTTTCCCTATAGGATGCTCAGGATTTTCCTACGCAGGCAAGGGGTGACCTCCTCAGTGGAGAAGTCCAGGTGTCTGAACCTGTCTGGGGTGGGGGCAGGGCTGGGATTCCCTGGGAAAACCACTCTGCTCCAGGAGTGGAGCACCTGGCTGGTGTCCCCATGTCCCCAAGGCCGTGACAAGGGACATCCTGTGTCCTGTGGCTGCAGGACTGGCCATGGAGGAGCACAGGGGAAGGAGGGCTGTCCTGGCAGCCACAGGAGCCTGCGAGTGCTGGGACTGCTCAGTGCTTTGGGGCTGCTTCAAGGCTCACTCTGGGTTTGGGGCATTCAGTCTGGGCCATCTCAGGGCCCTGCCTGCTGACAGCACCGAGGTGTGGGGTAAAACACCCCCCTGAGGCACCCCGGGCTGAACCCTTCCTGTGGGTGCCCTCTGCAGTGTGCAGGGGGGAACCTGATGAGGGAATTGAGAGAAAAAGGGAAAAAATTGACCCAAAAATATACTCCCTCCTCCCTGCTGTGACCTGTTGTACTAGTTTGAAAACAAACCAGTGGGAGATTATAAATCAGAATTATAGTTTAATAGGAAAATTAAAATAAATGCAATAATACAAGAAAAAAACTGACAGAGTCAGGATACAACCTGACACCCTGTTAGTCAGGGTGGTGGAAGCAGTCCAGGTGAAGTGGTTCAGTTGAAGCGCTGATCCTGTAGAAGGGTCTGGGCTGCACCTGAAGGTCCAGTGGTACCTCTTGTCCTCTGGGAATCCAGCAGGCAGGGCTGAGTGGTGCAGTTCCAAAGCCCAGGTTATATCCAGGTGGGAATGCTTGGCTCCGCCCCCTTGGGCGGAGCATCTCACAATGGGATGAGGGAATTCCAGTGAGGTAATTCCATGAGTCATGAGGTGGGTTCTTGATGGCCCATTAACAGAGATAGCCCCGGGGGGAGTTATCAGGGGTGAGTCATGACAGGAGATAACGAACAGTGCCCCACCTGTTTTAACAGCCTGTGGAGATGGCAATAGAATATATCTGATATTGCAGCCTAGGACACCTGTCTGCTGCTGGGATGCCTTAATGGGTCACACGGTGGGATTCTTGGAGTTGTTTCGTGCAGGGCCAGGAGCTGGACTTCCATAATCCTTGTGGGTCCCTTCCACCTCAGGATATTCCATGATTCTATGGATCTGTGAGCTGTTGTTTCTCCCTCCTGCTGCTGCACTCTGCCTGTGGTGACCTTTCCACGCTCACACCCACCCAGGGCAGATTGGCAGCACTGTCCCAGGAAATCTCTCCTGGCAAAACACCCGGAAATATTTCTGGATCCTCCTGAGTGCTGAGGGAAGGGAGAGGGCATCCCTGGATGCTGCTGGCACTCTGTGCCCCTGCAGGGCTCCCTCTCCAGGGCAGAGCACGGACCTGGGGCTGAAATAACACCCGGAGAAAACCCTCCGTGGGCATCCTTGCAGCAGGGAGAAGCCATCCCACGGATATCTTGGAGGAAATGTCCTTGAGACTCAGAGATAACACAGGACATGGGCACTGCAGCTTGGCTCCACTACCCCCAGCACAGCCCCATCCCAGGGATGCTGTCTCACCTCAGGGGAGTGGAGTGATGGCAATTCCCACAACCTTTGTGTTTGGAGGGAAGCAAGAGCAGCACAAGTTGCAAGTCCAGCATCCCCTGTGCTGCTGTGGCTTTGCTCACATTCCCATCAAAACACAGGGACCAGGGAGCTGAGGAATCCCAGCCCATGACCTGTGCTCCAACCCCCAGCTCCACGTCCTGCATCCAAGGGGGGATTTCCTCTGCACATGATTCTCAGTGTCCTCAGCCTCCCCTTTTCCCTCGGGGGGTGGCACTGATATCCACGTTATTTTAGCCTAAAGCAGGAATTGAGGTTCTTGGCTCCAGGATGGTGTTAATGCCCAGCACAGCCCAGCAGAGCTATAAATATACAAATACCTCCCTTCTCCATTAGACAGCAAATCCAAAATTGCATCCAAAGCCACCAGCAACGGGTCAGAGTGTGTCTTTCTAGCCAAAATGATCCCAGGGCTCTGGAAATTTAGGAAACGTCTGTTTCAGGCATCCCAAAATATCAATGTGGGTTTTTTCCTTCCATTAGATGTATAAGCACATCAATAAACTGCAAAATAAGTGCAGTTTATAAAAATATTCCTGAGACTTGGCCAGAGCAGAAAGGTGGGAGCTGGGGGCTGGGGGCTGTGGGGGCTCGGTCTGTCCCCTGTCACCCTCACTGCAGGGACCCCCCAGCAGAGCCGGCAGCTCTGGCTGCTGCTCTCCTTTGGGTGCTGCTGGAAAACGGGCTCGGGAAGCGGGATAAAGAGGGACAGGAGGGATGGGAGACCCTCCAAGCATCTCCTTCCACTCCGGGGGTCACCCGCGCTCCGGCTTGGCACCGTGTGAGTGGCGAGGGGGATTTCTGGGCTCCGAACGGGCGGTTTTGGCTGAAGTTGGTGCTCGTGCGGGCGCAGCCGCCGTGCCCGGGGCGCTGCAGGGGGAGCTCGCGGCGTGCGGCAGCTCCAGCCCTCCGCATCCACCGGCTTCGGCCTCCTGCTCGCAGGAAATTGCTTCCCCTGAGCCCAAGTTTCGTATCTTGCAGCTAATTGAGGAGAAATTGAGGGTGGTGAGGTCTGGCTCCGAATGGTGCCGCTGCTGCCCGGGCCGGACGGTCCGG
The DNA here is from genome assembly GCA_013397795.1 of Orthonyx spaldingii. Lineage (NCBI taxonomy): Eukaryota > Metazoa > Chordata > Aves > Passeriformes > Orthonychidae > Orthonyx > Orthonyx spaldingii. The sequence continues at coordinate 226,305 of VZTJ01003796.1, read as the reverse complement.
GAGGGCAACAGCAGCTGGTGGATGGGAAAGGCTGGAGAGGAGAAGGCTCCAGGGAGCTCAGAGCCCCTTGCAGGGCCTAAAGGGGCTCCAGGAGAGCTGGAGAGGGACTGGGGACAAGGGATGGAGGGACAGGACAAGGGAATTGCTTCCCACTGCCAGAGGGCAGGGATGGATGGGATATTGGGGAGGAATTGTTCCCTGAGAGGGAGGGGAGGCCCTGGCACAGGGTGCCCAGAGAAGCTGTGGCTGCCCCTGGATCCCTGGGAGTGTCCAAGGCCAGGCTGGACATTGGGGCTTGGAGCAGCCGGGGACAGTGGAAGGTGTCCCTGCCATGGCAGGGGTGGAACAAGATCAGCTTTAAGGTCCTTTCCAACCCAAACCTCTCTGGGGTTCTGTGATACCTGCAGAGCTTCAGCCTGGCTGGGGCACTGCTAAATCCTGACATGAGCCAGAATGAGCTGCAGTTTTGGACTCAAGACACTCAGGCGTCTTCTGAACTGCTCTCTGCGTTTCTGGGTTCTTGTGCCCATTTCCAGAAGGAGCATTTGGCCCTTTGAGAGTTTGCTGACAGTCACCAAACACCCCAGACCTCAGGCTACTCTTTATGGGCGGATCTTTCCTCCTTGCTCCAGTAAAAACTTCCCAGGAGATGGGCAGAGGGTGGAGGGGGCAGCAGAGACCGTGGTGATCCCAAAACTCCACTTGAGAGAAAATCTGGATCTCAGGGCACTGCTGGGCAATCTCAGGATTTTTAACAAGGAGGGAGCATTTTCTCCTCTGCTTTACCTCCCGTCCAGCCACAGAAGGTTCAGCATTACCTCTGGGCAGGGGGAAAAGGGGAGGATCCCAGGGGGCTGCAGCTGGGTTGGGGTCAGTGGGACATCCACAGACCCCCAGCTCTTGGCACTCAGCTGAGAGGTGTGAGCCTCCCACCCTCCCGTGTCCAAGGAAAATTCAGCTCAAGATCTCCCTGGGATGTTTTAATTCCTCTCAGCCTTTACCTTGTCTGGTGCATCCTTATTTTCCTGCTCATAATTCCAAGGTTTGCTCTGGATCAGGACCAAAGCACCAGCTCCTGGGAGAGACACAGCCTCCTCTTGGCATCAGTGCAGGTATCTTGGATACAAACCCCAGGAAAACTGGCTAAACAAGGAGGTTAAATAAATATGTGCAGACTTATTTATGTGTCTTCCACTGCTTGCTCTTGGGGAACAAGCAGAAAGAAATTAAGGAATTAGGAGCGACTTATCCACCAGGAAGGCTCTTTAGTCTTTTATCTGTATTCCTCATAGGTGCTGTTTTCATATTAATATGAAGACTGTATGTACATAGGAACTTAAAGCACATAGGAGGTAGAAAGGGCATTGGATAAATTGGAGATAATTTCGTTTTTATATGTACACAAATACAGACACACACATCATTACGGTTTTATTTATGCGGGTGTGTTTACACATACAGATCTTATATTTACATATTTATAGCAATGCTGAATGTATTGGGTCCTGTCAGAGACAGCTTTCAGATAAAAGAAACCCGGTGAGCTAAACGGATGTAAAAAAGGAGCAAACAAATAGAAAATAATGATAAATCAATAGCCTCACCTTTTTCTTCTGTTACTAAAAGCAAATTACATTGCTGAACAAATACACTTTTTACCCCACAGGCTGCTGTAGAAGGTGGCCACAAACAAACAAACCCTCTTCACAAGCTTGATGGGTTTCTATTTTTTGAACAAAAAAAAAAATCACAACTTTCCTTGGAAACCAAGCCATAAGTATCACTTTGCCCCAAAATCCACTTTTCCACCTCATTATCCCCCTTGGGGCTGTGGTTTGCTGCCTTGGGGGCAGAGCCCAGTGCCTGCCATGACGTGGGGCTGTGATGGGAACTGGAGATGGGATGTGGTGGGATTGTGACTGGAATCAGAGCAGCTTTCACTAAGTCTTGCTTCCCAGTGGAACCAGACGGTTTTGCCCAGGAAAGAACACCCAGATCAGACATCACACACTGCTCCTCCTCTCAGTGTGCTCATGGAAGAGGCTGGAGCATTGGAAAGAGGAATTTTTAGCGCTGAAGTGGAATTTCACACCTTTTCTGAGATGGTATTTCAATTCTTGTTTTTTTTTCCCCCTTTTTCCTGCTAATGGTTCTTGGTGTTTCTAGACTGAGTCGAACATGAGCTTTGAGCCCTGGATGGTCTCCTGAAGGGCAGGGGCTGGCCTGGACCCTCACCCCAAGGATTTGGCAAAATAAATGTGAAATCACTCAGTCTGTGCAGGTGAAACTCTCCCAAGTGTTGTTCAGACATTGGCTTTTTGGAGTGGCTTCTCTTCTCCAGACAAGACAATGCGAGATGGTTTTTGGAGACAAAAATATCATGAGAAGAGCAAAACCCAGCCCTTGTCAGGGCTGCTTGTGCCCTCTCTGCAGCAGATGGTGCCTCTCGGCTCCCTTTGAATTGCTCTCAGTGCATTACTTGGTTTTCAATTTCATTCCCTTTCCTAGGAGCAAGCTCAGCTTTATGTTTCCCTTTTAAGCTGATTGAAATAAAGTATTTGAACAAATGTCATGGGCACTTAGAAATCTCTCCTCTGTTTACTCTCCTTTGCTTTCATTCTGTCCACACTCTGCAGCACTGGCTCTTAAAGCCTTGAGTGCTGTCTATCGAAATTAATGTATCTTGCAGGCAGGATACCGGACAGATTCATTAATTTTTTTGTACATTGGAAATATGCCTTTATGAAGTCTCTGTTCATGTTTTCCTGGTGGTTGAATAGCTGAGCTTTATGAGCCATCAGCAAAGAGATGGTGGCTCCTTGAGAGCCATTAGGTCCGTACCTCCGGGAGCGCGGGCTTCATCCAGCAAACACTCAGAGTCAGTACAGAAAACAGGCCCCAAAAAGGAAGTTTTGTGTCCTCCCCAACCCCTTTTAAACATCCATCACTGCCTGTGTAACTCCTGGAGATCCAAGGGGGCAAATCCAGGGGCGATTTCCACTTCAGGGTGGTGTTTGTGCTGTTCCAGCCCCCCGGGAGGCTGCAGCTCTCTGGACAGCCCCATCCCTGGAGCTGGAGCTGGTGCACCTTCTTTCAAGCCATGCTGTCACCAGAACCACCCAGATCACCCTTCTCCCTCCCTCCCTCCATCCCTCCCTTCCCTTCCCCCTCAGCAGATGCCTGATCCTGGGGCACAGAGCACTCACAGTGCTTTGCACTGGGGCATGAGCTTGGCACCCACGGGGACGGTGCCACTGTGTGTCTCCAGGCAGAAAAGTCCATAAGGCTTTGGTTGAAACCTTTGGTTGAAAGCTTTGATTCCCCAGTGCAATGGGAGCTGTTCCAGGCATTATCCTCTTCCAAGGGGACTGTCAGAGCTCTGAGGACACTCATAAACCCTGTCCAGCCTGGCCTGGGACACTTCCAGGGATCCAGGGGCAGCTGCAGCTTCTCTGGACACCCTGTGCCAGGGCCTCCCCACCTTCTGAGTAAAGAATTTCCTCCTAACACCCAATCCAACCCTACTCTCTGTCAGGGTGAAGCCATTCCCTCTTGTCCTGTCTCTCCAGGCTCTTGTCAAGAGTCTCTGTCCCTCTTCCTTGTGGGCTCCCTTCAGGAACTTCAAGGCCACAATTAGGTTACCCCCAAACCTTCTCTTTTCCAGGCTGAACAACCCCAATTCTCTCAGCCTTTCCTCATAGCAATCCCTCTCATCAACCTCATGGCCTCCTCTGGACTTGCTCCAGCAGTTCCACGTCCTCCTCATGTTGGGGACCCAAGGCGGGAGGCAGCTCTGCAGGTGGGGTCTCGCCAGAGTGAATCCCATCCCTGGGGGTGATTAGGGTCAGGATTATCACTTCCTCTGGGTGTGACCTCCTCAAGCCCCTCCATGGCTGGGAGCTCTGTTCCTGGACTCTGCAAACCCCTCTGGGAGTCGCCCACTCCGTGTTTCCAGGGCTCTGAGCACAGATGTGTTTATTTAACTGATTTTCATAGGTTCCTTCCAGTGATGCAGGGAGAGAGAGAGAACTGTGTACATTAAATGAAGGCAGTGTAAAAAAATCAATTTAACTCCCATCTGAGCTGCAGGGAGAAGGGAATAAATTGGAAATTATTTTTAAAATGACAATTTGGATTGTTCCCACTGCCAGCTGGACCAGTTCCTTCTGCTGCATCTCGTGCAGCCCTGGATGGAAGTAATGGAGGCTCAAGCAGCTTCAGAGAACATAAAGACCAGAAAAATAGTGGAAAAGTGCACCCGGGAATGCTGGTTTCAGGCAGGAATGAGGAGAACTGGCTGTCCAAGCCCTTGGTGGATGTAGCCACACATCAAATCCTTCCCTTTGCCTTCAGAATCCTTGGGCTGGGCCCATGGAAGGGAGGTTGGTGTTCAGCTGATACCACTTTACAGTCCCAGCTCTGTTTGCTGCTTTAATATGAACTTTCTTGGTTTCAAAAGCTCTTGAATGTGTTTTTTTTTTCTCCCTCTGCTGCTGAGAAGTTCAATGAAAACACGACTCCTTCCTTTGAAAGAAATGGTTCATTTTAACAAAAGGTTTTGAATTCTTTTCTTTGCAATTTCTCGCAAAATGTCACGTGTGATTATTTGTAAGGGAAACAGGTCAGTGGCCAGAAGAGATGCAGAGATCAGACTTGAAGGATCTGAATGTGGCACCTGGCCAGATTTGTGCTCCTGGACTACCAGGGCTGGCAAAGAGGCCACTGTCCCTGTCCCTGTGGGATCCCATGGAGGAGCTGCTCACCAGGGACACACGAAAGGGAGGGAGTGGGTGAAGCGTTCCTCTTATGGAAATTTGGGACTGAATAAAAGAACCTGGGGGTTGTCCAGGACTTGTGGGGTGTTTAGAGGAAGGGCCAAAGGAGGTGAAAAGGTCAAGACAGAAGGTGGGAAAAGGGGAACACCACCAGCTGGCATTGGGGAAGGGGGTCCTGTCCTGTGGAGTAGGACAGAGGGCCAACAGGACAGTGGGACAGGGAGGGCAGGTTTCAGCTGTGGATGTGCACCCTGTAGCCCATCCTGCCTGCTCCAGCCCCGCTGCATCCTGGAGCCATGGAGTCACCAAGGTGGGAAAAGCCCTCCAAGATCATCCAGTCCAACCAGTGACCCAGCAGGACCCTGTTCACCAAGGGCCACATCCACACATCTGCTGAACACCTCCAGGGATGGGGACTCCACCACTGTCCTGGGCAGCTGTTCCAGTGCCTGATCAGCCTTTCCATGAAAAAGTTTTCCCCAATATCCAATCTAAGCCTCCCCTGGCCCAGCCTGAGGCCGTTCCCTCTCCTCCTGTCCCTGTGCCCTGGGAGCAGAGCCCGACCCCCCCGGCTGCCCCCTCCTGTCAGGGAGTTGTGCAGAGCCACAAGGGCCCCCTGAGCCTCCTTTTCTCCAGGCTGAGCCCCTTTCCCAGCTCCCTCAGCCGCTCCTGGGGCTCCAGCCCCTTCCCCAGCTCTGTTCCCTTCTCTGGACACGCTCCAGCCCCTCAAATCCCTTCTTGTAGGCACGGGAAGCCCAGCTGCATCCAGGTCAGCCCCACTGCATTGGGCACATCCCTGGGCCCAGTTTCTCACTGCTCAATGACCCTCCAGGCCCTGGAACCAGCAGTTCTTGGCAGAGCTTGGTAACCTGGAGTTGATGACCGTTCAGAAATCCTCATTCGTGACACCCTGTGTGTGAATGACGAGAAAAGCCTGCATTTACAGTCACACGTTTTGAGTTCTGGGTGCTTGGTTTTGCTTTCTGAGCGTGCAGCCGTTCCATTTTCAGCCTTCTCTCTAAAACCAAAGGCTTATTTTTTGCCTCCCAGAAGTAAGTGGCCGCTGGCCAGAGGAGGGACTTTGCAGCTGCACGGGAAATGAGGCGCCGAGCCCTGCGAGGCAGAGGGAGCAGCAGCCCGTGTCCAGGGATGGCTTCAGCCTTTGCAGCTGGAGCGGGGCAGGTCCAGCTCGGCCCTTTCCCCTTGCAGGGCTCGGCTCTGCAGCCTCTGGGAACCTTTTTACCCCGCAGTGCTGATTTTGGGGGACCAGCTGCTCCCGGGGCTGCTCAGTGGCTTCCCCAGCTGTGACACGACCCTGTCCCCGTGCCAGCGAGGCTGCAGCGTGCTGGGGGGGACAGGTGGAATTCCCTGAGGTGATGCCAGAGTCTGGACTTCCCTCCAGACCTGGGATGCCTTTAGGACAGGAGATGCTTTGGTGCCAGAACGTTTCAGCCCGGAGCTGAGGGTTAACTCTGGTGGTTGGGAGGGGGAAGGGTTAAGCTTTCAAAACCAGAACATTTTATTTTTGCAAGCAAAAAATCACACTCTCCACCCAAACCAGCATTGAAGGCCAGGGTATATTTGAGTCTGTCAGCTCTGCTTTGTGCTCTGTTGTTAAAAAACCCTCACTGCTCCCTGCCTGAAAAAATGTCAGAGGGAAATTGAAAAACAACATTTTCCCCTTTTCCCGCTGCCACACCTGCTTTCCTTCCACAGCAACTGGCATTGCTCCAGCGTCTTGGCAATCTCTGAGCCAGTGGGTGCTGCTGGAGCTGGGTACAAGTGGTTGGGTGGGATCCGGGGTGCTCCTGGGTGCTGCATCCCCCCAGGGACCCCACCTCTGTGAGCTCTTCCTCTGTAAAGCGAGGGGATGAGGAAAAGGAAGGGCAGAGTGTGCTACACGTGTTATAAAGATGGAAACACTCAGAGAAGAACCACAAGTGCCCCAAAAGCACTGGAATCTCATCACTGTGATACGGAGAGCAGCACAAAGGGCAGCTGGGTGCAGTGGCAGTTGCAGTGGCTTCACCTACTCAGCAGCTTAAAAGCGTGGAAAGAAGTTAAAAGCCGAGTCACCCGCACTTTTTATCACCTCGTTATCAGCTGTGCCACAGGTGCTGCCACCTCCCCGCTGCCTGCAGGGACAGCAGCTCCAGGTTTGCTTGGTTTTGTCACAGGGCTCAAAAATCACGGCCACACGACGCCCCTGGAAGTGCCCAGGGATAGAGGTGGGGAGAGGCAAAGCCAACCTGAGCACCCAAACCTTGTTGGGTTCAGCCCACCCCCCTGGCATCTCCTATCACCTCACAGCTGGAATAATAGCAGAGAACCATGGAATGGTTTGGGTTAGAAGGGACATTAAAGCTCATCTTGTTCCACCCCTGCCATGGGCAGGGACACCTTCCACTGTCCCAGGCTGCTCCAAGCCCTGTCCAGCCTGGCCTTGGACACTCCCAGGGATGCAGAGGCAGCCACAGCTGCTCTGGGCAAGCAGCATCCAGGCTGGAAACCCTCTGAGCCATTTTGCTGGTGCTTGTGGCCCGTGTGTTCTCCCACAGGGTTCCCTTTCCTGTGGGTACCAGCACCAGGCCCAGCCAAAGCTCTTCCTCACATCCTGGGGCTGAGCTCACCCAAGCAGGACCGAGGAAGGGCTCTGCCAGCCCAGGGACACAAAATCACCCTGACACCAGGGAAAGCAAAGGCTCTTGGCAATTACTTCAGCACTGAGCCTGCGAGACTGCTGGTTTTGTTCGTGCTCATCTGAAAGCCTTTGACACATTCGAGCTGCATGTTTCTTTTATGAATATGCAAATCAAAGCAGTGAAATTACAGATAATGATATGTAGTCAAAACTTTTCAGAAGTTAATGCATATTCCTTATTTTGCAGATTTCTATCACATTTGTATTTGCAAAATAGATGAGATAAGGCCGCTGGAGAGAACAGCTTTCCTGTCACCATACACCTTTCAGATCCCACCCTGGATTGCTGCCAGTGTCAGGGGCCCTCGGCAGCACCCCGGGGTGCTGAGGCAGAGCTGAGGCTCCCCCCTGGTTTCCAGGGCTGTGTGTTGGCCCCAGGCCCTGCAGCTGTCCCATGCTGCTGTAGGACGGGGACAAAACCCCATGCAGAAACCCGTATTGGGTTCGGCTTTCGCAGGCAGGGGGGCCTGGCACTTTGGAGATCAGCCACAGTGACCTGTGCGGCCCAGAAGGGTTTCCTTGGAAAGAAATTACTCATTTGCTTGTTTGTTGCTGTGTTGCTACAAGCCCAGCTCCGGACACGTGACGGTAACATAATGCCAGTGCCATAGAATGCTTTGAAAGTGAGGGTATCTTTCCACAGAGCAACCCAGTACTTTTCCAAAGTGACGTTTTCAAAATAACACTGGTCTGGTGTGGTTTCTTGTTAAGGGCAAATGTTGTACACGAAATATACAACCCCAAATATTTGGCTTTATTCTTCTTGTGGTTTGACCCCAGCTGGTAACTCAACACCGCACAGCTGCTCGCTTATTCCCCCACACCCGTGGGATGGGAGGGGAACCAGAAAAATAAACACCCAGAGGTCGAGATAAAAATAGTTTAATAATTGAAATAGAGTAAAATAGTAATATAACAACAACAACATCAGCAATTAAAAGGGAAATAACAAAAACAGAGAGAGGAATAAACTGCAAGAAAGACAAGTGATGCCCAAAACTGTCACTCGCCACCCACTGACCATGCCCAGCCCTTTCCCCAGCAGTGATAGCCCCTCCTGGCCAGTCCCTCCCCAGTTTCTGTACTGGCTGTGATGGTCTGTGGTGTGGAATATCCCTCTGGCCACTTGGGATCAGCTGTCCTGGCCGTGCTCCCTCCTGGTTTCTCCTGCTGGCCGGCAGAGCAGGAGACACTGCAAAGGCCTTGAGTTAGGGTGAGCGGTCCTTAGCAACAACTCAAACATCAGTGTGGTATCAGCACTGTTCTCATACTGAGCCCAAAACAGCACTGAGCAGCTACTGGGAGGAAAATGAACTCCATCCCAGCTGAGAGCAGGACAATTCTGCCTTAGGAGGAATGTCAGAACGCCACCAGGTATGGGCAATGCAGGCTGTGACCAGAACGCTCCTGCTTCAGACCCGTTTGTTGCTGTTCTCTGTGACCAGGTGAGGTGCAGTGCTCGTTTCTGTCTCTCCTCACTCTCACTCCTCCTGGAGTGCCCAGTGCAGGGCAGACACGGTTCCCTGGGACCTGTGTGAGCTGCACGAGCCAGCCCCATCCCTTTGGCCATCAAATATTCCATGGCAAATCCGTGGGGGCTGCCCTGCAGGAGCTGGGCTCCTGTCAGCCTCAGGCCCAGGCTCTCTGCACTCTGCTGGGCCTCCTGCAGCCCCTGGGTTGTGGGCTGGGGGCTGCCTGCCCCTCCTCCTGCTCCCAGCTATGCAATCAGAGCCACAGAGCCATCCTCAATTCCATCCTGCATTCCCAGTCCGTCCCCGGCAGCAGAGGAGCCGGGGTTGCCGTGAGGATCCCACCACCCGTGGCTGGGGGCACTCAGGAGAGCATCTCTGCCCCTCCCGGCTCAGCTCTGGTGGGAACCTGACCCTTTCCTGCTCCGTCCTGCCCCGAATTAATGTCACCACCTTTACCAGCGTGTGTGGGTGAGCAGCTCCGAGCACGCGATGCTGGCGGAGCAGCCCGGCCGCGCCTCCCTCCCTTCCCCTCCTCCTCCTCTCTCTTCTTGCAAACACCTACATCCTTCCTGTATTGTTCCAAACCGCAGCACCGTGAGCGCACAGGGCTGCGGGGGGAGGCGGACCGGCCCCGGGCACTCCGCCTGCCCCTGCGAACACCGGCGGAAACCTCTGTCCCGCCGCTCGCATAACCGGGCTGGGCTGCTCACCCCAAAGGGCAGCGCCGGGCTCAGCCCCTGCCCGTGTCCAGCCCCCTTTGGCCATCGCTGTGGGACCTGCGGCGTGCGGCTCCTCTGCTGCTGGCAGCTCCTCGCTGGGTTCTCACGGCACTTATTTTAGCAAAGAGCTTTTCCCCCGAGTTTCTGAAAGTCTCGTCTCCCCTCCAGCTGTTGTTGATCCAGTTCTGGAAGGGTTTGGGTTGAAAGGAACATTGAAGCTCAGCTCATCCCACCCCCTGCCATGGGCAGGGACACCTTCCACTATCCCAGGTTGCTCCAAGCTCCGTCTAACCTGGCCCTGGACACTTCCAGGGATGGGACATTTGCAGTTTTCACACGTGTCCTCCTGCCAAAGCATTTTGTCTCTGTGTTCCTCTGGTCCCTCTGCACCCCGAGTGGAAGGAAGAGCATTAACAGGAGCCTCACAAAACCCTCAGGGTTTTCACAGAGACAAGGCCAACAAAAAAGAGCTAAAAGCATCTCCCAGGCTTTGTCCTGTGGCTGCTGCAGCTGTGTCTGCACAGATGTGCTTCAGCACAGCTGCTCGTGCTCTGCTCTCCCAGCCCCAAAACTGGCATGGGATGGTCACTCTTGTGCTGGGCAGGGCTTGGAGCAGCCTGGGATAGTGGGAGGTGTCCCTGCCCAGGCAGGGGGTGGGATGGGATGATCTTTAAGGTCCCTTCCAGCTCAAACCCTTCTGTGACTGTGACATGGTTCTATAAACACACAACAAACCCTGCTGTGGTCACGCCAGCTGCTCTGAGGTCTCTCCACATGCACTCCTGGGGCTGTGAGATGCTACCTCTGCCTCACCTGGAGCAAGGCAGAGACATAAATACACATGGATAAACTGGATAAAACACCCAGTGACCATGGGGGCTGTGTGCCCCAAAGCTCCTGCAGGGTGGGGTGACAGCCCTGCCCCATGGTCCCTCCGCTGAGCCCGCTGTGCATTCACAGCTGTGCTGGCAGGGGGTGAAGCTCACTGCTGCTTCAAACCCCAGAGCAGATTTCATGCCTAAACATCATCATTAGGAGGAATGGTGAAAAGCTGCAGGAACAGAAGGCTCCCGTGGCTCTCCAGGAACTGCCAGCTGAGCTCTGCCTCACCCAGCTTCGAGGAAAAGCTTCACTCACGTTGGTTTTTCACAGCCAAACTCTTCCCTTGCACCTCTCAAATGGAGGCACCTGGCAAGGTGAAGCCAGTTCCCAGACAGGCAGCACTTAATGGGATTTGGTTCTTGGAGGTTATCCCAGGGCAAATACTGAGGTTCTGGTAAGACAAGGCAGGGCTTGGAGGGTCACTGGGGTTCCCTGACACCCTGGGCTGTGCAGGGTCAGGGACGTGGGCTGTGTCCCCAGGAGCAGGGCTGGGTGATGCTGTTTTGGGGGAGCCTGGCTGGATCCTGCAGTCCCCATGCACCCCCCCCAGCAGAGCTGAGCATGGATGTGGGAATGCATCCATTCCTCAGCCTGGATTATGGGGCTGCTGTCCTTGAATGCCTTTAAGCCCTTTTTAACCCTCACATGGCACCATCACCACACCAGGCCCCTCCTGGGGGCACAGAATTGAGGGGAGCTGCCAGCCCAGCTGCCAGTTTGCCAAGACAAGCTCCTTCTGTTCCCCAAACAAACTGGTTTTCCTCAAGTGTTGAGCAGAAACGCCAAGGGGAGCTGCAGAGCTCAGCTGTGGGCATCGAGGCCAAACATCATCCGGTGCCTCATCCCTTCTGGGATGAGCTGATGCTGAGCAGGGCTCAGCTCCAGGACCCAGAACTGCCATGAAACCAAGTCCAGACACCCTCAAACACCAGTGTGCATAGTGGGTTGGCTGTGGTTTGGTCATGGGTTGACTTAGTCCATCAGCAGGTGAATAAAGCTGCCTGGTGGTTTAAAAAGCAGAGTTAAAAAATCCCTGACCATGCTACAACGTAAAGCTGGCTTGATCTAAGCCCTGAAAAAGCACCAAAGACCAGCTGTTCCTTCTGGGGCACTTTGAGAAAACCCTCACCTGCTTTTATTGATGGTCCTACAAAGACAGGCTGAGAGAGCTGGGGTTGTTCAGCCTGGAGTGGAGAAGACTCTGGGGACCCCTTCCTGCAGCCTTGAAGAGGGATTATGGAAAAGAGAGAGAGCAGCTTTACACCAGCAGTGACAGGGCAAGGGAGAACAGTTTTAAACTAAAGAAGGGGAGATGTAGGTGAGGAGTCAGGAGGCAGTTCTTTACTCAGAGGGTGTTCACTGGCACAGGATGGCTGCCTCAGCCCTGGCAGTGTCCAAGGCCAGGTTGGACATTGGGGCTTGGAGCAGCCTGGGACAGTGGAGAGTGTCCCTGCCATGGCAGGGAGTGGAATGAGCTGAGCTTTAAGGTCCCTTCTAACCCAACCCATTCTCTGTGCTAAACCCTTCAGGAACACCTCTTTCTGCTGTGACATCCAGCAGGATCTGGCTATTTCCACCTCCAAGAGGAAACACTCCACAGCCCACTCTAATGCAGGACAGTGTCCCCAGGGAGAACATCCAAGCATGGAAGGAATGACCCATTTCGTGCTCACTCCACCCTCAAAGAGCTGCACTGATTATTTGCACGGCTGCCCTACCTGGAGCATCCTGCAGAGCCCAGATCTCCAAGGTGCTGATGTTTATGCAAATCCAGATCAAGAGACCCCCTCAAAGGGTTTTGGTCACTCCCTTGGGAGGCTCAATATTCCCCTGCCTTCCTGCCAGGGATTTGAGTGCTGGAGGAGCTGAAAAGAAGGATGCAGTGGAGATGCATTATTATCTTTTCATGGGAAATTCCTAGATGAAAGAAAAAAATTTAAAGTTTATGTCTCATTCTGTATTCCTTTCATTTTGGGTTTTGAGAAAGAAGAAATTATTCATGTCTCCAGTTCCTGCCTTTGCTCTCTCTCGTTTCTCTCTTTCTCTTCCTCTGTGCCAAAAATGAGAATACAAAGGGATGGATGGCAAATGTTTATAGGGAAGAGGAGATGCAGTCTCTCCAGGTTTTTGAGTCTTTTCAACTCTATAGCTCTAAATAATGCCTGAAACTGTGTAAAAATGGCAACTTGAAAGGGAAAAAGTGAAGTGTTGAGACATTTCAGTGCAGAGGAAAGAAAAGAAATCAATTCTTGGGCATTTCTTGCTTTAATGCATTCAGTGTTATGAAGGGGTCAAAGGAAAGAAAAACCAACACAAAAACATGAAACTTTTGATTGAAAGTTTGAATTGCTGGAGGGGCAAGAAATCAACTTTTGCTAATCTGTAAAATGGGAATAATGCATTTGTTTTGCGCCGTGACTTTAGATTGCTTTTCAATTATTCAAAATAAGATATTTACCTGGTTTTTTTTCCTCTTGATATTTAGAGCCCAGACCTGGTGTAGACTTTGTGGATGTTTCCAGTGGAATTACTGAGTACTGAGAAAGGCCCTGAGTGCCCATGGTGGTTTGGCACAAATACCCTCAAAAATTTAGGTTTTTTTTGGGGCTGGCTTTTACTTTTTCTGATTTCCAGGGAAGGGACAGTCCCTGTGGGCCCTGCTGCAGCTCCAGGAGGGAAGCTGGGACTTGCCCACCTGGGTGACAGCAGAGGGGGACAATCCATGGGCTGAAATTCATTTTACCCATGGTCAGGGCAATTAGTGTGACTTGCTTAATTAATCCATCCTCCCTTTGCAGGCTGGCTCTCCCTAGAGATGGCAGCAAAGCCGTGGCCCTTCACAAGGCTCAGGGAGAGAGATGATCCAAGGAACTTCCAGGAGATGAGATTTGAGGGTGGAAAAGGCCTTCAAATCCATCCTGTCCCACCTTTTTCCTTGGATAATTTTAGAAGCTGGAAGAGCCTCCCCATGGGCCATTTCCAGAATGTTGGTAGGAAAACTGGGGGAGTGCCTGTGGCCTTTTCCCTCTGCATCCCACATCCACTGAGGTGAGTGGGAGACAGGATGAGCTTCCTAAAGGGTAGGACTGCTCAAAAGACCAGCCACAATTAGAGCACTCAAATAAAGCTCTAATTATAAAAACTTCCCAGCATAACTACAGCAATATTTTGTGTAAATTGCTTAAGAAAAAATTGAGTATAAACTGTGCTCCAAGCCAATAAATCTCCTTGCAGTGTAGTGCTTCTGGAGATGGTATCTCGTGTTCTGACAGTCTGTGCACTCCAGAAAGAGAAAAAAAAAAGTTCAATATGTTCTGAAATGCCTTTATCCTGTTTCTCTGCTAACTTCCCCCAAGCCGGTCTGTCTCCTGGAGAAATCCCAAATCCCTGGGACTTCTTCCAGGCCTCCTTTTGATTGTGGGAGTTACAAGCTCCTCTTCAGGAAACAGAAATGATGACATGCTCCATGTGCCCAGGGGGATGGAGAGAGGCAGTGTGACTTTGCACATCCAGCTCCCAGATTCCCTCCTGGAATGCCCGAAGGGAGGTTGGATGAAGCTGGCTGCAGTCGAGGTGGGCCTAAAAGCCCCCATGGGTCTCTCCAGATGGTTTTCCTTGCTCTCTCTTGCTCCCATCAGAGGTAGGGTGCATCCAATGGTCCTGCTGCTCCCTGTGGGGCTGAAGTGCAGGATTAAACCAGGGAGGGAGGGAGGGAGGGAGCCACAGCCCCCAGAGGTGCCTGCAGTGAGCTGTGACCAGCCTGGGGTGATCACGAGGGAATCCAGAGGGGAGTTGCTGGTTTTGCCTGGGAATTTCTCAGAGACCAACAGGATTTTCAGCTTGTTTATTGCTAATAGGAGACATTTTTAACTTCCCCCTTTGTCAGGAGCCACAGGAAGGGCTGAGGAGCTGAAGGAACCTGGTTGTGGAAGAGCTGCTCGGCTGAAGGGTGTCCCAATGGCAAGGGATGCTCAGCCATGGGACAGGGGATGGAAGAGGAGGATGAAGTCACATCAAACTCCAGAAGGACAGATGGATCCACATTTTCCATCTGCCTTCCCTTCACAAGCAGCAGCTCCGTGGGAGATGGACGGCCCAGGGCACGCGCGGCTCCCTCGGCTTTGACAAGACTCTGACCTTTGGTCTGTATCCCATCCAAAGAAAGTGTCATTTTATAGCCACAGCTGCCTCCCGTGACCAGAAATTCATCTGGGAAGCAATGAAATGGGCATTAATTACATATTGAAGAGCAGCAAAAGTGTTACTCTCTCCCACAGACTCGCAGTGCAAGAGGCTTCATTCATCATCACATTTTACTGGGGAGCTGCATTTTGCCTCGGTGACTGAGGGCTGGCCGTGGCTGCAGGCAGCTGCAGCTGCCCCACCTGGCTGACATTAACAGCCATGAGGAGGAACAGCACTGCAGCATCTCCTGCTCCTTTCTGCTGTCTCTGGGTCAGGCTTCCTGTGTGTTCCCAGATTTTGCTGCCTTGGAGCCACGATGGGAGCAAAGACACAGAGAGAAGAGCAAAGCAGGGTGTTGGCAGGAGCCGTGGAGGTGCACAGAGGGAGAGGCTGAGCAGTGCTGAGGGCACTGAGCTGCACAAACACCTGAAATGAGCTCACCAGCATCATCTGCAGAAACACCACCTACTGAGTCCCGCTTTATTTGACCCCTGTCCCCACGATAATAACGGCAGAGCAACAGAAAGCTCTCTAATGTGCTCCCAGTGTAATAAAGTAACCCCACTAGGAATAAAATCTCCAGCAATTACTGTGCCAGGTATTATGCTGATTTATCAAATTGCAGTTGAAAGTCAAGAAGAGTTAAGGGGACAGTGATGAGACATCTGATCTCAACTCTGACTCTAAATTACCCTTCTGGCCAGCAGTGTTTCATCCAGAGGAATTGTTATTCCTCTCTTCTTCTTTTTCAAAAATCATCATTCAAACTGAAAATTTTGCACTCTGTGTTTTGGAAGAAGCACTTGGCCTGCACTGTGTGATGAGGTGCCAAGGAGATGCTGAGTTTTTGGGACTCACAGACCTCCTGCTGCAGGCTGGAGCACATGGAGTGGAAGCAAACTGACTGTGCTTCATCCCTGCGAGACACAGGCTCTGTTTTGGGCCCTTCAGTCTGCAGAAAGATGGCCAAGGTGCCTCATGTCGTGTTGGCTTGGTGGGCAGAGCCTTTCCACCCCCTGGGGTGGGCAGAGGGCAGGGGGAGCACAGCTGGTGCTGCTGAGGAGGTTCACTCCCAACCCTTGTTCCACGCAGCAAGGAGCCCACCCGGAATGCTGGGTACAGCCCTGGGGCCTGCAACGTTCCTTATGGACATGGAACTGTTGGAGAAGGTCCAGGGGAGGCCACAGAGTTGCTGAGGCCACTGAAGCACCTCCCCTGTGGGGAAAGGCTGAGAGAGTTGGGGCTATTGAGGCTGGGAAGAGAAAGTTGTGTTGGAAACCTCCCAGCACCTTTCCAGGGTGTGAAGGGGCTACAGGGAAGTGGGAAAGCGACTCTTCCTCAGGAACTGGAGTGACGGGACAAGGGAGAATGGGATCAAAGTGAAAGAGGGGAAATTTGGATTATATGTTAGGAAGAAATTTTTCCCTGTAAGGATGGGGAGGCACAGGGTGCCCAGAGAAGCTACTTCATTCCTGGGAGTGTCCAAGGCCGGGTTGGATGGGGCTTGGAGCAGCCTGAGACAGTGGAAGGTGTCCCTGCCCATGGCAGGGGTGGAATGAGATGATTTTAATGTCCCTTCCAACCCCATTCCATGGTTCTGTGATCCCATGCTTGCACCATGGGCTGGGCCATGCCACAGGTGGCAGTGGGGATGTCATGGTGGCTCACATGGTGAAGCTCAGGTGTGTCTGGGAAGAGGAGCAGGAGGTGCTGTGCAGCCAGGGCTGGGTCTGACACCCAACCGGTGCCTGGCACTGCCCAGCCTGAGAGTCCTGGCACTGCTGACCTGAGGGTCGTGGGGCTGTGCCTGGGACTGTTCCCAGAGCCAGGTCCCAGGGCTGCAACTCATTTCCTTCACCAGGGACTCGCTCTGCATCTGGGTTCCAGGACCTTTGGGAACAGGGACACTTGCCAGGGTTCAAGTCTGCCCTCGGTGGGGACCAGGACCTCACCAAGGCTGGCACAAGGCCCCTGCTCCCAGCACATGCTGCAGTTGTCAGGGACCTGGGATTTGTCAAATGAAGTCCTTTCCTTTGGTCCTTCTTGCGTAAAGCTCTCAGTATTCCTTGTCAGGGCCGTTTTCCCTTCCATTCCATCATGCTAATAACGATAACTCAGATGTAGCAGAGACACAGTGTCCTCCCAGCGCTGCCGGGGCGTCCGTGCCCTGTGCCACGGGCACAGCTCAGGGTGGTGCCACAGAGAACCCACAGGCCGGGACAGACCCTTTCCCCACCCTGGCTGTGTGGGAGGCTGTGTCCTGCTGGGGCACTGGGATGCTGGTGGATATTCCCCATTTCTGTGGGAGCCAGGCATGGCTGTCCAGGGGCTGAAGGGTGAACACCACTGAGACGCTGCTGCTGAGGTTTGTGAAACCCCTGTTACATCCTGCAGCACTGCTAATTATCTGTTCATTAACCAAAGTCAGTTAGCCAGGGCTCTCCCTGCTCCTGCGTCCTAACATCCCTCTCCATCGTTAGCCCCAAGTCTGGGAATGCCTGCCTTGCTCCTGCCCCCCTGCCCTGCGAGCCCCCGGCCCCAAAGCTGTTCCAGAGCCTTCTGAGGATCCAGCTGGTGCTCTTTGACTAAAACTGGGAGCTCCACAGCTCATCCTGCTCTGGAACACCACCTCTGCCTTTGCTACTGCTGGGGCAGGTGGAGAAGAGCTGGAAGAGAGCCAATATCCTTTTTCAAATACGGAAAAAATTACCACAACAAGGAAAGCAATAAATTCTCCCCTATGTTCAAAAGCAAGGGATTTGCTTTGTAGGGAGAGAGATTTAGGTTATCTGCCTGGAATTTAAAGGTTTTTAAAGGGAGGTTAGGCACACAGACGGGGTTTAGGAAGAGCTGACCTTGCCCTGAGGCTTCTTGAGACCCGGCTACCAAATTTTCCACTACTGTTAATAACAGACCAAGGGGTCAGAGCAGGGGAAAGCTCCCCCAGCCACACCACCCCTGCCTGGCCCAGGGCCCCAGCCCTGACCCTCAGGCCTGGGGCTGAACCCCTTTGTTGAACTGGATGCATCCTTTCAACACTTGAAGGGGCTGATAAAGATGAAGAACAGCTAATTGCAAAGGCAGATAGTGACAGGGCAAGCGGGGCTGGATTTAAACTGAAAGAGAGGAAATTTAGGCTGAGTATTGGAAAGGAATTGTTCCCTGTGAGGGTGGGGAGGCCCTGGCACAGGATGCCCAGAGAAGCTGTGGCTGCCCCTGGATCCCTGGGAGTGTCCAAGGCCAGGCTGGGCATTGGGGCTTGGAGCAGCCTGGGACAGTGGAAGGTGTCCCTGCCCATGGCAGGGGTGGAATGAGATGAGCTCCAAGATCCCTTCAACCCAAACCATTCCCTGATCCTGTGAGCCAGCCATGATGGTGGATGGGAAGCTCAGCTCCCAGTCGCTCCCTCTGGAGCAATTCCAGGTCCATGACAATTAGCCAACAGCTGGAATCCCATTTAAGCACAGCTGCCATCACGCAAATTCAGAGATTAGTAGGGATTAAAGTGGTTTGGAAAGCCTCACTACTTCTCATTAATGCTCCAGGCTCTCTAATTGCCAAGTGCCCTTCATTCCCCAGAGGGCTCCACGTCCCCAGGGCTGGAGATGGGTGGCTGTGCCCTCCATGGTGCCCCACAGCAGCCACCAGCCCTTTGAGAGAAGCAGGGGCAGCAGGGCAGCCCTGCAGGAAAGGAGGGAGGTGGCCAGAAAGGTGTGACAAACGTGGTTATTGCTTTGCACAGTTCCTCCTAAACTGGCAAGGTCACCTTTCAGTGTCCCCCTGCACTGCTGTCCCACAAACCTTCTCAGCAGAGGCCTCCAAAGGGCTCCAAATCCGCTGTCACAGTGACCCAAAGGTGACACAGCTGGGGAATGGACATCATGGGTGGCACCTTCCTTCGGAGAGGGCAAACCACAGGGACCTGGTGGCACCAAAAGCCCCAGTGATGACCCCTTCCAGAGCTTCTCCCAGGGCTGGAAACTCCTCCCTGTGATTTCAGGGTCTCAAGGCCACTTACCTGCCACACACACAAAGAAGGAACACCTCAGAAGCTCTCCCTGGAGGAAATCCTATCTCCCGGCTGTGGTAACTCAAGGAAAGTTTTCACATTTGATATTGATTCCCCCCCCCCCATATTCATCTATTCATAATATTTCATATTCATTTCCCCCCCTTATTTTAATCACTGCATATTTAGGAGAAGTCTGGCTCTGATATTGCAGAGTGGGAAGAGGCTGGGGAGGCAAGGATGTGATGGGAGAGGAGGGAGGGCTGGAAAGCTGAGGAGGACAAGGCAGGGGCCACTTCCAGGGTGTCCCCCAGAATAAGGAGAGACTGCTTCAGCTCTACTTTTCATATGTTTTATTATAAAGAAAGGTAAGATAAGCATTGTGAACCGAATGTGCCAGGCACTGCCAGAGCAGCGCCCTCAAACAAAATAAAAAATAAAAAAAACCCCAAAAATGCACCTTATGAGAAACTGTAATTATGCTCTCTAATTTTTCATAAATAGACAAAAATCATTGTCAGCAATTTTTTAAATAGATGGACATATGGCTGAAAAAAATAATAATGCCATACAACATGGATATAAATTGTCCATTTCTTGCTGTACAAATAATAGAAACAAGTTTGGCAGGCTTTTTTGTTGGTTTTTTATACACATCTCCCTTCTATGTATAACTAAAAAATGTGCTACAATTAATATAAAATGCTTTTACTATAAAGTAAACTACTAATTTCTTTCACAAAAAAATCTTAAAGATGTCTTTAGCACAGCTCTAAAACACTTAGTAAACTACTTACAACTATCCAACAAATTATATTTTCATGATCTCTTTCACATTTGTCCTCTCGTAGTTTGCCTTCTGCTCTCTCCCCCCACCTACCTAGCAATAGTTTTTATTTATTTTTTGTAATTTTTTTTTTCGCCAGACCGTCCAAGGCCTTTGCATGTACAATATTCACACAAAGTTCACATTTTCTTGCACAAAGTTTAGTGCTGTTAGCAAGTCAAAAGAGTGCATCCTCCTACTGAGCTGGCCTAATGCTGCAGGACACCAGACCTGGGTTTATGCTGCGTCTAAAAGCAGTTCACTAGGAAAATAGTCTGTAGCTAAGCTGATGGCAAGCAGAAAAACGGTGTCCTTAGTTTAATTTCATTATTTTTTTTGTCGGTTTTGCGCTTATTTTATTATTTTTATTTGAATTTTCTCTATTTATTTTTTTGTTCTTTGCGATTTACGAGGTGGGGTTTTTTTGGGGGGGGGGGAGTGGGGGCGCTTCCATGGAAAGTAGACTTTTTATTTCTTTAGAGTTCAAAAACAAGAAGGAAAAAATAAAAAAGAAAACTGCTCTTAGAGCCTGGAAACGAAGCCAGCGCCGAGGTGGGGTGGCAGCCGTGCCGCCCGTCCGACCTGCTCGTGCCTCCCCGCGGGCTGTGGGATTGACCCTCTCAAGTGTCCTTCGTCTGAGCCTCCTCCCGAAGGGACGCTGAGCCTTAGGTGAGGTAGAGTGCCTTGTCCCTTGGCAGCATGCTGTAAGAGAGAGCACAGGCTGCAGTCAGGCGGGAGCTGGCACAGCTGGCACAGCTGGCACAGCTGGCACACGGTTTGTGGCTTTCAGGGCACCAAACGCAGGGCGGGCTGCACACAGAGGGGCCACAGCAGCAGCATTTGGGAAAAGCATTTAGGAAAAGCCCTCTAAGATCAAGCCCAGCCGTTCTCCAGCACTGCCAAAGCACCTCCCTGAGTGTCACATCCACGCGGCTCTGAAAGCCCCCCAGGGGTGGTGGCTCCCCCACTGCCCTGGGCAGCTCTGCCAATGCTGGAGCACTCTTCCCATGCAGAAATATTTTCCAAATATCCAATCTAAACCTCCACTGGTGCAACTTGAGGCTGCTTCCTCTTGTCCTGTCCCTTGTTTGCTGGGAGAAGAATCCACCCCCATCTGGCTACACCCTCGTTCAGGGGTTAGACCTGACCTAACCCTCTCCCTAGGGCATAACCCTAACTCCAACCCTACATTTCAGGCTGTAGTGGTAGAGAGTGAGAAGGTCCCCCTAAGGGTAAGAGTTGGGTGCAATTTTATTTCTTCCTCAGTTTCAGCTGTAAGGGCTACAACAGAAATCCCTTCCTGTGGTTTCACTGCTCTTCTTGCTGGGGCTGCAGGGCAGGGCCAGCTCTGGGTGTCCCTGCAGATCCCACCTGGAGAAGGCTGGAATGCTCTGCCTGGGATCAGCCCCGGGGCCACCATTCCCTGCTTCACCACACCTGAGGCTGAGCCATGGAGGTTTAGAGAGCTGCTTTGGGATAAAATGTGCTCCTTCTGACACTGCATGAGGAGAGCCCAAAGAGGGAGCCCAGGTGCTCTTTTTTTTCAGGACACAGGAGGGAGAGCAGTGGCTGAAGTCCCTCTCCCATGGCTGATGATCTGTGGAAGTTTTGCTCTGAAATCCAGGACTTTCCATGGGGTTTATCACCTGCACAGACATGATGGAAACATCACCAGCTCCATAAAGACATCTTGGCCTTAAAAAGTGGTGAAGAACGTTACAAAGTCTTGGGAGGTTCTGGTGTGGGTGCGTTTGTGAGTGGAATAACAGGGAAGGGGCAGGGCTGTTGTTGATAGAGCTGTCTTCTGATAGAGTCAAGAGCCCCCCCTTTCCTAATCTCCACATTTCATAATCTGCATTTAAAATGCAGGGCCTTCCCTCCTGCACTCAGAAAAGATTTAATGCCACTGAGCAGCAGCGAGGTATTCCAGTCCTAAAACTTCATTAATTTTACACAACACGCTACAGAACATTTCCCAGTTCATTACAAAGTATTACCATAAATAATTGAATCCAAACTAAGTGCAGTTGTGATGGGTTATCTTTGCCTTTTTATAGTGTTTGCTCATTTAGCTCCTCATTTGGAAAATTCCCTCTCCTTCGGAGAGGTTCTCTTCATTGTTGGAAGGAATTCGGGAGGTTATGAATGTCTGGATCTAGTGGCTGTACATGGTTTTTTGTGCCTGGACAAGGTGTAATGGACAGTGTCCCATCTTTAGCCTAAAGGAGAGAGGGAAGAGGGGAGAAAAGTTGCTAAAGGATGGCAGGCAAAAAGAACCTTATCAGAGGAAGATCTGCTTTGCAAATCAGAGGAAGAACACGGAAAGATGAATCCAGCTCAGTGTTATCCCAAAAATACCTAAATGTAAGGGGACAAAGGTAAATCACAGAATGTTTTAGGATGGAAAGGACACAATAACTGAAGAAGGTGTGGGAAGAGTTGGAACAGGAAACAAGGCAAAAAACCAAAGGAGCTGCTTTGAGGAGTGAAGATTTAATTAGGGATTAAGGAAGATTTGCATCTGATTGTAAACCAAGCTGCACCTCTGGTAGGGGTGAGGCAGCTCCCGGGGAGAAAGTCACTGTGAAACACAGGAACTCAGTGCCTGGGAAAGAGCAAGTGCCAGAATCAGGCTGTCAGGTGAGGGAGACAGGGGACCAGGAAAGGAGTTTGTGATGTGGTGGCAAAAAAGCAATAAAACTGTGTGCTGCAGTCGCCTGTGGGAAGTGATAGTCAAACACCAAGCAGCAGCTGAGAAATGCTCCCCATGTCTTTGCTCACAGTCTAGGACAGCTTGGGCTTCAGCCCAGAAAGAGCCAGGAAAATTGGATGGAAGGCAGCAAGCAAAAAGTCATTAAGAATAGGGAGAGCAGGAGCTAAGGAACGTTTAAAACTCTCTCTCCAGCATGGCTGAGTTATGCATTAAGGAGTGTCTGCTCACAGGGTCCCAGAATTTGCAGGGCATGAGGGAAGAGGTATAATTTGATGCATTTTAACTGGCGAGGATAGGCTGGGAAACAAAAATCCCTACAGCAGTTCCCTTATTAGATAGAGAAGGACAGGGAGAAAGACAACCCTGTCAGTTTTGCAGAAGTTATCTGGATGACAAACACAAAAGAAAACGAGGCTTGGGAGGCTTCACCCCAGCTAACCCAGTGCCAACACATGTTGGAAGCTAAAGAAATACCGAGGTTAGACATGAAATAAAGATCATAACCCAACAGGGCCGTCTGTGTGCTGGGGAGCCTGGGACAATCCTCTCTTCCAGGAATCTGGGACTGCACAGCTGAGTCACATCCCATCAAGGAACAATCCCTTCTCTTTCCAGGCAGATTTTGCTCCTCACAGTGCTGCTTTAATTGCAATTAAGGCTGAAATGGGCCATTACGTGATCCAGAGAGTTCCCAAATATACCTAGGGCAGCACTGAGAACAAACTCAGCGAGACATCCCTTTATCACTGCTGTGCCCAAGCTCTGCTGATGGCTGGGCCCACCCAGCTCGTGGCAAGGTGCTGTGGGGGAGCCCAATGACAACTCTGAATGTCACTTGGAAATCAGCACAAAGTGCATTGGAGAAAGCAGCAGAGTCAGGGAGATCATGGAATCAGAGAGGATGGGGTGGGAATGGGCCTTAAAGCTCCTCTCATTCCCATGGGCACCTTCCACTGTCCCAGGCAGCTCGAAGCCCCGTCCAGCCTGGCCTTGGACACTGCCAGGGATCCAGGGGCAGCCACAGCTTCTCTGGGCACCCTGTGCCAGGGCCTCCCCACCCTCACAGGGAGGAATTCCTTCCCAAAATCCCATCTAACCCTGCCCTCTGGCACTGGGAAGCCATTCCCCATTGTCCCATCATTCCCTGTCCTCAATGAGGAATTCCAAATCATCTCTGTTCTTGGCTTGTGAGTAACCTTGAGACACAGGAGGTGCAGCCCTGCAGATGTGCGGGGATGCTCCAGGTGATGCAGAGGGGAAACTGAGGCTGCAAATGCCAGGGCAGCAGAAGCAGGAGGTGGTGGCACTGCTGGCACACCAGGCTTTATAAGAACAACCCAGCTTTGGGCACTGGCTGCCAGCAGCTCCTCTGTCTTTAGGCACAGGAGATGGGCTCCTTCCTCAGCAGACACTGATATTTTTCAGTGCACTAAGCACTCTCTGCAGGACTGATCTCTATCCATCTGAGTTCCTTGCTATAATCTACTCTAATAATTATCTGGAAGTCTCTGCATAATCTGTCTGGTTTTAGAATGACTTTTTTTTTCCCAGGAAGCTGCGATAAACCCATGAAATTTGATATTTCTGCTGTGACAAAGGCATGAAATGCATGAGCTTTGATCATGAACTGCATGGGCCCTCTGCTTATAGTGTGGCACTCCAGCCAGATGTCACAGAGCTTGTTTTAGCAACACAGAACTCAATCCTCACTGTTATGGGAACGTTTCACCTGTTTCTAGAGTGCCCTGGGCTTTCTGCATGGGACCCAGGCAGTGACATTTGCAGAGGGAATCAAATGTTTTCCCAGCTGATCCCTAAAGAAGTGATGCTTATTTCTAGGGGAGGTCATTTCTGGGATCTGCCCAGCACCTCTGGAAATTGGGATCCATGTGCCACAACCCTCCAAGCACCTTCAGCTTTTTGCCCACAGCTTGTGAAGTGACTTTTACAATCAGGTCCTGAGCATGTTCCTACTTTCAGGCTGTCTGCAGAGACTTCAGGCAGGAGCATGCAAAGGTCAGACCTACCCATGTCCCTGAGCCCCCTCGGGCAGGCAGACAGCAGGGATATTCTAATGGATCAGCCACTTATTTATTTCCCTGGAAGAAATGAATGTGTGTACAGTCTGTGCCCAGCCCAGCAGCTGGAAGTGCTCTGCTGGCACAGACAGGAGCCGTGCTCTGGAAAGCCTGGGAGCTGGTTGTTATTGTCTCTGGTGAAAGCACCGTGTTCCAGCACTTGAAGGAGATCAATACCCCGACTGTGTCCAGCCTCCTTCCCAACCTGCTGCCACAGAGAACCCCGGGAATGCTCCACGGAGCAGGACAGAGTCTCCAAGCTGTCAGAGCTGAGCCACGAGCAGTGAGTTAGGCAGAGGTTGGAAACAGCTTCCACACCCTGCCCGTTCCCCAGCTTTAAAACTGCCCTGATGTTTTCATTTATTGGGGAATTCAAGCAGCACTGAAGGGACTTTCATGCTGGGCCATTCATGCCAGAGCTTGCAGGGCATAAGGGGAAGCTCTGTGCAGATGTCTGTGGGGTTTTGCTGCAGGGTGCAGGGGGATGGAGCATCCTGTGGCTCTGGGGAGGACTGAGGATTTGTTACACTGCCAGGGTGAATTCCCAGGAGTGATAAGGCACCTGCTGGTGGAGACAGTTATGGGAGGCTGTGGCCTCAGTGATAAGAACAATTGCTTTAGGAACAGAAGGACATTGCTTATCACAGAATCACAGAATCATTTGGGTTGGAAGGGACTTTAAAGCTCCTCCTGTTCCACCCCTGCCATGGCAGGGACATTTTCCACTGTCCCAGGCTGCTCCAAGTCCCGTCCAGCCTGACCTTGGACAATTCCAGGGATCCAGGGGCAGCCACAGCTTCTCTGGCACCCTGTGCCAGGGCCTCCCCACCCTCACAGGGAAGATTTTTTTCCTCACATATAACCTAAATTGCTTCTCTTTCAGTTAAAACCATTCCCCCTTGTCCTATCACTATCTGTCTTTGTAATTAATTGTTCTCTAACTTTTTTATAAAGACTCTTTAAGTACAAGGCCACGTTGAGGCCTGGCCTTATGGACATGGCTGCTTTCAAACCTCCAGGGACTCTGCTGGGGGGACTGCTACAGAAGGAAACACGTCTAACCCTTCAATGGAATGAAAATATAAAGAAAACTAATAAAAAAAATAAATATTTTCATGTCCAATGAAAAATTTATCCATTTTTAAGCTACCTGCTTCCATAGCATCACTTCACTGAGCCTGCAGAGACGAGGGAGCCTTGACCTTCCCTGACCACAAGTGGCTGTACATTTTAGGGCAGACACTGAGCTGTTGTTCACTGTCACAGCCCGGATGTGCACTAGCAATGAGCTGTTTTGGCTACTGGCCTGCAGTGGTTGACCCCACACTCCCTGCTGGGGTAGTCGTTGTCCCACTCAGTGCTTCCTGGAGGGTTTGATGCACCAGGCGAGCGGGGCCCGACACTGTTCTGAAACTCAGACGAAATGTGGGAGAAGTCCTGCGGGGTGGAGAGGAGAGGAGGGTTACAGGAGCATACAGAGCAGGAGAACTGCAGATTTAATAACAGTGCATAATCACCTTTACAGGCACTGTCCCCAAAAGCTGTCAGTGCAGAGCACGGGAGGAGCTCCAGGGACAGAGGGGGGTCACAGCCCAGACCACGGTGCCAGTGCAGCAACACATTTCACATCCCTTTTCCCTGCTCTTCTTGCCAGGGCCTCCCTCCTCTGGAGTGGCAATGGCTGTGGAGGGCACACAGCCACAAAAGCCTTTGGGTTTTTGCAGCCTGGCCACCAAAGCCGGTGTCCCACTGGCAGTGCAGCTCAGTGCTGTTACCCATCCCAGTGCTCAGGAACAAGGGACATCCACACAAAACTGTCCCCATGAGCTGCCACCACTGGCAATTCAGCAAGGACACTGTGGGGCTGCTGTAGCTGAAAGCTGATCAGTTTTCACCATTTTTTGGGGTAGGTTTAATTAAATTTATATCCATTAGGCAATGTATATAAACCTGATTCATGATAGTTACCTGACATAGAACATGATTTTTTCCAAAATAGCCAAATTAGGGCAATGTGGGGTATATTTTATTTTTATATTTTATCCACACATTATGTGGAATGAAGTTTCACAAAATGCTGCCCTCAACAACAGCTCCTACTCCGATGGGTGATTGTGAGGATCCCCTAGAACGCTATCAATAAATTGCAGAAGCCATTTTCTGTTGTGCAGAGCTAAAGCCCAATCCCTGTGCTGGAGAAGTCATAGGATCGTTTAGGTTGGAGAAGACCTCCAAGATCATCGAGTGCAACCGTTAACCCAGCACATCCACACATTTTCTGAATGCTTCCAGGAATGGTGACTCCACCGCTTCTCTGGGCAGCTGTTCCACTGCCTGATAACCCTTTCAACAAAGAAATTTTCCTGAATTTTCAATCTAAACATTCTCTGGCACAACTTGAGGCCATTTCTTCTCGTTCCCTGGGATCAGGGCCTGATTCCCCCCCAGCTGCCCCCTCCTGTCAGGGAGTTGTGCAGAGCCAGAAGGTCCTCCCTGAGCTCCTTTTCTCCAGGCTGAGCCCCTTTCCCAGCTCCCTCAGCCCCTCCTGGTGCTCTGTTCCCTTCTGTGGGAAGACTCCCTCGGGGACAACACCAACAGCCCAAACCCCGGAGACCCCGGGGCACCCACCTGCTGTCCGGGAGGCGAGGCGTTCATGGGGGGCTGTACCTGTAGTGCCATGGGGGGGGACAGGAGGGGCTGCTGGGGGACCTGCTGCATGCTGAGGGGCTGGCTGAGCAGCGAGCTCTGCGCGTGGTGCAACGACAGCTGCTGGTGCAGCGGGGGGCTGATCTGGAAGGAGGGCCCATCGAAGCACCTCAAGGACGATCAATGGACAGTGATTGCAGTGAGCCTTCTACCCGAAGGGGACTCAGATAAAGANTGGTGCAGCGGGGGGCTGATCTGGAAGGAGGGCGGGGGGGAGGCACTGATGCTGGGCAGCAGGGGCTTGGAGGGCAGGGTCCGGGACAGCCCGGCGTGGGGGTGGCCGCGGTAGCTCTGCAGCTCCGACGGGGACAGGAAGGAGCCCAGGCCGGGGTAGGGCGAGGAGGCCTGCGGGGGCATGGGGTACATGGGCTGCTTGGGGGGGATCATCTTGGAAGGGGCGTTGCTCTGGGCGCTTTTCGTCTCCCCCTGGTCGGCAGAGCTCTGTGGGAAAACAGAAGGGAAGGTGGTGAGGAAGGAAAAGAGGAAACAGCGATCCCGAGATGTCCAGGTGAGCTCCCGCGGATCCTGCTCCTCTCCCGCCTGCCAGCACACAGACTCCCAGCCCTGCAGCAGCTGGGTGGCCACAGGCTGGGTGCAGCATCCAGAGCTGGAAAACCAAAGCCCAGTAACTCAGCCGTGCCTTTGGCAGAGCCCGGAGCCTCAGGGGGAATGAAGCGGTGCAGGGGCAAACTGCCCACCCACAGCTCACTGCCTCGGGAGGGTGACACATCCCTCCTGCTTCCAACAGAGAACAAGTGGGTGTCTAAACCCTCTGCTTTCCCCATCCTGTGCTTTCCTGCAGCCCTGTAATGCAAGGGACAATGGTGGCCTCATTCCAGCAGGAAGAAGAGAAGGACAAAGGGAAATTTTCTGGGTTGGACAATGAGGGTTTTGTCCTGTGATGGGCTCTGTAATGATACTCCTGATCCTTTCTCACCCACCAGCCAGGACCACAATGTGTTGCTTTACTCAAAACTAAGTTTTGCAGAAGAGTCACTGGAGAAATTGGGAAAAAACCAAAGCCACAGAGCACATGCCTCCATGACTCCTGCCCCACACTGCTGCGAGATGCGTTCAAGGCAGGACCCTCAGAGCCTTCCAGAGGGACCAAGAAGGGCTTTTAAATCTCCAACCACTCCTTCCCATCCCCTTTTTCTGTCCTTGCTGCTGTTCTGCTGACAAGGTGACAGCTACTGGTCTGCACAGGGGCTCTGAGCCTTCCCAGCTCACCACCACCACCACACGGATCCAGCTGAAGATGAGTGATTTGGGAGATCACATTATTTCCCAAGGCAGCTGAATGTGATGATTATTAAGCTCTGAGGATGTGGCGTAGTACCAAGGGGAAGATTTGAAGGGAGAACACTCACTACCCAAGGGCAGCATTACCCCTGAGCCAGGAAGCTTCTGAGCTCCACAGGAGTCACCCCAAATTCACAGACAGCAAATGCCTGTGTCCCCTCTCTGGAGGTGTGGAGGAGGGCAAGCTGTGAGGTCCCTTGGGATGGGCATCCGTGTCTAGAAGACTGGGCCCATCATTGCTCCCTGGAGTGGCCTTGCTGCTCTGGGAGTCCCTGTATGAGCCTGAAATGCCCTGAAATGTCACTGTTAGGCATTGGAACGGGCTCTCTGGGTTTGGCCAGGCTGTGGTGTGTGGAGCACGTACGTGCTCACATCTCATCAACCCACAGTTATGGGTCTTGCTCCACAAAACTCCCTAAAAACTCTCTAAAACTCCCTAAAAATCTGCTCTAGGCTGAGCATGCACAAGAGAAGCAACACTCGGGGTCCTGAGCAGGTGGGACAGCCGCAGTGCATGGAGCAGGGTGCAGCAGGGTGCTGGTACCAGTGAGCCCAGCCCTGGGTGCCACCTTCCCCTGGGCGGTCCCTGGTGTCCCCTTGTCCTCCTGACCCCTTTGCTGCACTCAGACCCTGAAAGCAGGCAAGGGGCAGTGGGGACAGGCAGTAGGGACCCCTTCACCCCACACAGGGACCCTGATGGGACCCCCCTGCTGCTGAACCCATCCAAAGTGGGGTCTCATTGCAGGGCGCTAAAGGGGGATGACAGCCCAGCTCCTGCCCTAACCGTGCTGCAGAGCCCCTCTTTCAGCTCCTTGGGAAGGTGCTAATGCTGAGATCAGTTCTGATATCACAATTACACAGAATTTCTGATAACTTTGCTCCTTCCTGTGAGCTGTAACCCGTCCGTGAGCGCAGCTGTACCTTGGAGACGAGGCTGGCCCGGTACGCGGCCAGAGCTTTCAGGTACTCCTTCTTGGCAGCTTCTGTTTTCCTCTTGTATGCCTGAAAGGACCAAGGGATGGATAATCATTAATGGAGGGAACAGGGGACTGCTGGCCTTGGCTGGGCTTGCTGGGCTATTCAATGGGAACCCCCTTCACTGGGGCTGTGTGCATGAAAATCTCATTTCTGCTGCAGAGGAATTTATCCCAAACCAAGGAAATGAAGCCCCTGGATTGGACCACGCTGGGATTTTTGGAGGCATCTCTGGTTAGACTGGTCTGTGTGTTTAGACAGGTATTTATTTATTTATTTATTTATTTGATACAGTGATTTTATAAGGTGAACACAGTGAAATCCCTTCCCAACAGGAAGCAGAGTAAAGAGCGATCCAGGCTCTTGCAAGAGCAAGACAAAAGCCAAAATCCTCAAATGACAGGACTATCATTAAAGTCCCTTCCAACTCAATCCATTCTATGATTCTGTGATGATGACTACCTTAAAAACAAGTGAGAAAGTCAGATTTCCTAAACTATCCGTTTGTTTTCTTGGCTTTCCCAATATGAATTCTTTAGAGCTCAAAACTCCAGCTCCTCTCTGCAGTCTGGACAGCTGGGAACTGCTTTCTCATCTTATAAAAGCTGAGATTTTTGCCTCATCTTATGACTTGGTGAGCTGGAGCTTGCGGGGAAGCAGCAAGTACCAGGAGAGTTTGCTTCTCTAAGAAAAAAATTAATAAAGCTTTGCAAGAGTGAATAATGGTTTATTCTTCCATCTTTCCCAATAACAAGAGATGCCTGTTGATCATGTCAGTGCTGGTCCCCTTCCTGCCTGGATCCTGGTCCTCCACATGGAGGTGAAAACCTTCAATAAAATAATGGTGTGAGCCAGACTGTCCCCAGCACTGAGTCCCCGTGGGGTTACACAGATTAAACTGACTAGGCGAGAAGAATATCTTAAAACAGAATAAAAATTTAAGGATAAAGGCAGAAACTCCCAGGAAAAACACCCACCAACCCTCTTCTCCACTGGAAACTCAAAGCCTTCCTCAAGTGATGAAAGCTGAGTTCAATTAGGACAGATTTGCACGTGTTTAATTCAGCTTTAAAACCAACAACAGCTTTCAGCAATTGAAACGAGGAAGCCTCGTGGGCACATCCAGGATGATTTAGATTGGATATTGGGAAAAATGTCTTCATGGAAAGGGTTGCCCAGCCCTCTACCAGGTTGCCCAGGGAAGTGGTGGAGTCACCATTCCTGGAGGTGTTTAAAGGACCTATGGATGTGGCACTTGGGGACATGGTGGCCTTGGCAGTGCTGGGCTAAGAGTTGGACTGGATAATCCTAAAAGTCTTTTCCAACCAAAACAATTCCACAGTTCCATGATTTAACTCATTCCCCCTGCAATTTTCCATGGCCATGGCAGCACCCCAGACTCCCTCCCAACGCTGACCTCCGAAGGGAGAGTAACCTTCCAGCAGTTGAACTGAACGTGAGGTTAAAATCAGCACAGATAAATTCTATTAAAAATGGATTGAAAGCCTTATTTTCACTGCTAAATCACAGCGAGTCCTGTAATGAAACGTTTTGACTCGACACACTGGAGGTCTCAGACGGCAATTTTCTGAAATGGAGCATTTCCCTAAGTTTGTCTTTGGCTTTATGGTATTCAGGAAATATTATATTTGCTCCATTCAGAACAAAATTACTTTTCAAAATGTCAGCCTGAAGAAGAGTTTGCCTGTGAAAAGCAACGATTTCCTCAAACTGTATCAGTTCCCTTAATAAAAGCTATTACCTTTCTCTACAATTTCCACATCTTTTATTATAGAATCAAAGAACAGTTTGGGTTGGAAGGGACCTTAAAGCTCATCCAGTTCCATCCCCCTGCTGTGGGCAGGGACACCTTCCACTGGAGCAGGTTTGTGCCCATCACAGCACCACAGAATTTACTGTATCCCAGCCTTGCTGCTGGATTTTCTTAAATGTGGTAACTGATGCCCTCACAGCAATGAAATAAGAATTCCCATATCTCAGGCCAGTGTTTGAGTGGCCACAGCTGGGTGCTGATCCATGGAGAACATATTTAATTATTTTTCCTCTGTAACAGCAAAATACAAGAGTGGTTTTACCTT
>VZTJ01003796.1:60080-194836 GCA_013397795.1 Orthonyx spaldingii | reverse complement strand
TTTTTTTTTTTATTCCTGGGATGGTGGGAAAACAAAATATTCAGCGCTATGCAGAGACAAATTTAATTATTAGCAAGACTTGCCTGCAGAAAAACCTGCAATATCTGGACAGTGAGAGGGCAGGTTAATGAGACTGCCTAAACCTAAATGCAAATAAATGAATAACCAATAAAATCTATGCCTGTCTTCATCCCCATCACTTGTTTGTCCTGCTAAACCCTTTCTTTATGCCACTCTTCATCTGTCCTTGTCTCTTTTAGGGCTCGTGGATCTCCCTGGTATTGGGAGGTGCTGCTGGGTAGGGCTGGTGCAGCAGGACTGGGAAGGGGCAGCCAAGTGGAGAAAGGAGAGGGGATTGCTCCAGGCAGGAGCCTCAGGGCTCCTTGGGCCAGCCCTGGCTCAAGCCTGGCCACGAGCAGGGCTACCAGGAGGGGTGACGGGGTGAGATCGGGGATTGTGCTCTCTGGTGTTTCTCTGGTGAACTGGAAGCTCTGGAGGATTGCTGGTGGATTATCTGGGTTTTAATCATAGAATACCAGAATGGTTTGGGTTGAAGGGATCATTTGGATCCACCCCTGCCATGGGCAGGGACACCTTCCACTATCCCAGGGTGCTCCAAGCCCCATCCAACCTGGCCTTGGACACTTCCAGGGATCCAGGGGCAGCCACAGCTTCTCTGGGCACCCTCATTGTAAAGAACCATCCCTAAGGGTCTCCTGTTGGGAATTTTGCAGTCCTGCCCTGCACACGGGGGCTTTCTGCACCCACACAGGGGCTCCATCAAGGACCTGAGCTGTCTGACCCCCGGGAACCACCACGCTGATGTGGGATCCGAACAAAACTCCTCACAAATCCTCTGGGTAAAGGCAGCTCTAGTGCAGCATTTATAACCTTTAAAATTTTAATTTAAACATTGACAAAACCATGTTACTTTCTAATTAAATCCCATTTTCTCCCAGGGATTTTAATTTTGAAGTGATTTATCAGATTTAAGGATCCTCAAAACATTTTGCATGTTTTTCTTCCTAACCTGCCATGCCCACTGATTTATTTTCCTTATTCATTAGCAGGAGGATTCATTAGTCATTAAGTGAGTGGGTGGGTTGGGGAAGGGGAGGGGGGAGGAAGCAAAAATGGTTGGTGATTATGAAAACAAAAAATCAGAGCTGTAGGAAGCATATGTTGGGATCGTAATCCTGACACCTCTGTGTCTCAGCAAAGCAGCCAGTAATTGTACTGTAATGAAATGTTCTTGTTTGATAACCAGTTAATTAGAGAAGACAATTATTGCAAACCCCGCTGACGCCCACGAGTGGCTCGGTGTCGCGCAGGCACTGAGTGACAGCCGGAGCCGTCATCCGTAACCTCTGCATCCCAGCCCCCCTGCTCCGCCAGGAACGCTGCTTCCCAGGCCTGGGCAACGACGGGGAGAACTCAGACTCTCCCCCAAAAAATTGAGGGGTGCACTGATCCCAACTGGGAAGGTCTCTGCTGCAATCCCAGGTGGAGTTCGGGGCATTTTGCTTCAAAAAAGAGGTGGAACTTCAGGAGAGGAGAGATGGGAAGTGCAGGAAAGGTCTCCAGGAGGAAAGCTGGGAGGGAAGACCAAGAGGAGCCACCAGGATGCAGCAAAGGAGGCACGGAGTGATCCTCTGCATGTAGGGAAAGAGGCAAAATAGGCTTAAATTGTACCGAGGGAAATGTTGGGTAAGCACTGGGAAGCCTGGGGAACAGTGAGGATAATTAAGCACGGGCAGACGTTGCCTGGGGAGATGTGTAATCTCCACCACTGCGGGTTTAAGAACAGATTAGGAACACATCCATCAGGAATGGCTTAAGCAGAGATGATCCTGACTTCAGGCAGCAGTATGGTCTGGTTGACCTCTTAAGTCCCTCCTTGCCCTCCTTTCTATGATTCCATGACTGGGTTTTTTCCTTCTCCCAAATGTGTAAATTTGGTTTTTATTCTGCTTGCAAATCTGCAGGGCTTTTCTTGTAACTATTATACACTTTCCTGCAAGGTATGTCTTGAGATCACCATAACTCATGGCTTATTCACAAGATGACTCAAAGCACATCCTCCCAGCCACATTCACCCTTCTCTCCACACATCCTTCCCACAGCCACTGGAAAGGCAAATAGGAAACACGGACACGTTATCCATGTTATCCTTATTCCTTCCCAGCCCCTTCTTGCACCCCCCTCTGTATCCCCTTACTGGGCAAAACTTTTTCTGTCCCTCCCACCATTAAAACCAACTAACCCAAGCTACACTTTCAGAATAAAACCTGTGGTCTGGATTGTAAGCCTTGAGGTCGACATCCCTGAGGATACCTACAGGAAAGACCCTGGCTATGGGAACTGCTTGCAGGGTTTCAGGAGAGTTCCTGCTTTATCCTGGTGGAGTCACAGAGCTGTCAAGCAATTCCTTTGGAGAAGGAGTGGAAGGGCCTGTAATGAAGCAGGAATTACCATTGGCTGAAGCACCCTGAGAGATTCCTGCTCTCCACTGCCTCGACTTCACAGGATGTAAGTCATCCCTCGCTCCATGTGAGAGCACAAGGATGTTCCCAGGACAACCCCCTGAAGATTCCAAAGGGAACAGGAGGGTGACAAATCCAAACCCTAACCTCCAATGAAAACCACACACCATTCACCTTCCAAACCTCTGAACTCGCTCTCCAAGAAGAAAAGTAACAGTTGACGAGCTGCTGTCAAGAGCAGATTTGACTTTTCACATCCTGCCCATCATTACCCTGCTCTCACCAGACCTCTCCTGAAGCCCTGTTTGGGATTGGTGCTTTGATCCTTCTCTGGTACACGGCTTTCCTCGATGCCCAGAAGATGCTGAAACCTCCTTTCAGGCCAGGGCAACTGCTTGGACCCTTCCAGCCCCTCACTGCCAGGGCTTTGGGGCTGCAGGAGGAAACTTCATCCCGTGGTGGCTC
Source organism: Orthonyx spaldingii (assembly GCA_013397795.1). NCBI lineage: Eukaryota > Metazoa > Chordata > Aves > Passeriformes > Orthonychidae > Orthonyx > Orthonyx spaldingii. Next base: position 191,888 of record VZTJ01003796.1, on the reverse strand, counting down.
CGGTGCTGACGGCGCTGTACAAAGCTGGAATTGGGCAGTTTGCAGCACGGCTGTTCCCATGGGATCCCTCCCCTGTGGTGGCTTTTCCATAAAACAACTTTACAGCTGGCCCGAGATGCCTCTGTCCCACCGCAGACACCTGCAGGGTCCTGTCAGCAGCTGATGTGTCAGGCTCAGTGAGCAGATGGAGCTGATTAAACAGGTGATCTGTGACCTTCTGCTGAGCAGGCAATTCTTCTGCTGGGTAATTTACCCCTGGAGTGGGACTTTATCCCTGGAGCTGTGTTGTTCTCCAGGCTGTGCATTTGTGTGGGAAAATCCCATTTGCATTTGGCCACGGAATCACTCAGCATTACTGAACTGGTGCTGGTGAAACACGAGCAGGAACTCATCTCTGGTACCTTTGTGTCCCCAGACTCAAAATCTCAATTGAAAACGCTGGTTTTGCCCAATCTCTGCTCATTTTAGATGGGAATCTCTGGATTAGTCTGAGGATCACCCAGCAGATTGCTCAGGAGCTCCTTGATTCCTCTGCCCTCAGTTCCCAGGGTCTGTGGGAACACCAGCCCAGCCTTTGACTTTGTGGCTGGATTTGCTGGTGAAAAGAAGCTGCTTCCAGAGCCTTCTGCAACGGCCACCTTGGCATTGATGTCTGTCCTCCATCATTGCCTGGCCCCAACCCAACCTCCTCTTCACCAAAGTACAGCAGGAAACAGGGAGGTGCTCGGAGAGGGAAGAACAGAAATTGGCAGAGGAGAGTGAATCCCACCAGTGACCTCTCTGGAGAGTCTCCAGGCTTATCACCCCTAGGAAATGCCCCTGAGGGAGGACAGCCACCAGGGCTGGTGTCACCTGCTCCTGAGCAGATCTGGCCCATGGTGGCCCTGTGGAAGGAGAGGAGGGGGCTGTGGGTGGCACACACTGGGACCAGGCTGCCAGGGGAAAATCCTCCCAGGAAATTAGCAGAGCTTGCTCCAATCTAGTGCTCAAATTCTTCTAATTTCTGTCAAATCAGGCAGCTCTTTTAAACCTTGCTGGGGAACGCTGCTTGAGATCTGCTAATGGAAAAACCTCCCACTGAGGCACGGGATTCTGGAGCTGGGACCTGGAGCTGCAGGCTCTGACAGGTACCCCATTGGATGCTAATGGCTGAATTAGCATTTCACTCTGCAGCAAAGTCGAAGCTATCTCTACAGGAACAGCTGCTAAACTATTTGCAAAGTTCAAAGAGGATGTATTAATATTTTTCTTTTTTTTTTTTCCCCGAGTCACATTCTTCAGATTCCCGTGTAAGCTCCTTAGGAAGGGCCACGGCAGCTGTTGAAGAATGAAGATTACAACGTCCTGCTAACGCAGCGCTGGGGATATTTAAGGTATTGTTATCTATTCCTATTCCACAGCCACACTGGAAGGGGTTAAAACAGGGAAGAAAACGGTGCTTTGCCGAACAGGTGTCCTTGAGCAGTACCCAAGGACACGGAGATTGCTAATCCTGTATTCCACAGCATGATCAAATCACCAGGCAACAGATATAAATAAAAAAAAGCAGGAAATAAGGAAATTTAGATACAAGTGTGTCAGAGGGAAAATGAAGATTCATTGTGAAGAGGCTGAGAAGAGAAGAAGAAGAAGGAGCAAAATGACAAAGCCACAAATGATAAACCAGTAAGAACAAAAGAAAGGGGGGAGAAGAAAGCCTCTCTGTGAAATGCATGTCTGTGACAGCAGCAGCCAAATCAAAGATGCTGCTAGATTATATGGTTTCTTGCATAATATGCATTCTGGTTCCCTCTCTGTGTTTGTCTTTCAGCTGGTGCACAGGGAAAAAAAACCATATCTGAAATGGGGCTTGAGCAACCTTTATTTTCCTTGTTTCATCAGGAGGAGAAAGCAAATTTGCTTTGTGGGAGCAGCAGCACCTGCTCAATGGCAAATAAATAGCTACAGCTTTGATATTACAGTGCATATAGTCATTAGCTGCACAAATGGCAGAGGATTAACCCTCTGTGTGCTGGCCAGGGCTACCTGGCAAAGGGGTGGCATGTCACTGCTGCCAGCAGAAATGCTGCAGGAGGTGTCTGTGGAGAGGGGCTGGGGCTCTGGAGGGGGCACAGGACCACCCTTCCCACCCCAGGCACTGGCTGGAGTGGTCACAAGCCACCAGCACTGGGCTTCCCTCAGCCCTTTGGCACTGGCACGGGGCCTCCCCATCTCGGTGACCCCCTGTGTGCAGGATGGAGCCGGGAGGGATGGATGGGCACGGGGCAGGCACAGCAGGAACGTGCCAGGGGCTGCTCATGTGTGGAGGAATCACGAAATTCCCTGGGTTTATGGACCGGCCTCCCTTGAACCCCCTCCCGGGCTGCTCCTGCCTGCTGCTTTCCCACAAGGTGGGAACCAAAACACACCCAGGGCTGGGCCCACCCTGGGCCCACCGGGAGGCACAGAATAAGGTTTGCAAACCTCATCTGAAGCAGAAACTCCAGCGATGTAAAGAACTGCTTAATACCTGTATGGTGGGGCTGGGGTCTGCACCTCTGGAGATCCAAGCGTGGGACCAGCCCCAGAGCAGATCCCACAGCCTCAAATCCACCCTTTCTAAAGCCATGGAGCGGGAAAGTGTTCTTTAACCAAAACTTTGGTCATAATTGAGCCTAAACATCCAGATTTGGCTCGTTTGCCTGCTGTGCTGGCTTCTCCCTGGGTGGTTCTCTGCACGGCTTTCTGCAGTGAGGACGTGAAGCTACTCTTGTCAGCAAAGCTAAGAGCAGCATCCCTGACTAAACACTTCCCTTGTCCAGCTTTTCCACCCCTTCCCAGAGCACAATCCTGCCTGCTGGTGGGCTGACCCACGGTCTGGTGCAGGCTGGACTGCCAGGTCCAGCAGGATTTTGGCCAGTGATGCCTGGCTGTGCTGCTCGGACACCTCCCCTCTCCAGATGTGCCAGGAGAGCACTTGGAATACCTGCTGGCCTTCGTTGGGAATGTGTGCACCATATCCTGCAGCCCTGGGCAGGAAACAGCTACAGGACAGCCCAGGCACTTGTTTTCACATATTGAAGGCATTTAAAATTTTTCTTTTCCTTTTCCCCTTTCCATTGCATTGCCTCATGAATCTAAAAAAAGCTTCACCAGGGCTGCTGGCAGAGGAAAGCAAACAGGGGCTAAATAAACTCTCCTCCAGCCAGACACTTCCAGAGTGAACGTGCCACATCTCACAAACCAGCCACAGGGTCCCAGAGCCAAAGAGAAATTGTGTCCTTCCAGCCAGAGTCCCGGGCAGGGAGGTAACTGTTGTGGGAGAGAAGTATCCAGCTGGAGACAAAGCCAGGAAGTTAATATTTAAGCATTCAGACAAGGAACAAATGACTTAATTAAATCAATTACAGAGGGAGAAATGGAGCCACTTAGACAGCGTGTGTAAAGAGACGGCGAGGCTGCTGCGAGCTCATAAAAGAGAAGGAGGAGGGAGAGTTAGCAGGGAAGATAAACGGGCTGGTTTAATCCCTGCTGTTAATTAAGAGCTGAGCGTTTGCACTGCGCTGAGTCAGGGCTGCAGCGGCACTGCCACTCTGAGCCACGCTCCGTGCCCCAACTGCGGCAATATTCGGAACCAGATGGAGCAAAGGAGGGCAGACTGGGAGGCTGGGAGGGATGAAAGCAGGAGAAAGAGGTGACACAAAGCTTTTCCACACCCCTGAACCTCCCACAGCCTGAGCCAACAGCACAAACCCAGCCCCTGTCCCGCATCTTCCCAGGGCTGGGGTCACCCTCCTGACCTTCCTCCCCTCTTCAGATGAGGAATTTCTGCCTGCGTGGTCTGACAGTGATCCACCCAAAGAGGAGAAAAGGGAGCAGCAAAAGGGCTTTCATCCCTGAAGATGCTCTGCTCTTACTCCTGACTCAGTGTGGGGTGGAAATCAAGGTTATTTCCCAGCGTAACTTCCCGTTAAATGACTTTTTCCCTCCCTGCTGCTCTCTCCCCAGATGAAGCTGCTTCCAGTGCTGGCCATGGACGCCCATCTGGAGCTGTGGCCAGGCTCCAGGAGAAGGGCTCCCAGCTGAAGCCTGTTTGGGTCCAGGACACATCACACACCGTGTCAGACCTCACTGTGCCTGACAGAAAGCCATCCTTGCTCTGGGAAGTGTTCCCTGGGGTTCTCTCAATAGGCAACAGGCAATTACAGGCTTTTGTAACTGACTCAGCAGCGACCAAACAGGGAAAGCAGGACCTGGAATTCTCTGTGTGAAGCAGATGGAAAGTGGCTGACAGCTTTGGGGCAGGAAGGTTTCGTCTGTGAGGCCACTTCCAACATCTCCTGCTGAAGCTGTTAAAGCCTGAACGTTGGAGCTGAAGCCAGCAATGCAGGGAGGTAACAGTGTTGAGCCGCTGGGCTGTCACTCCTTGTAAGTAAATAAGCAAATACAAACCCATCTCCCATCTCAAGCTGTAAAACCCCACGTCAGGGAAAGGCCACTGATGGGTTTGCAGAGTATGAACTTATCAAGAATAATTAGTTGTCATAAAAATCTGCTCTCCCCCACACAACAACAGCAATTTTGCACAGTGGGCACTTCAGCACCGCTCCTGGAAACAGCCTCTGGTCCTGCACTCCAGGCATGCCCTGAACATGCCTGGGGAGACGCTCTGCACCGTGGAAATGCACATTTCAACAGCTGGAAGGCAAAAATAAATAACTCAGTAACTCACTTGCTTTTGTTCTTCTCCCAAACTGTCCCACATCGATGCCACGATTTTTGACACGTCCCCGAAGGTGGCGTTGGGGTTCTGCCCTTTGATGGCTGCTTGTGTGTCCCTGAAGAACAGGGCGTAGGCTGACACGGGCTTCTGGGGCTCATTGGGGTCCTTCTTTTTCTTCTTCTTTTGGCTCTTGGGCTTTTTGCCCAGGTCTGTTGAGGGCCTTTTCTCTCCAGTAGTCTGTAAAACCAAGAGAGGAACCTTAGCAGTCAGCTGGGAGTGGTTTGATAGAAGTGCCTGCTACAGCTACCGAGCCAAGGAGATGAGAGAGGGAATGGGAAGCAGAGAGGTCCCAGTGTGGAAAGGGGGGGCAACAGCCCTGGGGGTCACTTTGGCCCCCAGGAGCCTTTTGGATCACTGCACAAACTGCTGGTGGGTGCCTGAGCCTGCCTTGGTGCCTGCTGGCAGAGCAGCTCATAGCTTGGGCTCATCCCTTTGTCCCTGCCTTAAATCTGGGGCTTTCCAGACACTCATCCTCGGCCACTCTCCTTCCCCACCCTCCCCTCCAGCTCACTCACTCCTTGATCCTCTTCTGGGACCTCTCCAAATGCCTTTCTTCCCACCTAGATTGTTTTAGCAGTCCATGAATTTTCCAAACTTGGCTTCTGCGTGGTTTCTGATTTCCATCCCAGTAATCCCCTTTGCAAGCTGCTCCTGACTTCCCTCACCTCCACCTTCTGGGAGGGTTGTGAGCACTGACCAAGCAACACCAGCATCACATTAACCATCACACCAGGGCCATCCAAAATTTGCTCCATCCTGCTAACATGTACATAGCCCTACCCAGAAAAATATCCAGGAACTGAACTATTTTAATCACTGAATTAAATGCTTTGCACGTGCTGTTCACTCTTATGACTGATCCAGGTGCAGCTGGATGACCAGGAATGGCTTTGTCCACACTCAGTGTCCAGTGGGTGTTGGAACTGAAGGGAGCAGGACACAGGGAACAGGAGCTGGACTTTGTGGCTGCTCAGCACAAGATGCTGCCACCGGGCTGGGAAGTGAAGCAACAAGGCTGGAAACAGAGATGCTTCCAGTGAAGGCAGCATGGAAAGAAGATCCTGTATCAGTCTCCCTTGGGATGCCCTGTGCAGTGTGTTAGGAAAGGTTCTTCCCCCAGAGGGGGCTGGGCACTGCCCAGGCTCCCCAGGGAATGGTCCCGGCCCCGAGGCTGCCAGAGCTCCAGGAGCGTTTGGACAGCGCTGCCAGGGATGCACAGGGTGGGGGTGTTGGGGGGTCTGTGCAGGGCCAGGGGTTGGACTGGATCATCCTGTGGGTCCAACTCATGATATTCTATGATTCTATGAATACAGAGGACTGCAGAAGCCTCCATGGGAGGATGTGCCAAGGAAAAGATCCCTGGAAAAGACGTGGATAGCCATGAAAGCCCTCAATGCATTAACTGTGGCCAGTGAAAGCTCTCACTACAGGGAAGCACCATTACCCTTATTTTACAGTGAAGGAAAACCTAAATACACCAGAGGGCAGAGAATAAAAGCACTGGCTGGATCTCTGGATCCTTAAGGGCAAACAGGACACCAGCCCCTCCGCCTGCAGACCCTGAGCTCAAGGCAAGCACCATCAGCTGCACAGGTTGTTGAATTACTTGGAAAGAAACAGCTCTAAACACCAAGATCTTGTGAAAACTGTGCCTCCAGCTGAGCTGGGGACAAACAGCCTCTTCTCCTGATGGATTTGTCAATTTGAGCCCGTGCTTGGCAGTGCCAGGATTTAAGAAGCTTCCCTTCAGCTGGCACAGGCCCGGCACGGGGAGGAAAGGGCAGCAGCATTCCTGTTCTCCACTCTGCAGCTCTTGCCTGGTCATTAATTTCAGTATCAGCGCAGTGACATTTGTCAAACAGACAGTGACCATTAGTGAATGAGCAGAGAGACCAAAGAAATTGCATTTAATTTAAAATTGCCCAATTGGGCTTGAATGGGAGGCCTGGAGGTGAAAGGCCAGCTTATTAGGAGGGAAAAAAAATGCATGACAGGGCTTCAGCCCATTAGGAAGTGAGACGGTATTTTAACTCACTGTGATCCCACTTGATTCAGTGGAGTGCCGTGGGGGGCCTGCTCCCACAGCCACTGACCAGGCCAAGGAGCTGGAACAGCAGCAGCACAAGCCCAGCTGGATTTACAGCTCAGGCAGCACTGAAGAGCACACGGATTCAAGGAAAACAGATGCTGCAAGGCTGCCTGGAGACATCAATCCCCAGCAGGGAGCAGAGCAGATCAGGGTTTGGCATCCATGGGCTTTTCCAGGTGTGACACAGGTGGGATGAGATATCAGCAGGGCTCAGAAGAGGCTTGGCCAACCCAAGCCACGTTCATGGCTAAAGTCAACCCCCAGTGAGCCAGTGCCTCGCTGCCCCAGAGCATCTGCACCCCCAGGGCCATCCCCACGGTCAAAGGGACCAGGGAGGCTCGGCCAGGGGGATGAAGAGCATGGCCCATGGTGGCCACCGGCATTGGGCCTGCCCTGGAGAGGCAGCACAAGGTCTGTTTGGTGGCAGACATGGACTGGGGCAATGATGTGACCCCAGAAACTTGGTGCTGCCTCAGATGCTGAACCCAGGAAGAGCTGACACCTCATGGACACCGTGATTTTAGTAACTGGAGAGTGACCACTAATCCAGCTGGAATTTGGGCTGCAGCCACCTCTCCTTTCAATGCATGTGCACCCAGCCCCCAGGCTAGGAAGCAGGTAAATGCACCAGTGAGGCTCAGACACTTCTGAAATTCATAAGCTCCCTGGCTCAGAGGACCAGCTGGACCTGCTGGCATCAGACTCATTTCTTTAACGTGTGACCTTCTTGCTCACAAGACTAATTTCTGCTTGTTAGATGTCATTTTGATGACTTGTTGCAGAAAAGCCCTTAATGGCCATGTGAAAAATGACTGATGGGTGAAGGCAGCAGCTGTGCAGCCAGAGAAAGCAAACAGCAACCTGCAGGCCACAACGTGGGTCTGCTGCTTTCCTTACACTCAGGGTCTCCTCCTCCATCAGTCACATCACTCCCACCCATTTGGGGGGTTTACAGGGCAGAAGAATGAGGGGGATTGCTTTAAGGATTAGGAAAAATTCTAATCTCTGCAGGTTGTCATCATCTGGGCATCTCCAAACTCTTCCTACCCCATGGGCACCACCGGCTCAAGAAAACAGAAGACCAACCCCAAAGCTGTGTCCTCCTGAGGGACTCCTGGGTGGCTGAGGAAAGCTGGGTGATGCTGCTGGAGGCTGAGAGACAGAACCTGGTGTGTCACTAAACTGAAACTCATTTTCTCCTGACAGGAAAGATTTCAGCTCCCAGGTCATTGCCTGGACCTTTGTGACACAGGCTTTGGGAGATGGCAGACTGTGGCATACAGCAGCACAACCCATCCCACAGTGTTCCCAAGCATGGAATCAGAGAGTTTGAAAAATTCCATTTGTATTTAACCTTGTGTATCCCTTCTTTTCGCAGTTTTACTCCACGGAAGCTGTTTTACTCCACTCTGCTTTGAGATGCCCCAATCTGAAGTGAAATCTGCCAATGGATGAAAATCTACAGGATTGATGGGAATCCATTTCCCTGGATTTCCATGAAGAGAGAAAAGTTTTTGCTCAGTCCTAGCATTTTCCTAGTCTTCCAACTCATGCACTGTTTGCTGCTCTGGTCAGGCATTCAAACCCAGTCACAACAGTCTCTTTTGGTGGGACAAGGACACAATACCGGTGCCTTGGGTCAGCACCTTCCAGGAGAAGATTTTCCATGGAAGGCTTTAATCAAAGTCCCCAGGGAGCCCAGCAATTCACCTGCAGGCACAGAGGCACTGTGACTGCTGCAGTTTGGCCTCAGTAAATCACAGCCACAGACTCCTGGAACACAGCACGTGCTGTTTGGCTTTGCTGGTGCGTATGGAGAGAGATGGGCAACAACCAAGATGTGCCCAAACCCCTAGGAATTCCTTGGGTTTGTTGGTGCCACACTCAGCAGCAGTTGTGCTGGCTGTAGAGATCACGTGGGACATTGCTGCTACTTAAAACACCACGAAGGTGAACTAAAAGGCAGAATACTCTTCCTGTTTTAATTCCTGTTTATTTCCTTAGCAAGCCATGTCCAATGATTTCAGTTAAATGCCACCATGAGTTATTTTCCTTCCCTGTTTCAATCTCCTCTACCCACCATCAGAAATCTAATTTAGCTCCAAGCATTTGCAGACCCTTAGCCCTGAACCTGCTTTGCTTATCATAATCATCATCCCACGAAATTCTGTAGCCTGATGGACCCGGTAAAACGTGGAGGCAGCAGAACAGGTCTGACCTCCAAACCTGCTGTGAGAGTGCCAGCCTGCCGTGCTGGACCTCACCCTAGGCTGGGAACAGTGCCCTCATCCTCGGGAAAGCCTCCCCCTAGAAATATAAAAATAAGACCAGAAATCTGTGGTTTTATTTAGCACAATTCACCCCTCACTGAGAAACCCGTCAAAGCCCGCACCTACCTTGTAATGCGACTCGGTCTCCTCTTCCTGTGTGGAGCTGGAGGGAGATGGGGTGGCAGATTTGCTTCCCGGGGGCGAGGGGGAGCCGTGGGTGACCCCGCTGCGGATCCCCATCTGGGAGATGAGCTGGGACTGGCTGAGGGCGCCCATGGGGCCGCCCAGCATCCCGGGCCGGTTGAGCAGCGGCACTTGGCGGTTGGACTCGTAGGACGCGGCGTCCGAGTGCACCATCTCCTGGATCTGAGTGGGGAGGAGATCGCTGGTCACCACAAAATAGATTGATTGGTTGATTGATTGATTGATTTGCCATACTGTCAAATCGCTTTAAGGCTGATTTATTGTTTGAGTTGCTCTTACACAGCTGGGAAAGTCTTCCTTGCGCTCCCTTCCAAAGAAGGCAGGAGCTGGGCACTGTGCACCCATTGCTGTGCCCATGAGCACTACAGAGAGGTGCTAAACCAGCTTTGTGTGTGGCTCTGTGTGCCCAGAAGGTGCCCCTGCCTGCCTCAGGGACCACTGGTGGCTGGCACCTACCAGGGGTCTGGAAAAAAGGTTAATGAATGAGCAATTTATGGCCAAATCACCAGGACAAGGGAAGGTCCTCCAAGCCTCATCCAGGTCCTCCTGGCCTTGGACACTGCCAGGGATCCAGGGGCAGCCACAACTTCTCTGGGCAACCTGTGCCAGGGCCTCCCCACTCTCACTTAAAACCATTCCCCCTTTTCCTGTCACTCCAGGCCCTTGTCCCCAGTCCCTCTCCAGCTCTCCTGGAGCCCCTTTAGGCACTGCAAGGGGCTCTGAGGTCTCCCTGGATCCTTCTCTTCTCCAGGTGAGCACCCCCAGCTCTCCCAGCCTGGCTCAGAGCAGAGGGGCTCCAGCCCTTGGAGCATCTTCATGGCCTCCTCTGGACTCATTCGAGCAGCTCCACACCCCCTGTACACTAAGAAGCAAATACAAACCCTGCTGCTTTCTGTGCCAAGACCCCATTTCCAGTTTGTATCATTTTCCCTGAAAACCCTGTTTTCCCCCAGGATCCATCCTTGCTGATCCAGTAGAGCTTTTCTCCTGCATTGCCTCATCCAGCCACGGAGTGGGATGGAGGCAAACCCTATCTGAAACATTTTCCTGACTTTTCCCCTTTTACATTAATCTGATTAATGCTAACAGGAGTTTAAAGACCCGAGATCCCGACCGGCCCACTGAGGTGCAATCTCTCATCACCAGGGGAGCTTTGCCAACTCCATCAGCAGCACACACAGAAGGAACCCAGGGAAAACCTGTGAGGTCTCCATAGGCTTCAGAGGACATAAATCCAAATGCAAACCCAGATTTCCTGCTGCAGGTCAGGAAACAAGAGCTTCACACCACACCTGACAGAATGTTCTGCTCTCCTTTGGACTCTCCACCAGCAGAGGAGCAGTGTCAGGGGAACAGCTTGCCCTGGATCTGCTCTTATTCTATATTAATTGTGAAGTGAAGGGATTTAACTCACAGGAATTAAATATATTCCTGCATCTGAACAGCACAAGTCTGACTGAGGCTGACTCAGAGGCCACACTGGATTGCTGCCCTTGGCTTTGGCGGTGCAAAGGAGGAAGCAGGGCTGGCTTTGTTTAGAGGCAAAGGGACACAGAGCTTAACTATGGTGAGTTTTTTGTGCCCTTAAAACCTTATTATGTGCCCTTGAAACCTTATGATGTGTCTTACTGCAGAGCTCTGCCTCTCCTGGTCACAAGGGCATCGAGGCTGATGCAGCCATGGGGATGGACACCAGGCTGGGAATGGACACCAGGCTGGGGACGGACACCAGGCTGGGGATGGACACCAGGCTGGGAATGGACACCAGGCTGGGGACGGATACCAGGCTGGGGATGGACACCAGGCTGGGAATGGACACCAGGCTGGGGATGGACACCAGGCTGGGGATGGACACCAGGCTGGGGATGGGCACCGGGCTGGGGACGGACACCAGGCTGGGGATGGACACCGGGCTGGGGATGGACACCAGGCTGGGGACGGACACCAGGCTGGGGATGGACACCAGGCTTGGGCAGCACAGGAGGCATCGGAGAGGCGATTTTTGCATTCACAGCTGAATTTGCAAAAGTCATGGGAATGGCCTGGGTGAGACAGGCAGCAACAGGGACCATGCAAGGTCACAGCACCCATCTGCTGAGCAGCCAGCCATTCAGAAATTCCAGCCAAAAAAACGTAAATTTGTCTTGGGTTTTGTCAGTTTAATCCAGACCTTTCATGTTGGAGAAGATCTGCCAGCTGCTAAGGAAAAGAATAATTTATTGTTCTTATTTTAAATTTAAATGAAGGGAAAGTTTAGAAGACGGGTGTTGGAGAAATGGGGACGGCTATGAGATGTGGCTTAAAAAATTCTAAAATTTAAAATAGCTTGCTCACGTTTCAGCCACGGCAGTCTCCTGAGGAAATACTGTATTAAGACAATTTTTTTTGAAACTTTTATTATGTGGCCACTAGACCACAACGGCTCCGTTTATCCATTAAATATGTAATCACACACTTTTTCTTTACAGTGCATGTTATTAATGCATCAGAGCAGAACAGGTCCAGGAGTGCAATTATGGATATGGGCCACGTGCTGTAAATGCCTCTGAAAATTTGTAGAAAAATCAGAAACCAGAAGCTGGCTCAGAGAACCTCTCCAGCAGCCCCTTGCTCACAACAACCCCATCACAGACCTGTTTTAAGTAGCAGGGACACAGCATTTTTCCTGGGACATCCCTCTCCAAGGATATCTTAGCCCAGATGCCTCCTCCCAATTTTTTTCTATCATCAAAAGCATCCCACAAGAAGGATGGGGACACACTTTTAATCAGGCCTGTGGTGACAGGAGAAGGGGGAATGGTTTTAAACTAAAAGAGGGTTGGTTTAGGTTAGATATAAGGTGGAAGTTTTTTACAATGAAGGTGGTAAAACACTGGCACAGATTTTCCAGAGAAGCTGTGGCTGCCCCTGGATCCCTGGAAGTGTCCAAGGCCAGGTTGGACACTGGGGCTTGGAGCAGCCTGGGACAGTGGGAGGTGACCCTGCCATGGCAGGGGTGGCACTGGACGGGCTTTAAAGGTCCCTCCCAACCCAAAGCATTCTACAATTCTATGATAAAAAAGTGGTTTTAGTTGACTGTTGTTGGTTCTTCTCTCCCTCTCTCCCTCTCCCACATCTCCATCTCTTCTCCCCTGTCCAGGAGGTTCTGCAGGACATGCAGAGCTCCTCACATGCACCCTGCTGAGCACAGTCTGGACAGGCAGGAACTGCCCTCGACATTTGCCACTCACTGCCTTTCTCTCCACTTCCCTTTTTTCTTTTTTTTTTTTTTTTTTGGTTTAAAATGCAATTTTGGAAGCAACATGCCAGGCTGCAACCTCCCTGTCACTCCTGGTGATGGCTCCTGGTGTCCCCTGGAGTGGTGGAAAAGCCACCTGTGTTTTCCAGATGTCAAATATTTGGAGTGAAAATGAAGGCGAGTGGTTTGTGTGCAGCCCTGGAGCTCCTGAAATAGGATTAAGGGCGAGGATGGCCCTCACTCGAGCCAAGGAAAGGGTTATTCCTGCTTCCCACTGCGAGATCCTGCAGACTCTGAGCTGTCCAGGGAGCACCCAAAGCAGATGATACCCCTCCAAGAGAGATTCAAGGGAAGAGAGACCCAGCAGCAGGATTTTGAAATGCTTCCCTGCAGCAAATGGCCTAATTAGGCAAGTAAATGATGAATGAAATTGTGATCATGGCAAAGCAAAGTGAAAGGAGGTAATGAATGCTGTGTGCAAGAAAACAGCCTGGTCCTGTGGGATGCAGTCCCAGCGCTGGGCTCAGTGGGGCTGTCCCATGACTCTCCCCTCCCCAAAGCACTCAGCAGCCCCACAGAGCCCGATGGAAACACACGTGGGGTTAAACAACCACCCCCAAACGAGATCAGCTCCTTCCCCAGCAGCAGGGGCTGCGAGAGCCAGGTCAGATCCCATCTCCATCCCGGGAATTCTGCACAACAAGCTCACCACGAGGTGCTGCAAAAGGCTCAGGATGGGTTTGCAGCCTGTGCTGGAAAGATGTTTTGCATCTCAGAGGAAACCCAGAGTGCAATGTGATGTAGTCATAGCTAAAGTAATTAAGTGCATCTTACTTAGCAGATTCCCAAAGGCTGTGCTAACTCAAAGACAGCTTTTTTCCACAATATTTCAATTCTTTTAATGAATATGCATATCAGGCCCATAAATGCTTCAGCTAATCCAGAGAAGGAGAGAAAAACAGGCTGACAAACAGCACATGGTCCGCGTTCCCTGTTTCTGGGGACAAGGGGAATTCAGTGAGTGACAAACGCCACAAGGAAGAGCCCAGACAGGGACTGGGGTGCTCTGCTAACACAGAAAATGTGATTCAAATGTGTCAAGCCCAGCTTCAACTTCACTGTTCCCCAACATTCTAATGTAGAAAGCAGCTCTTTCCAGCAGTATGGGGCACAGCACCAGCCAGCAGAGCTGGGGCTTGGGCCCCAGGATCTGGCAGGGATGGTTGTGTCATGGAATGGCCTCTCCTGCTAAATCCTAACTCCCAGCTGAAGCCTTGAGGGAGGTCCCACCCCTAAAAACACTTCTGCCTTTGCCTTCCATGGGATTTTTCTCCTCCTCCTCTCCTCTCACCTTCCTCGGTCTGGGCCACACCTGAACAGACACCGTGTCCTGGTGGCAGAAGTACAAACCCTGAGGTTCTGTGTTACTCCCCGTGGTGTCTCTGCCCTCGGAGCAGCGATGCTCCAAGTGCTCCAGCCCTGCTCCCTGCTCGGCTGGGCTGCAGTCCCCGCTGGGATCCATCCCAAACCACCTGGGATGGTACCCAAGGAGCAGGGGAAGGAGAAACGTGGCTGCAGTTTGCCTCCCAGCACTGTCTGACCCCGCTGCGCTGCATCCCCTGAGCTGAAGTGGGACGTGCAAGGACAATGGCCAAGGTGAGCAGGAGTGGGCAGGTGGGGCAGCCCCTCTGAGGGGCATCACTGAGGTGCCAGGCAGGGCAGCACATGGGCACCACCAGGCTTCCATGTGGAGAAGGACCTGGGGATGAGAGGCTGGACATGACCTGGGAATGGGCACTGGCAGCCCAGAAACCCAACTGTGTCCTGGGCTCGTCCCACAGCGTGGGCAGCAGGACAGGGGGGATTCTGCCCCTCTGCCCCGCTCAGGTGAGACCCCACCTGCAGAGCTGCCTCCAGCCCGGGGGGTTCCCAGCATCAGAAGGACGTGGAGCTGCTGGAGTGAGTCCAGAGGCCATGGAGATGCTCCAAAGGCTGCAGAACCTGTTATTGACACAGGCTGGGAAAGCTGGGGGTGTTCATCTGGAGGAAAGAAGGCTCCAGGGAGACCTTGGAGCCCCTTCCAGTGCCTAAAGGAGCTTGTAAGAAAGAGGGGGACAGACTTTTTAGCAGGGCCTGTTGTGACAGCACAGAGGGTGATGATTTTAAACGAAAAGAGAAGTGATTTAGAGTAGATACAGCAAAGAAATTTTTTATGACGAGGGTGTTAAACCCTGGCACAGGGTGCCCAGAGAAGCTGTGGCTGCCCCTGGATCCCTAGAAGTGTCCAAGGTGTCCCTGCCCATGGCAGGGGATGGAATGAAATGTCTTTAAGGTTCCAACCCAAACCATTCCATGATTCCATGAGTCCCACCCTTCCCAGGGTCTGTTGACACGGGTGGGCTGAGCTGAGCTGTCAGAGCCTTTCTCACCCAGGATCTTCCTCCCTGGGCAAGGCAAGCAGCAACTCCAGGGGCAGCCACCAGGCTCATCGGCAGCACAGCTTCCCTCTCCTTGGGTTTGTTCCCAAGAACAAGCCATTATAATCACAATCAGCCAGGGAGAGGAATTATCTGCTGAACAGCTTTGAAGCAAAGTTTTCCCAGCAGGCTTTTTCTGTATTGAAGTTTCAATGTAAACGCATCACCGTGGCTGAAATACTTACAGATGATTTACTTAAAAAAGAGAGAGAGCAGGAGAGAGAGGAGCTGATAAGAAAATATATCCCCAATTACCACCCCTCCTCTTCCCGATTTGTAACTGCTCCTAATAAACTTTCATGGTCTATGTAAAATGCTTTAGTGCAGTGACAAATTTCTGCTGGAATTTGAGATGTCTTGTTCAGAGTAATAGCTATCTCACACAGGTGCCCAGCTGCTATTGTAAAATCAGTAAGCATTTAATTGAAACAAATGACTATAATAATAGTACATTATCCCTGCAGGCTCATAGCCATAACAGTTTTAATTATTGAGTTAAGAGTCAAACTAATTTATCCTTTAAAGTAACAGCCACATCTTTGGTTCCACCGATCATCCTATTACGAACACGAGGGGAACAGTTGGAAAGGATTTAAAAAGGAAGTAATTTATTTTGGTAGAGGTGGGGGGGCATTTATCACATGGCAGAGGATTTCTCTGTGCTCTGGCATTCCCAGCTGTGGTTGTCACTTCCCTCTTGGATGCATCCAGCTCCCAGAGGGACCAAGCACCCCCTGCCAGCTCCTGGGGATCTGTACCCCCACCAGGGTGCCACGGGTTGCTGTGCTGGCCCAGCAGCAGCAGCACAGGAGCCCACGGGAACTGCTGGTGCACGGAATTTTTTTTGATCTATACTGAAATTACAGTTTCTCTTCATCGAACGCAGTGGAGGAAAAAAAAGAAAGGTTTTACAGACTCAAGTTCACAAACATGATCTTAGGGAGCATCCCTGAGCTCAGAGGCAGGCAGCAAACAGGAAAAATCCACATTCATGATTTTAAGGAAGCGTTTCTGAGACACAGACATGCCCTGGGGCAGGTTGGAAGGCACAGCTTTCCCCAGGCCTCGTTTCACGAGCCTTCCTGCTTTTATTGTGGTGGCTGTGACACAGGGGATCTACAGCTGCTCTGTGGGGCACCACACGGGCAGGGGCTGGAGGGACGATTGCTGCAAGGAGGTGGGGAACCCTCCCTGCCAGGTGGGGTCCAGAAGCTGCCCAGAGGGGTGGATTCACTTGTCACATCACCAAGGACCAAGCCTGGAGTGCAGCCTCCACGGCCAGCCCGTGGTGCCAGCCCTGGAGCCCCCAGCCCGGCACTGGGCAGACTGGAGGGCTCTGAGCAGCCTGTCCTTCCCCACAGCACTGGCAGAGCACCATCAGCCCCCTCCTGCTCTGCCCAAAGACACAGAGCTCTGCGCTCTCTCCATGTTCCCCACCCTGCTCATTGCTCTGGATGCTTTTTGGAAATGCTTTTTGGATGCTGGATGCTCAGCACCACCCACCCAAAGCATCTCACACCCCTTTTCCAGAGCCACCACCTGTAAAGAGAGGAGTCCTCACCTTGAAAGACCTTTTTTGCCTTCAAGGGGAGCAATACTGGTTCTCCAAACACATATTCATTGCTGGGGATCAGTTACCAGGCCATGCCAAGAGCTCTGCATCTCTGTCTTCTGTGACTTTCCTGCTCACTGCATTGTCACCTGCCAGCTCCCAGCTGGCAACTATTTAATGCTTCCTTTGGCAGAAACATTAAAAAAACTCCAGGAAGACAGAGTGACAATCCAGCCCACCAAACCTGGGCAACTCTGGGTTTGTATTGTTCAACTTTCTCAACAGACTTTGTGCTTCCAAGTCAAATGTCTTGCAGATGTCTAAGTGTGTTATGTTAACACTGTTACCTCTATCACCCAAACCTGTAATCTCATCAAAAAAGATATCAAGTTAGTTTGACAAGATTTGTTTTCCATCAGCCCATGTTGATTGGCATTAATTATATTACCTTCCCTTAATTCTTTATTAATTGAGGCCTGGATCTGCCACTCCATTATTTTGCTGAGGATTGATGACAGACTGACAGGTCTGTAATTACCTGGGCTGTTCAGTTTCCCTTTTTAAATATTTGCACATTAGCTCTTCTCTAGTCCCCCAGAGCTTCCCCAATATTCCAAGAATTATTAAGTAGCAGCATTAGCAGAGCTCCTCACTCAGTTATCTGAAGCCGTGTACAGACAAGCTCAGCCTGATGGCTTAGAGGGAACTTGAGCAGACAGTTATGAGAAAAGAAACTTTTCTGGTTTAAGAGCTTTAAATAAACCCCTGATCTTCCCAATCAATGCTGGCAGTTTCAAATGCAATGCTTTCAAACATGAAGCTTCACCCTAAAGCCACAATGTTCCCACACAAGGCTCCCAGGGCTTCTCCCAGCTGTGTTTATGTGGGGATGGACTGAGAGCAGCTCTGAGGAGAAGTTGGGTGGATGAGAAGCTGGACATGACCTGTCCATGTGCACTGGCAGCCCAAAAAACTCAAAAGTGTCCTGGGCTCAAGGGAGGGCAACAGGAGAGGGGGGGGTCCTGTCCCTCTGCTCTGGTGGGACCCCACCTGCAGAGCTGCTCCCAGCTCTGGGGACCCCAAAGTAGGAAGGATGTGGAGCCTGGAGTGAGTTCAGAGGGGGCCACAGAGATGCTCCCAGGGCTGGAGCCCCTCTGAGCCAGGCTGGGAGACCTGGGGGTGTTCACCTGGAGAAGAGAAGGATCCAGGAGAGCTCAGAGCCTCTTCCAGGGCCTAAAGGGGCTCCAGGAGAGCTGGAGAGGGACTGGGGACAAGGGATGGAGGGACAGGACAAGGGGGAATGGCTTCCCANGCTGCCGCTGGATCCCTGGCAGTGTCCAAGGCCAGGCTGGACATTGGAGCTTGGAGCAGCCTGGGACAGTGGGAGGTGTCCCTGCCATGGCAGGGAGGTTGAAACAAGATTTGTTTCCCAAACCATTCTGTGGTTGTAGATGACTCAGTCTCCTCATCTCTGGGGATTTTTTGGATCTGCTTCTGTTACCATGTAAGTTGCTCCTTGTCTTTTCCAGCCTTACCCACCTCTGCCTGTTTTTTTCCCCCCTCACAAGAGAAGTTCCCTGCAGCAGCAGCCCCAGGCCCTGGCAGGCAGGGCAGGGAATGACTGAGGGCTGGTGTTGGGAAGCTCCTGCCTGACAGGCTGGGCTCAGCACTTTGGCAGCCTGTGATCTCGTGCTACAATATCCTGCTATTACAGGGGAAGGAATCCTCCAAACACAATTAACACTTCATCAGGAGATAATGAACTGTAACCTCTGGGTGAGAACGGTGGTGTTAACCAGGACAGAGACTCTGCTTGGCAAACGGGGAATGCTTCTCATTAACATTGTCATCGCTCCCGGGGCTGGGAGGGCACGGCCAGAAGGAACCAACTCAGCATGGCATGAGCTGAATGTTGTTATTTTCCTGTGATCCAACCCCCACTGTGGACATCTGCCAGCAAGAGCATTACTGTGGGTTGGCACAGCAGAGATGTGCACGAGGGTCCCAAATCCCAGCTCCTCCCACCCCAGGGAGTGGCAGGGAGGCAGCAGTTGTGCTTCAGCGTGTGCTTCCCTCTCTCTCGTGCTGGTGGAGTTCTTGTACGGATTGCAGGAGGTTATGGATTTCAAGCACCTCGAGGTGTCAGTGACACAGCTCCAGAGCTGTCCTCCACCTGCAGCCCTGGCTAGGATGCTCCTCTTTAAGGGTAAGACTAAAGTATTGCAATGGCTTGGCCCACCCTGAATCCCAGATCCCATCAGCTGTGTGATGATGGAGAAACCAAGCAGCTGAGATGGGAACCTGGACTGCAGAGAATGGCAGAATCTCTCAGGCTGGAAATCCCTCTGAGAGCACCGAGCCCAACCCTTCACCCAGCACTGCCAGCTCCACCACTAACCCATGTCCCCAGGTGTCACAGCTACGTGCTTTTTCAGCACTTCCAGGCATGATGGCTCCACCACTGCTGTGGGCAGCCTGTTCCAGTGCTTGAGCACCCTTTTAGTGAATAAATTTTCCTAAATATCCAACCTGAACCTTCCCTGGTGCAGCTTGAGGCTGTTTCTCAGCTGAGCTCCTGCATTCCAGCAACCCCACCCCAGGTGCACTGTGCAGACCCCAGGGCTGAGCTTCCACCACTCAGGGTGCTCAGAACCTTGCACTGGCTTTTTCCCCAGGTGTTTTGCCTCTTCACCGTTGAAATCTCAGGGGGAAATCCTGAAGGAAAGGAACTGCTGTGACCGTTCCCATTGGGATTGGGAGAGGGATAGCTTGTGTCCCTTGTCAAAATCACTCTCCCAGGGTCAGGGGTGAGCCCAACAGCCCAGCAAAATGCAAACAAAATTCTGGTTTTAGTGGGAAAATCCATGGTCTATTGGAAGGTGGAAGTGCATAATTTTTAAGGTCCCTTCTAAGCCCAATCTCCAGGACTCAGTTATGTGTCTGGAGGAGCAGGGATGCCCCTGGCACTGGAAAAGCAGCGGGGCTGTGCCTGTGCTCCCTCGGTGCTCCTGCCGTTCTCAGCTGGAGAGCTGTCTGTAAATAACATCTTCAGTAAACTCCATTTTTCTTTAAAGTACATTATTTTACGGATAAAGAACATGCCTGATAATTCAGTGAACACGTTTGCAAATAATCTATCTCATTAATTTCCAGCCTGTTTTCTGAACGCATTATTTAGTGATTTTGCAAAACCCATTTGCAGAGGAAGGGAATTGATGCTCATCCAGCCATAACACCATAACACCATCACCAAAAGTGGGGCCAGAATTCCCTGGAATGGGCACTGGGAGGTAATTAAACAGCAGCAGACCCTGAGCCTCCCTCTTTTACACCCCACGGGGGGTATAAAACTTAATAAAATTGTCTCACCCCCCCAACTGTGTACAATGGAAAGACAGGGAGAACCAGCTATGGAGGGGAAAAGAAGCAAAAGCGGCAGGGGATAAAACCTTCATGGGGGAAGGTGAGGGACCAAGGGGGCCAGATGGTGCTGGGAGCTGGGAAGGGTCTGCACCAGCCCTGGAGCCCATCCAGAACAATTTCCCAGTCCACATTTCTGTCTCCACACTCGAGGTGGATGGAGGAGCAGACAAACTGTCTCATGGAGTATTTTTGCTGCACTATTTGAGTGTAATGGTGAGACAAAGCCATGCCAACCAAGGAAAAAATATCTTTCAGTATCAGACCTGTTTATACATCAGATTTTCTTTAATTTTTGTCTTTCACTTTTTAATCCCAAAGACACAGGTGAGAGATGGAGTCGGAGGCTGGTGTTAAAACCTTGTACAATAAGAACCTCTATAAATAGAACTTGCTGCTTCCCAAGGCTGGGGTGAGCCACCACAGGAGGTGTGGGGCTAGAGGTGGTCCCTGGACATGTCTGAGGTGCCCTTTTGTTCATGAACAGGAATTTAGGATCCTGCTAAGCTGTGCCCTCCATGGGACCATCACCTGCCCAGCAAAGCCATCCCACAGGTCAAGGACAGCATTTGAGACAGAAATAAATTCCTGAGAAGCAGAGATTTGGTGTCATGTAAATAACCTTAGGCATTAAAAAAAAAAAAAAAAGGGGGAAGCAGGAAAATGCTAGAGACAGAAAGTTTTTCCCATCTTCAGCTCGACAGAGATTCCTTGGGGAGTTTGCTTTTCCTGGTGGGTTCCCACATCCTTGATGTTATTAGATGTTCAACACCCTGTGTTACAGCTCAGCCTCCTTTATACAAGCCTTTGAACTGTGGGATGGACAAAAGTTCTGCTCCAGGTGGGCTGGAGGCCAATACTTTAATTTAATTTTTGTGGGAGCAGCATGGGCAGGGCCAAAGGTCCTTGCCAAGGCAGGATCACACCGAGCCCTTCCCCATCCTGCTCCCCAGGGAGAGCAGCCTGGGACACCCCTGGGCACCACTCGGTGAGAACCATGGAGTTGTGCCCAGCCTGGCAGGGGGGCAAGAAGCTTCACTTTGGATGGAGAAGATGCTGGATTGTGTAAATTCAGGTGTTTTGTTTCTCAGGGGAATAAAAACTACATTGGCAAGAGCACCTCCAGCTCCCACGGGACTTGCACACCCAGCTCACCCACGGCTGCACGAACACTCCCCCAGGCCAGCATCGACCCCCTCATCTCCCCCAGCATTTACTGCCCCCTCCCTGTGCTTGTGCAGCTGACTGAAGCCTTTCTGCACTCCCAGCTTCCCTTTGCTTTATGTGTCTCCTGGCTCTTCTCACACATTTTAGATATTGCATTCACATAAAGCAATAGACTCACAGGTAATGAGAGACCTCCACGTTTTATTGCATGGAGCATTAAAAAAAAGGAGATGGAGAAGAAGGCAAAAAGAAGCAATTTTAGAACACAACAGGAAACTGGGAAGACTAGATAGAAAACTCATCCCAGAGGGATTAAACTCTGTGAATGAATTTTAATAGGTTTTTTTTTTGATTGCAAAGTCTAGCAGCCCACTTTTCAAGCACCATAAGAAACGCTGCAGCATTAGAAAGAGTTGGGTCCCCAGCGCTGATCCCACATCTGAACACAAACCACAGCTCTTCTGCACATCTGCAATGAGCTGCCCCCTTTCTGCCCCCACTCAGTTTCCCTCTGCAGCCAGATATTGCTGGGATTTATTGTGTTAGTTTGCAATAAGTGTTTCATAAGAGTCTCCTATTACCAGGAATCCAAGCATCCAGGGAAGGAGGATGGTTCTGTGGCTGAGTATGTGTTGGGAAACTGTAGGATTTTCAAAGCCCAGCTCTGCTGGAGCAATTTGAGACAAAACTGAACCTCCAGCACACGAGTTCTCCACCAGCACAGTGATATCAGCTCCTGCTGCAGAGGGGAACCTCCGAGAGCTGCGGGATGGGCCACGACCTTGCTGCGTCACACAAACTGTTACCAGAAGGCACAGTCTGTTATCTGCCTGCCTTTAATTATAGGAAATGCTGAACACTCCTAAAATAGGTGTGAAAAGCCCAAATGACTCCGTATGTACAAAATTAATTGCAGGAGGGAACAGGGAAGGGAAACCCGAGTGCCGGCTCCCGCCACAAGAGCCAGATGCCGTAACTTCTGTTCTGACTCCCGACAGCGACAAACCCTTCTCATTTCTTAGCCAGCCAATATAACTGCAGCTGCTCTTCCAAGTTACAGGCTGGCCAAAATCTACATAAATGCAGAACTGAAGCCATACAGATGTAGGAAGTGCTCACTTAGGTTCCAGCAGCAACATTAACCTGAGCTGCTGCGCTGCCTGCGCCGTGCAAGGCAGTTTATTCCATTAAATGTAGTGCATTAAGGGGGACCAGGGGAAGAATATTCAGTCCAGCAGCATCTCTGTCCTCTTGGGCTTCCTCATGATGGATAACAAACACCTCAGAGATTCATTTATTTCCTTCTAACACCCAGACACTCAGTTCCTGGAGGTGAGATGTGCCATATTAAATGAGGCTTGGGTCTGCCCAGTACTGGGTTGCCACAATAACAAGTGCTCCTACTGCCAGTCTTCGTTTCATCCAGGGAACAGGAGGGATTCAGGCCATCACAAACACTTCCTTCCCTCCCAAAACATATAACCCCAAGTGGTAAACCAAGAGTAAAGCATAACCCCATTAAAGGCTTGATTTTTCCCCCTGGGATTACATGCCGGCACTGGGGAGCTTGATCAATTGAGCCTTGAGGTTTAATCAATAAGTGCCAACAACAACATTACTGCATTCCAGCCATGCTCTCCATTCATCAACTTAAGTAACTCCAGTCACCCAGAAGACAGAGGCACTAAAGCAGCAATTAAGGTCTTTGGGGAAGGCTGCACGCAGCCGGTGGCTCCTGGGACAGCCCTGGGTGTTCCACGCTCCCAAAGGAGCCTCCACCTCCGGCTCAGGCACATCCCCCTCGGTGCCAGGCTGTTGATTAGATGGATATGGCAGGACTCAAAAGCAACAGAAAACATTTCAATTAAAAAAGTGATCATCATTTTGTCTTGCACGTCGTGTCACCAAAACATTTTGGATGGCGCGCCACGCTCGGCACCGAATTTGCATTTCCATCTGATCAGACACCAAGGACACGTGCCAGGCTCGTGTTTACATTCCAGATCAAGTCACATATCCCAGTGATCTCATTAACCTGCTGCCCTGGAATTAAACAAAACCACCTGGAAAGGCAGCGCTTTCCTCCCCGACGTGCACGGCAGGATACCTTCGGAGCTTCCCAGACAAGCTCTGAGCATGGGCGGCTTCACGGAGGTGTAAGGATTTATGTTCCTTGGAATGCTTCCCAGGTTTTTTCTGGCCAGGGAGTTTCAGCACAAGTGCTGAGGTTCTGCAGGAGCTACAACTGTGTCTGTACACATGAGCAGGACGACCAGCAAGGTGAAGGGATGGCTTTGGGGGAGCAGGTGGTGGGGAAAGCACAAAGAATATTCACACTTTCTAAGGGCTGAGCACCAACTGATGAGGAGCTCAGGCCTCTCTGCTGTTGAGAACATTGCTGTCTCCCTGTTACCCGAGATCAAAGCCACGTTGTCAGTGCAGCCCGGGCCCCTCACGGGCACAGGGCTGGTGCCTCCTCGCCCTGGAGATGGACAAATAGCAGAGACTCTGCAGCCTCTGTCCCCCGGGCAAAAGGGCCAATCTCCCCCAGAAAAAGCCCTTTATAAACTTGCCAAACAGAGACAAACCCATCCCTGTTCTGTTCTGCTCTGAAGAATGCAGCAACCTCAGCTCGAACTCTGGGGTTTACACTTGTTATCTACACACATCCTCCTTTCTGAAACAAAACCCTAAAGCTGCTTACAGGAAACAACTGCCAGAAACTTTCATCACTTGCACAGACTTGTGTGCCAGGAACAGACAACACTGCCCAAGTAGCACAAGTGTACCAAAGAGGATGAGCAGCAGCACACAGGTCTGGGAGAAGCTCCAGCAGGATTCTGGGATCCAGCTTGTAGGAAGGGATTTGATCTCATTGGTCTCAGCTTCCCCAGCTGGAAATGGAAAAAAGGAATTGCTCTGACCCGAGATGGACAGGTATAAATGCTGTGTCATGATGGATGAGATTTGCAAAAATTAAGCCATTCCATACTTGCAATTCCCTGTTCTTGAGATGCAGAAGATGAAGAAGAGACAAATATATTATCTGGGAAGAAAGGGTTACTTTTCAATCGAAAATTAATGCGCTGAATTCTGAATTAACATGTGGGATAATTAAAACCATCTTTCCAATGAATTTATTATAGGATATACAAAGCTAATTATAAATTCTCTGTTGCTTAATCCCTTGCAGTTTGCTAATGCAGCGTTGAAATCTCTTTGGCCACACTTGTTTAAATTATTCATTAGACACAGCAACAGTTGTGAACTGTAATTTAAATTGGCATCTCATGAATATTCAATCAATACAATAAACACTGGAATGTTTTACTGCACACTGCTCGATAGTTTGTGCTGGAGCTTGTGTTGACACATTTTTATTAACTCTTTATAAAGGTGTTACCTATTTATGTCACTGATTACAATGAGAATAAAAAGCCCCACTCATAAATATTTGCGTCGTTGTCTTAAGAGAGACAATGTAATTAGGCAAAGCTTCAAAAGTCATAATTAATATTGGGTGGATCTGCTCTCCCTCCTGGTTGCCTTGCACACGTGGACTGGCAGGATTTCAAAGCCTGGCACGTGTGGCCGCGCCACAGCTTTGGCACCGCGGCTTTCCCAACTGCCCAGGCCAGATCCCGGGGTGACACCTGTGGGGTGGCCCCGAGTCTGAGCTGGCGTCCCAGCAGCTGTGCTGTGCCCTGCTGCCACTGCACAGGAGACAGAAATGCAGAGATAACTGGAGATGCTGTGAATATTTGCTCTCTGGTCACCAGCCTCTGGCCGGCCAAAATTAGGAAATAAAATGCAGCCACAATAAAACCCCTGCGTGTGGCAGCCTGATGGCTCTGCAGCGCCTTATGGTCTTTTAATGGGGCATTTTTAGCAGCAGCCCTAAAAGATCGTTCTCAAGAGGCTGCACAATTCTGTGTGGGTTTCTATTTTAAGCCTGAACGTTTTCATTTCACAGCGAGATCCCGCTCTGACCAGAGGCTGTAAGAATGACATCGTGGGACCCCGTGGCTGCGGCTTTTCAGCAGCACCACATAACACACAAGGTTAGTTTAGAAATTAAAATATTCCCCCCCGCCAATGGGGGGAATATTCCCTCCCTTGCAAGCAGGGTTGGTGACATGAGACCGAAGGTATCGGAGGTTCAGGCGCTCCCAGGGCTGCAGAGTGCTCCCAGCAGTGTGGTGAACTCCAGGAAAACCCCCGGACTCAAATGTTCCCTCCTGTGCACTGACTTTCACCCTCTCAGATTGGAGCTGCCAGGTGGGAAATAACAGCAGCTGTTGCTTTACTTCCAGAAAAATCAGAACTTCTGGAGCGAACACCAGCCAGGACTTTCTCATGGACACGACAAACCCTGCTCGGGGGATAATATTGCTGTCCCTGTGTGGTGTGGGGGAAGCTCATTAGCACGTGGATGAACAAAAAGAACAAAGGCCAAGCAGTTTATCCCAGCAGGAGATTTGGCTGATGGCTGCTGTGCCATCCCCTGTCCCGAGGTGAATGCAGGGACAGCGGCGGAGGGTCCTCAGCAGCTCCCAGCTCCCTCCGGAGACATCCCTGCCAAGGGCCTTGACCTCCAACCCCTCCTGGATGCCAGGAGTGATTTTCCTCTGCCAAGAGGGCTGGCAAAGCTAATAAAGATTCACAGAGTGTTTGAATGCTAATTACCGATGGCTCAGCTGAGTGAACAACTTCAAAAACGCAGAAGTTTAATGGAACAATGTTTTTGTAAAGTCTTTTCTGCGCTGATATGATTTTGTGGCTTGGGATCGGTTGAAGGATTTTAGACCCAGTTTCAAGGAAAGCAAGGTCCACACGTATTTGGATGTTCCTAACCCTGAAATGCACTCATGGTAAAATACCTGTGAGTATTTTACACACAGTTTTGCTTCCACCAGGATTGTTGCTGACCACCCACAGCTCCACTGGCAACACTCACCCTGCCACACTTAACACTCCACTACTGATCCTCCTAAAAGATTTCAGGCATTAAGGCAATTCTGTATCTGCTCCTTTTTCCATGATATGCCTCCACCAACAGACTCAACTTTCTGTGCAGCATTTGCTTGTTGGAATCTGAATGTGACTCCTCATGGGGAAGATTATTCGCTCCTCTGTTCCCCTGTGTGCATGGCAGGAACCACCATCTCCTCTGTGATCTTTGCATTCCTTCTTTTCCCCTCTCATAGGACAAAAAGCTGTTTTGGCATCTCTTAATTACGGCTTTGTGGCTGGCTGATCATCTGTTCACCTCAACCTTTATTTCCAGTGACAGAAAGCATCCGAGTGTTGCGCTCCTCTGTTGTGATCCCTCTTGTTCCAGATCAGCCGCCTGTGAGTCAGTCCAGGGCTCTGCACCCGCTGTACTCCCCCATAAATTAGTAAGTGATACCTTGGCTTCAACTGCAAGGGTCTTTCAAGACTGATCTGTGCATTTTTGTTGGTGTTTCTTCCAGCTGTTTCTCGTGTACCACAGCTGGCATCTCGTTTCAGCCTCACGGTGGAACACAGACAATCCTGACACTTTGTACAGCTAATGCCTTTCTTTTTTTTTGATCCATGAATAATTTTCCCTGCCACTGTAGCAGCTCTCCCAGAATACTAAAAGCCACGCACTCTCCTGTAACCATATCAATCCATCTCTGACGTGAGTCGGAGAGCTGCAGCGCCCGGTGATGTCAATGCATGATTCAGACATGTTTTCCTTTATGCTCCCAGATCCACGGCTCGTTCTGCTTCCCTGAGAAAGGGGGAGTTGGCTGAGCTCCTACAGACTCTGCCATAATTCACCCAGCCTTGAAATTTGCACTCACATACACTGGGAAAAGCCACTTTGCTCAGCTTGAAGCCCCAAGGATTGGGAGTGGGTAGATCCCTGTATCCAGCACCCTAAATGGGGTGGGTCATTGCTGGTGTCCCCTTTGGATCTCCTCATCTCATGGCCCAAGTCAGAGTGATGGCTTCAAGGGCTGCCTCCACCCCAAAAGCAGAATCTGCAGAGGCAGGGCGGATGGTCCACTGAAAGTGAAATTTGGCAGGTCTTAAATGTGGGAAAAACTGGGAAGGAAAATCCTGATCCATGGAAGAATTTTGTTCTTGAAACTTTAGCGAACACCAGTGTCAACGTTTCTGTTTACAACTCTCCCTCGGCTGGATGGGATTGATGCACAGCTCCAGGCACACCTGGAACACAGAGCTCACCCAGCCAGGGCTGGGCTGCAGCACCGTGGTACAGACAGGGCTCTGGGGTGTCCCAACCCCTCAGAAACACCAGGGGAAGACAGCAAAGCTCCCTTGCTGCACAGCTGCAGGGTCGTGTCCTGCTGCTTTGCCTTTGCAGTCAGTGCTGCAGGGGGTGATGCACCCAGGAATGTCCCCTCGTGTGACACCAGCAGGAATGCTGCCAAGAGTTTTCAAATATATTAATGGCAAAAGGAAGTGTAGGAATAACATCAGTGGATTCCAGGATGGGGATGATGATGTCCCCTCACAAACAGGGACGTGGACAAGGCAGAGGTGTTTAATGCATTCTTTGCCTCTCTCTTCAACACAGATGATGGACCAAGGGGGTCACAGTGCCCAGAGCTGCAGGATCAGGACTGTGAGAATGATCAAGTCCCAGTTGATCCTGAATTGTGAAGGATCTGCTGCTCCAGCTCGATCCCTACAAATCCATGGGGCCTGGTGAAATTTGTGGGATAATCCTCAAAGAGCTGCTGATGTCATCACAAAAACTCTCTCAGTGACTTCTGAGCAGTCTTGGGAATCCAGAGAGGTGCCAGCTGACTGGAAGCTGGCAAATGCTGTCCTGATTTTCCAGGATTCTCTGAAGTTCCATTCTTGTGTATCAGGTGAAGAGGTTGCAAATCACAGCTATCCCCTGTCCCTTCAGCCCCTTCCCTCCTGCACCTCAGCCCCTGCTCCTCCCACCCCATCACTGCCTTGCCCTCTGAGGACCAGGACTTCACTCCCAACTCCAGCTGCTCCTTGCCGTGTTCCTGTCTACTCACATCTCTCCAGTGTGTTGTGAAGACAGAATGGGAATTTTTTTACTAACCTTCACTTCCAACATGAAACTCTTCCTGAAAAAATTACCATGTGTGCAAACAGACACCCAAAATGTGGGTTAGTGTGTCTGAGCTGGGGGTCTGGTGCTCCTCGAATCCCTGCAGAGACATTTGCTTCATCCCAGGGGAGGTATTTCAGACAGTTCAATGAATCACACTCCAGGACAGCTTCTTACCGTGAAAGAAACCTGGGGGACTCATTCAGGCCCACCCTGGGTATCACTCCACAAAGTTGCCTTATTAATGTGGTGTTTTACACCTTTGGAATGTTCCTAACAAAATACCCAGGCTCAGTACTCAGTATTTTTATAGTCCACAGTCAACACTGACACTGCCCAGCACTTGGGAATCTTATTCTTGGCTTTGGCTGAAAAATCTGGTTTTTTCGGTGAGAATTTTTTTCTAAGGACTCCATAAGCTGCTATCTCTTAGAGACTTTTCCTGATTCAAGATGGGCCCTGTCTGTACTCAGTGCCTCTGGCCCAATCTCCATCAGGGCAGGGGATTTCTCCGTCTTTCCTCTGTGTTCCTTGTTTTTTTGGCACTGAAGAAGTCACCTAAATGTACAGTGACCAGGTGGCCTCAGTTTCCCCATGGTGAAGAAGCATCCTCAAGCACTAAGGGAGATCCAGGTTGGACAGCAGGAAAAATTTCTTCACTGAAAGGGTGGTCAAGCATCAGAACAAGCTGTCCATGGAAATGCTGGAGTCACTATCCCTGGAAGTATTCAAAACCCATGTAGATGTGGTGCTTTGGAACATGGGTTAGTGGTGGGCATGGCAGTGTCAGGTTAATTGTTGGGCTTGATGATCTTAGAGGTCTTTTCCAACCTAAATGAGTCTATGATTATATGAAATACTTGCATTCCTACTTGGTGATAAACACAGGGAACTAGGAAAAGGTTTCTTAGAGGAAATAGTAAGTCCAACCTTCTCTGAGCTAATGCTGTGTCCTGTAACTTTGGCTCCCAGCTTTGACAAGAGTGACACATCTGTGTGAGGGAGAATCAAACTCCTAAAGTCTGGCTGCAATATGTATTGATTTTAATGATCCACATTTAAAATTACTGTAGATGATGGACTGCAAAGAAGCCATCTTGCTACAGCCATAATTGCAGCTGTTCCTCTAATTTGTCCCCAGTGAACCTTCACCGTGAGCTATAACTGAGGCCCAGTTATTATTGTTCATGGTGTACATGGCATCTGAGTGTGCCCAGTGATCGACTGGGTGCTAAAAATGTTACTGGTTGTTTCCTCACCCCTATTTATAGTGATCATGTGGCAACAACAACACAAGCACTGCAGGAATGGAAATACAATGGAACGTGATTTAAAATCATTGCAAGAACCTCCAGCCAGACCTGCCCATGCATCCATCCTCCAAGGACAGCTGGATAACTGAGTTCAGCATCATCCAGGGAACACAACAGCAAAAAATCTGGTTGGAATAACTAAAACATTTGACCACTCACGAGCAACAGTAAAAATCAACATGAAATTCACGGGCACCAGCACTTCCAGAGCAGGGCAGGACTTCTCGGTGAATGGCTCAAATAAATCAGCATGGCTGAATTGCTGCTGACTGCACTAAAGTCATTGTACTGTGTATGACTTTTCTACTTCAGTGAGAAAGCAAAGCAAAAGGGAATGAAGCAAACTGTCACTCAGGAGAATTCCAGCTCCCATCAACCA
Organism: Orthonyx spaldingii; assembly: GCA_013397795.1. Classification (NCBI taxonomy): domain Eukaryota; kingdom Metazoa; phylum Chordata; class Aves; order Passeriformes; family Orthonychidae; genus Orthonyx; species Orthonyx spaldingii. The sequence continues at coordinate 161,933 of VZTJ01003796.1, read as the reverse complement.
TTATGGATCAGGAAATCCAAATTTTCAAAGGGGCCTCAGTTTAGTCCTGGATTTTTGAGGCGTAAGATGCAAAGCATAAAATCAAAAGGCAGGATTGGCACAGAGAGAAGTTCTGCTGTGCAGACCTGAAATCAGTGCACAACAGCCACGTGCACAGACAGGCACACACAAACCATCCCTGGCGTGTGCAAGGAGCTCGGGAACACAGCTCTGTGTGATCCTAGCAGATCCAGGCTCTTTTCCATCAAATTCTTTGGAAACCCACATCAGGGAGGCTCTATCAGGTCGCATTTCATCAATGCTCTGCGACTGTGAGAAGCCAGAGAAAAACCACGTTTAAAAGAAGTCCCACTTGCTGGACTTGCTGGCAGAATTCCACACGGGAGCCCTTCCACAACCAGCTTAATGTTACAGATCTTGACTGCAACACGAGGAGCCACGGGGTTAGCAGGGGAAATGTTCACCTCATGCTGCTTAGCTACACACACACATCCCGGGAACCAGCAGGCCAATTGCTCTTCCACTTGGCATCAATACAGTCTCCTCACCGGGGCAGAATAATCCGTGCTGAACTTCAGCTTCCAGCCCTCCAGGAACTGGATTTCTGCCTTGGAAACCAGCATGGCCATGGCAGAGCTACATATGCTCCATTATAAAAGAAGGACTTTCAAAATCAGCCGTACCCCGGGTGGGGCAGGGATGTTTAATCCACCTTGTGATATTCTTGGAACAGGTTGTAGGGATTCCTGGCACACACAGGACTCCACCAGTTCAGTATTTGCTTTTGTGGAGGGATTTCAACAACTTTTCTTTCTGTCTTGGTCTCTGCTGTTTGGGTTTAATTCTTAGGACAGCTCTTGCTTAGACACTCTGTTGAAGCAGCAGAGCTGCACATGAGGGGTCTGAAATTCTGGTGGAACAGGCAGATGATGAAGAAGAAATGACTCCCCTGAGGAGGACAAAGCTGAGCAAGAAGCGCTGGGTCCTCTCAGTGAGCTGATGTGATGGAGGCAGTAGGAGGACCCATAAGTACAGATCTTTCAGTCCTTCTGCCTGCAGTGTGGAGGCCTTAAAATTAACCTTTTTCTTCACTTACAGCTGGCTGGCATCTAAGACAGCTCAGGAGAGCCCTGGAGTAACTTCTTGGGCCATGAAGACAATTCTGTCACCTGAAAAATCTGCTCAATGTCCACAGAAGCTCTGAACTTCTGAACTTCACAATGTGGTTCATTTCTGGACCTTTCACCTCCCACATCCCACAGAGAGGCCTAATTGTACCCTCAGCTCTGTTAGAGGAAGAACAACCCCAATCACAAGGGGAGTGAGGCTGTGGTAGCCACAAATCCTATCATGGAATATCCTGAGCTGCAAGGGAGCCACAAGGATCACCGAAGTCCAACTCCTGGCCCTGCACAGGACAACCCCAAGAATCCCACCCTGTGCCACCATGAAACATAAGCTTAAAAAGGAACAGATTTCCCAGAAGGGAGAATTACCACCACCACCAACCAAACGGACCCCAGCTGGCTGTGGAGGCTGAGAGGGTGGGTACCTTCCACCTCATCGAGGAGCCAAGACATGGAAATCAAAGCAAAAGCTCAGCTTCAGTTGCTGATCCCAGCTTTGGGTTGTGCAGGGGACAGCTGGGCAGGGACTGTGTCCCGGCTGTCCCATTTGCTTCTCTCACCAGAACTGGGTGTTCTCGGTGCAGCTCAACAGGAACATGAAAGTTGACGGGACTCATTTTGCAAGGGAAGTGATTTTCCTGCAGGTAAATGTGCCTCCTCCTCCCCCAGATTAATGCCAAGCAGATGGCCAACTGTCTGCAGACTTCTGCTAAAAAACACAGGCTGAAACAATCCGAGAGTCTCTAGGACAGACACAGAGAACTGATACAGGACTGGAAACATGCCATGAAAAAACCCAACCAGCGTGGAACTTGGAGCTGTGTGCAGGATTGTCTCCAGCACTGGGCAGAAACCTGCTGTGGTGGAGCAGGTGGGTTGGCAGTGGCAGGTGGATGTTTTGCACCAAGAGCATGAAACCTGTGCTAACAACTGGAGCTGGGCTCTTCCAGAGGCCAGTCCTGCACGTGCAAACCAGGCCCACGTGGAAAATGCACCTTCAAAGAGGTGGTTTGGGAAGGCTGGTCTGTCCCAAGGGGTTGGCAGCAGTAGGAATTGGAAAAGAGCACTGGGACAGACCTTCTTTTGGTATTAGGTGACATCATTATTATGTTGATGAGATATATTAAAAATGTTTTGAGTAATAAGGAGTTATTAATACTATGAAGTTTAATTTGGGAATGTACCCAAATCTCCATCCCTACCCTGTCAAGGAAAAGAGGATCCAGGGTTTGGATGCAGAGGAAAATGAGACATTGCTTGCATTTCTATGTAACAGTGGAGTCAGAGTTCATTCAGTTATTGGTTTTTAACAATATTCTATGGCAAAACCAGTACATGCAAAGTGCTCCCAGGAGCCCAAGCAGAGATGGTCCCATTCCACCACACCTTCCCTGGAATGAGACATGGCACAGGTGGGATGGGACCTGGTGCTCCCAGCTTCAGGTTAATTCCAGCCAGAAATCAGCTTTGGATTTACTACATGCAACAACCACCTCACCTCTCCACCAACACACATTCTAACATCTACTACAGCAGCTCCCCGTGTTTTTGGTAGATCCATAAGCATTTCAAAAATATCTTTTCGGCATTTTCATTTTCACCATCACTCTCAGCAAGTCGCAGAGTTTATCCCTGCCTGTGTGGACAAAAGTATTCCCTTTTATTGCTCTGAAAGTCCAAATCTCAATTCGCATGCAGTTTCCTGAAGTAGCTGCTCTCACCTGTGCATTCCATGCACTTTTACACCTTCAGTTATTTTATTTTCCTCCTTCTTAAACTCAGCATCTGCCATTGCAGAGGATCTTTTCATACCCATAATCATTTCTGTTCTCTGTTCTTTTTTGCCTCCTCCTTGCCTGAGAAGGGATGACCAACACAGCACAGTGTGCACAACTCTCCAAATCACCCCCCTGCATGAGTTTCTCCTGTCCTCTAACTCCTGATCCCTGCACAAGGTTTTTTGAGGTGCTTTCTGGCAGTCAATTCAGAGCACTGCAAGCTTTATGAACAGTGAATATTTTTCTCCTCAACATGCATTAATTCCTCATTTATCAGCACTGAACAAACTGCCTTTGCAATCTTGCAGTCCATTTCCCTCTTATGCTTACATCTCTCCGAATTTCCTTTCTCCTGTCCCAAATATGTCCAATTTCTTTGTGTCACCCTCCAGTTTTATCCCTCACTGCCTACATTCAGCATCGTTAATGCAAAAGCATAAACAACAGCGCATCCAGGGTAATGACAAAACCTTGAGAGACCCCCACAAATCATGAGGTGCATGAGTGTTTAATCACTGCTTTTCCTAGGGTTTGCCAAATCACATAAGGAATGGAAGAGATTGGCAGAAAATGTTTCTCCTCTACAGAAAATGTCCTGGGCCAGGGCAGCCACTCCCTGACACATTGCTAGTCCCTTTTTTTGTGGCAACACCTCAAAGTGCCCTGATTTCATCCACCTCTGCCTCAGGAGGAGCACAAGGAGAAGGAATGTTCCTCCCAGTTTGCCACTTCCATCAGCTCCACTCGGCCCTGCTGCCATTTCCACAGGGACCAGACAGGTATCCGTGGGGGGAACCATGTCCAACACAGCCCTGGTGGGACGGGACTGCCCACGTTGGCCACTGCACCCCCACCTTTGGACTCTTTTAACTCCAGATTGATGCCCAGGCTTCGGACAAAAAGACATTTGGGAAAGGGAGCAGCTCCCACTCCCTCCAGCAGCAGCCAGGTATCCTACAGCTGCCTGCTGCAGGTTCCAGGACACCTCGATGCCGATGAGGAATGCCCAGGGCAGCAGAGACAAGCGAGGAACACAACGGCGGCGATTCCTGCGGCCGGTGAGGGATGGCAGCAATACCCGGCTCCCGCCCGCGCACGGCCCTCGGCACAGACCACACCATCCCCAGTGTACACGGCAGGTTCCTAATGGGATTCTGCAGAGCTGGGAGACAAATGGAACAGCCAGGCAGAGCATTAAGGAATGCTTTCCAGCCAGCACAGCCCGAGTGGAACACTCGGACATATAACATTACCAACTGGCTCGCTGCCATGCATCCGATGCAGAAACATTTCTCTCTTTCTGTGACAAGCTGCATCTGTAGCAATCATTATAATTTCTCTTGACATTGCATCCCACACCTCTTCACAGAGGCAGGACTCAAGTAGCACTCTTCATTTAAATGGTAACTTTGATTTCTCGGGGCTACGGGGATGTGAAGTGGTTCAGCCTGTACCACTCAGAAGCAGGGGCTGCCGGAGCTTTTTCCAGGGTGTGCTTCTCACATTCAGAGCTTTCGATCCTCTGGGGCGGGGTCTGAATTTGGCAGCGGGACCTTCCCAGATTCACACCCAAAATGCAGGTAGAGACTGGGAGTGTTTGCTGAAGAAAGGGAGATCTGCCTCAGGATTGCTGTTTGTGTTCTTCCCTTGCTCTGCACCATCACTCTCACTCACAGCAAACCCCACCGAGGCCACTGGCAGGGGAAAACTCCTCTGAAAGGGCTGGGATTACCATTTCTATTTACCAGCTGAGGAAATCTTACCTACCAATTAGGGACCGTTCCTCCTGTCACTCCAGCGCTCAGCCGAGTGGCTGATGTGGCTCTTTGATCTCCTCATTGCATAACAAAGCCTGTTACAGCCCATTATTTTTACTGTAAGCACTTTCTGTTATTTGCCTCTGAAAACGGCTCCCATTTAATACAAAAAGACTCACTCAACGTGCACACACCTACAGCAGTGAACAGTCATCATAACTTCCACAGCTGAAACAAAAGCCGTGGAAATTTCCATCCTTTTGTGCTCCCCTGCCCCGGGCGGGACGGGAATGGCACCGACACCAATCACTGCAAGGCCATTTGGGGCTGAAACTTCTGGAAAAGCAATGGAAAGCAAAGCACGTGTGTGGTTGGGAATGAACCTCAAAGTTATGCAGCCACTCCTTGTCCGGGGCAGTGAGTAATTGCTGGAGCAGGTTAATGCACCCTGGAACACGCAAAGGGGAGGCCAGTGACAGCTACGAGATAAATATGATTGATCTAAGGGATAAGGGCAATTAAAGATGGGCTGCAACATTGATCAAAACACACAAGATGGATGGCAAAGAGTTGCCAGACACACTGCTTTGGTTTTTCTTGTATCAGAGGTGATGCTGATTAAAAAGTGCAAAAAATTGTTCTATTTACAGCTGCCTGATGCACTTCAAAGAAGACTTTATGTCACATTACGATGTGGGGTGTGAACACACCTGGGAACGTGAACACTTGATGGCGTGGCAGAGGTTATGATGTGAATTAAAACCCCTCACTTGTCTTTTGGAGGCTCTTTGCATTGGCACTGACCCACAGCCACCACATCTCCTTGCTATTCCCATGGAAATGAGAAAAGAGGGGAGAAGCACAGGGCAGAGGAGACAGCAAACAAGGTGGGCACATGGTGCCAGCTCCAGGAGGATGGAGGGAGCTCCATCTCTTTGGCAAAACCACCCTCCTCACATTAGGCCCTTGCTGCCAGTCCAGAGGTGGCAATGAAGGCTCAGCTTTTTTGGCACAGTCAGGGAGCAGGAATGGGATGCAGAAGAAGGTGCAGAGACACGTGCCTTGGGGATTATTCCTGCCTGGAAATGCCTCTGTTTCCCTGTGTGTGACCCAAACAAAAACAAGTCCTCGGATGACCTGCACCATTGGGTCACATGCACGAAATAAGCCACAAAGGCAGCATTTTGGGGAGGGTGAAGCAGATTCTGGTTAATCAGCTGAGAGAGGGCTGAGTACGTTGAGCAAGAGGCAAAGGAATCACAGAATGGTTTGGGTTGGAAAGGACCTTAAAGCTCATTGAGTTCCACTCTCCTGCCATGGGCAGGGACACCTTCCACTAGACCAGGTTGTTCCAAGCCCTGTCCAACACTTCAAGGAAGGAGGAAGATCACAGAATCACAGAATCACAGAATCACCAGGTTGGAAGAGACCTTTAAGATCATCGAGTCCAACCTCTGTCCTAACACCTCAACTAAACTAAACCATGGCACCGAGCGCCACATCCAATCTCTTTTTAAACACGTCCAGGGATGGTGACTCCACCACCTTACCAGGCAGACCATTCCAATATTTTATCACTCTTTCTGTAAAAAAGTTCCTCCTAATATCCAACCTATATTTACCTTGGCACAACTTAAGACTGTGTCCTCTTATTCTGTCAGTTGTTGCCCGGAAAAAGAGACCAACCCCCACCTCACTACAACCACCTTTCAGGGAGCTGTAGAGAGTGATAAGGTCACCTCTGAGTCTCCTTTTCTCCAGGCTAAACAACCCCAGCTCCCTCAGCCGTTCCTCATAGGGCTTGTGTTCCAAGCCCTTCCCCAGCCCTGTTGCCCTCCTCTGGACACGCTCAAGTGTCTCCACGTCCTTCCTGAACTGAGGGGCCCAGAACTGGACACAGTACTCAAGGTGCGGCCTCACCAGTGCCAAGTATAGGGGAAGGATGACTTCCCTGCTCCTGCCTGCAGCTCCCACGTGAGCCTTCTGCAGTGCTGGTACACACACAGAGCCCTGGCTGCTGCAGAAACCCATGTCCTGGTAAGCAGAGAGACCCTGGAAACACACCACTGTTAACTTTACCTACTGTTCCCAAAGGCATTGGGATCCCCAAGGTTCAAACACACCTAAAACCATTGCACCAAACACAACCAATCTTTAGCAGAGATGATCTGGCACCATTTATCTCATGCTGCAACTAAAGCAAGACATTTCACAATGCTCCAAATTAGTCAGTATAGACAAGAGTAATCCCAACAATTGCTGACCATTATATAGCTGTTCAATTTTTTTATCTCTCCTCATGCAAACTTTTGGCATCATTTCCTGTGTTTTTACAAATTCTGATAGGGAGGAAGAAGATGGCAGAGATGGTCCCACAGTACACTAGACCAGAGCCCAGGCAGCTGGGGAAAGCCCATCCAGGCACCAACCCCAGCTCCTGGGGCTGAGGTGACAAATCCTCCAGAAGGAAATGGGGAATTGCCCACGCGGGGACATTCTTTCCCTAAAGCCACATCCCAGACTCCAAAGAAACTCTCTTCCAAATCTCCACTTCATTTTCCAAAGCATGTTCTCATTTGCAGGATTTTTTTATGGGGGCAAAACGGCTATTTAACCTCACTCAGGAACATCGCTGAAGTGGGATTTTTTGCTAAGAAGGAGAAAAAATTTCCTCAAAGATGGACACAATCTAAAGGGTTAAAACTGGGCTAATAAGAGGCATCCACCTGCATGTCTGTACACTAGAGACAAACACATTTGAGATCAGTATCAGGTCTTAAAAAAGATCCATCCCATTCCTTGAACATATTTACTGGAGTTATTTGATATTGTTCTGAAAACCTCCTTCATGCTGCATTCATCTCATCTGCTCCCGTAATTCAGAGATTTTATATTCCACTGTATTTTTAATTTATATCATGTTTTATTTATACCACTGTCTTTTATGAAACCCCAAATTTCAAAACTGACACAGGCATTACGCACATAAAGTAGACTTCTTATTATCAACATGGCAGAGGAGACAAAAAAATGACAGGAATAAATCTTAGGTTTTATGCCGGCGAGACGTTCTGCGAAGTAAGTGACATTTCTCAGCAATACAAATTGTACATTAAAAGATAATTTCCAGAGCACGATACCAGCTCTGGAGCGCGGCACCATTGCACAAAATAATATCTCAGCCGTGCTTTAGCAAGCGCGGGGCTCGTGTTGTGTTTGGCACCACGATTGCGTCAGGCCTTGCGAGGAGACTTCGGAGTGATTAAGTTTAGTGCACGCGAGAGGCAGTTCTTTGGCACGCTGTCAACACGGCGTAATTGATATTTTAATTACACCGCTAATACACACAGCGAGCCTCCTCCTCCTCCTCCTCCTCCTCCTCCTCCCGGCGCTAGGCAAGCCTCGCTGCTTAGAGCTCCACACGAGTTTGCTTAAGCTTAAGCGCAGGCTTAAGTGCAGTCGGTGCTCTCTGGAAGTGCTGTAAAAGCAAAGCAAATTGTGTCACCGGTGCTTGATGGCAGCTGAGGCAGGCACAGCACAGACAAGAGGGCCTGTCTCACTCTGCCTGCCCCCTCCCCAGGGATTCTAGGGCTGATAAGGAGACTCTCACTACCGGGACTGTCCCGAAAGTTTATCAGAGTGACCAGCTCCAGGAGAGGAAAGCTTAGGAGGATGAATTTCTGTGGGATAGTTAAAAGGGGGAATGCAAAGACTGACAAAGAGATGCTGGTTCATGGAGAGCAGCAGGTACACCTCGGGATGGGACCTGCTGGCTTCTGGCCGAGAGATGAGTAAGGGGAGATAAGGATTCCAAAACCAAAAGAGGCACAGGCAGCAGAGACAATTCAGTCAGACTCACACACTCACACATTGGTTCACAGTGCAGGGCCCTTCCAGCACGGCACGATGTGGTGCTGTGGGTGAGAGCACATTGGAATGCTCTCCTGCATCCCCTTGCTCTGGGACAGACTCCTGGAAGGATTTGGGTTGGACGGGATCTCCTGCTGAGGAGCAGTTCTCCTGCAGGCAGGTGGCTACAAGGGGTTTTCAGGAAAAAAGGCAGATTCCCATGTGAGATTCCCACCCTGGCAGGTGACAGTCACCCTCTCCCAGTCCTGGCAGACCAAGTGACACCTTGTCTTCTTCCTTTCCCCTGCTCAGGGAGAAATTCTTTCATTACCAGGCAGAGCCCACATCTGCTTTGCTTCTCAGCTGTCACAACAGTTCCCTTGTGTGAGAAGTGTATCGTGACACCCCGGTTACTCATAGCTCAGAAATGGGATAGCCATGGGTGAACCTAAACACCAGCCACACACACAGGCATCCTGCTTCCTCAGGGTCACTCCTCTCACACACAGCCCAGTCCTCAAACTCTGCTGTTCTCTGAGCTGAGCTGGTCCTGACAGTGACCCACATCACCCCAATTCTCTCCCAGCAGGGTTTGGCAAGGGACCACTCAGAAGCTGCCTCAGCCGTGTGAAAAGAGTGGCTGCTGCTCCACAGGGAACTTCTGCTGGTGTTCAGGATGGCTGGGAAACTCAGAGAGGACCTCTGCCACAGAAGAGGATCTGTATTCACAGACTTGTAGAATTGTTTGGGTTGGAATAGACCTTTAAAGGCCAATTTGTTCCAACACCCTGGCCGTGGGCAGGGACACGTTCCACTGTCCCAGAGTGCTCCAAGCCCCGTCCAGTCTGGCCTTGGACACTGCCAGGGATCCAGGGGCAGCCACAACTTCTCTGAGCACCCTGCCAGGGCCTCACCGCTCTCACTGTAAAAAACTTCTTCCTTATAGCTAATCTAAATCAACTCTTTTTCACTTTGAAACCATTCCCCCTTGTCCTATTGCTACAGGCCCTGAGAAGAAGTCTGTCCCCATCTCTTTTATAAGCCCCTTTAGGCACTGGAAGGGGCTGTAAGATCCCCCCAGAGCCTTCTTGCCTCCAGGTGAACCCCCCCAGCTGTCCCAGCCTGGCTCAGAGCAGAGAGGCTCCAGTCCTTGGAGCATCTCCGTGGTCTCCTCTGGACTCTCTCCAGCAGCTCCACATCCTCCTGATGTTGGACCCCAGGGCTGGGGCAGCTCTTCAGGTGGGGTCTCACCTGAGTGGGGCAGAGGGGCAGAATCCCCCCCGTCCTGCTGCCCATGCTGGGGGCTCAGCCCAGGGCATGGGGGGTTTCTGGGCACACACGGCCAGGGCATGTCCAGCTGTCACCCACCAGCACCCCCAAGTCCTTCTCCCAGGGCTGTTCTTGATCTGTTCATCCCCAGCCTTGGCATTCCCAGAGGGATCCATCCACACTTCTGCCCACAGGCAGCAGCTCTGCACTTGTACCTCCAGCACCAGCAGTCGCTCCAAGAGCAGGCAGGAGCAGCAGCATTCCTGCCACGACACCTGAAACGTCACAAAACACCTCTCCACACAGGCCCCTTCCTCTGAGAAAGCAAGTTTTGGACACACACAAGAACAATTCACTCTTTGATTGGGAATCTTGTCTTCCAGGTTCCGACCTGGAGCGAGATTTTATGACCAAGCCCTCCAACTCGGGGGGAAGCACAGAGGGAAGGGGCTTCCAAGCATAAATGCCAACAGATACTTAAAGCCAGAAGCGTGTGTGGGTGTTGCTAAATTAAGCTCGCAAGTAGGTGGGGCAAATGCATTCAACGAGTTTGTGAAGGTAAAATAATGTTCATTAAAAATAGAAAAACAACAGAAAAAATATCCTTTGTATTCAACTTCACACTCGTACATCATAATGTTCCAGTAAAAGCCCATTTTCCCTTGAGATAATAAAAGAATTGAATTTTTCCTTATCGGTCATCTATTTTTCTAGCTAAAGCTATTACTCCCTCTCTGTGGTTGCCAGGCAACAAGAAATATTAATAGCAGCTTTTATTAGCTTAGCTTTAGCAGTGGAGTACCAGAATGAGAAAATGGAAAACATAAATGTGTTACATAAATCTTTCAACCTTTCAGGGTTTGTGTTAGTCTCTGTTTTCATAATGATTTATTGAAGTGATGGTTCATTTATGAGAAAAAGGAGTGTGAAATAAGAAAACGGAACATTACCCTGAAGGACTGTTTGAAAATAAATAATTATAGGAGGTGAAGAAAAGCTGTTTAAAACCATTTTTCTGAGTTTTATAAAATTTAAAAAGACATATTTCTTTCATTTATTGCCTCTGAGAAAAACACTAGCAGGGAATTGCAAACAGGGCTCTGCTTAATACAAAGAACCCTTCATGTAGGGTTGTGTTATTACTATTTTCCAGCTCATGTTTGGGACTTTAGTTTTTAAATACTGAACCATTAATAAGCAGAAAGCCGAAGCCGAATTAGTCAAAACCTTAAAGCTCACAACACAAACTTGCCACTGAAAACTTATCCAGGACTCAAACAAGGGGAACTCAGGGAAGTTTTTGCTGCTGGTGACCTGACCAGTGCTCTTGCTGGTTTATTTATTTATAAAGGCTCTTCTGAACAGCATGAACTTGCTTTGAAGGGCACTGCTGCCTGTACACTGCACTGGGCTATGGATTATTTTAAATAACTTATTTTAACAGGCAGTGCTTCAAAATTATTGAAATATGGATGCATTGGCAGCATTTGCCCATGGCATGTAAACTGTTCTGCCTGCTGGGATCACGGATTTCCAGCGGCCTGCAGGGAAGACTGGCACAGCTCTCTTGGCTCTTGTGACAGTATTTAAGTGGCATCACAAGTTTTTTACAAGGAGGGTGGTAAAACCTGCCACAGGGTGCCCAGAGCAGCTGTGGCTGCCCCTGGATCCCTGGAAGTGTCCCAGGCCAGGTTGGACGGGGTTTGGAGCAATCTGGATTCTGGCCTTGCAACCTTTCTGCAGGACAACCTCACTCAGGGCCTGCATTGTCCTTGGAGCCCTGCAGCATCCCAGGAATGCACATCCCAGCTCTGGGAAAGGGCTGCTTTTCCTTGCCATTCCTCTTGTGGGACACAGGCAGCTGGGTTTGTTCTACTGCTCTTTGTCCCACACCACAGCCCTGTTGTTCTCAGAAGCAGCTATTCAAGTCAACTGAAAACTTCTGGAATTTCAGGGTGGCACTCACCTTGTTCCTACAATTCACCCCAATTTAACATTTTACTCTCTCACCTCTACCTAAACGGTTCCACAGCTCCCTGTGGAAATTTGGCATTTTACACCATGGATGTGCTTTTTGCCTCAGAGGATTTTAAATATTTTTCAAATAATTTCGTTCCACTTGACAAACTGAAACGAAACCTTGCAGGCTGTGGCTGAAGCCTTTCTGCCCTTGCACCAGCTTGGTGTGAGCAGAAAAAAGTCATCCCAGTGGGCTGAAGGAGATATTAGTGCCTTTAAAGGAGTCACAAAGAGCTCTCATCGTGAGAAGCAATGGGAAGATGCGGGGAGAGGTGTCAGTCTCTCCGACCAGCTCTCTACACCTACAAAGCCTGGGTTGGCTCCTGCCAGCAGCCAAAATGATGCTTCCCACATGCAGAAATCCATGGCTGTGCCCACATTCCCCCTGGCCGCGGCAGAGCAGGGGGAAGAAGGGTGGCTGCTGTTTTGGAGTGTGTGACCAGGCTTGGGGGAGCACAGTTTTGGGGTCCTGGAGCAGAGCTGGTGGCTCTGGGCAGTGCCGTCTCCCCAGCCAGGGGCTCCTGGCTCCCCCCACCCCAGCACTGATAAGCAGAGGCCCCCCCAGCCCTCCTGGCTGCTATCCAATATTTATGGAAATACTTTTGTGCCACATTGGAGGTTCCTGGGCTCTGACCTTGATCGCCCTTTGTTTCTGTCAAAAATGTTCTGCCAAATCCACTCTGAAATCTCATTTATTCCCAGCAGCTCCTTAAGCCAGCGGGCACCCAGCTCACCTCTGATCCACAGCACATTTCTGCCCCCTCCCCCGCTTCCCCACATCCCTGAATCCCTGCCCCAGTGTGATCCCAGCCCAGCAGGACTCCCTGTGGATTCCTGGAAGGCTCAGCTGCTGCTTGTCCACACTGCAACACTGCTGGGATGTTCACAGTGAGCAAAGTTACTCTCTTCCCAAGGAAAACATGTTATTTTCCTCTTTGATTACTTTTCCCTATTTACTCCCATTTCTCAGTGACAGTCACATCTCTCTTATTTTCTTTCCCTCCCGCCATTCCTCCTCTTTCCTTCCTTTTTTCCCATAGGAAAAGAGAGATCAGTACAGAAAAAAAATCCACCGTAGTAAGAATTTTCTGTCTGTTTCTTGTCATCAACACAAAAAATACCAAACCTTCCCCAAACGAGCCAGCCCTGCCTCCTCCCCTGCCCTCCCACACCCCCTTCCAGCAGTTCTTCACACATCACATCCTGTGCCATCTTTGTCTACTCTTGTCCATCCATCTCTGCTTCCCTCCTCTGCAGCTCCCTGCACTGCATTCAGGGATCGAAAACTTCTAAAAACTCATGGGTGAGGGGAAAAAAAGAGAAGTAAAGTGACAGAAACAGCAGTGAAGAGCCATGACATGGAAATGTGGAGCTGGTCCCTGGGCAGATCCGAGTGCAGAGTGTGGAGGGTGCTCTGGATGGTGATGCTGAAGGGATAAGGAGACAGAAGTGATGCTGGATTTGGGGTTTCCCCATCAGGGCACAGCTGCTTTGCTCCAGTGAGGGTTCCCATCTGACAGCCCACGGGAGAGCTGGAGCCAGGGGCAGGGGCTGGCACACAGCAAATGCACTTCACTGCCCAGCTCCCACCCTGCCACGGGAATTTCTGTGCAGGTTAAACTCCCCCTGAGTTGGTCACCTGCACAATGGGAGCTGCAGGCTGTCCCCTGAGAGGCACAGGAGGTTTAATGCCATCTGAGGGTACTGTCAGGATATCCCAGGGCAAGAGACACACACAGGGGACAGGAACCTGCATCTGGGTTTTCTTTACTCACTTCTGAGCTCTCAAGAAAAAAATACCACTCCCATGGCTCTCAGTGAGTCCTGGCTCATGTCTTTTCAGCAGTTAGAAATAGGTTCATTTTTTTTTTAACTTTCTGACTTAAAAAAGTCCAAAGGCCCAAGTTACATTTTTAGAGCAAAAGTCCGACCAACATCTAAACATTTTACCATGAATTGCTTGTTGTTTGTCATTGTATTCAAACCTACAGACATGGCAACCAAGGCAGGAAATGGCTGTGTATGCACAAACCTGTGTGAGCTACAGCAAAGAGCAGCAGGGAGGAGAGAGGCTGCAGCTCCAGCATTTGCATGAGCAAGGCTGCTCCTGGAACAAACCCAAACCTCTGCAGGCTGAGCCACCTCCTCCGTGCTCTGTGCAGGCAAGGCTCACTCCCAGCCTGGCCTCCCATCACTGCCTGGGTGAAATAATCCCTCTCTTTCTGGAAGTGCTGACAAACAAGCCCCAGAATGGTTTGGGTTGGAAGGGACCTTAAAGCCCCTCCAGTGCCACCCCTGCCATGGCAGGGATGCCTTCCACTGTCCCAGGCTGCTCCAAGCCCCGTCCAACCTGGCCCTGGACACTTCCAGGGATCCAGGGGCAGCCACAGCTTCTCTGGGCACCCTGTGCCAGGGCCTCCCCACCCTCACAGGGAACAATTCCCTCCCAATTTCCCATCCAACCCTGCCCTCTGGCAGTGGGAAGCCATTCCCTATGTTCTGTCCCTCCAGGCCCAAAGCCCCTCTGCAGCTCTCCTGGAGCCCCTTTAGGCACTGGAAGGTGCTATTAGGTGTGAACCATTTGAGTTTGAGAAGTGCTTTCTCTCCAGGATTGTTCTGGGCCCTCGTGTGCCTGTGCTGCTCCCCCCAGCACTGCCAGGAGCTGCCGGGACCAGCGCTGCCATCGTGGGCTGGTGCTGCAGGAAAGAGAGACTCAATTTTCCACCAAAAGGGACACAAGGTGTTACTTTTCAGTGGAAAACAGGCAGGGTTTAATTCTGACCTAAAACTGCAACACAGCTCCCTCCCTGATCCCTTGGCTGCCGGGACCTCTGCAGATGTATCACAGCTCCGAGGGTTTCCAAAACTGAGCAGTTTCAGTTCACTCCCAGCTGGGAAATTCAGGGTTCACTGGACTTTTTTCATTTTCGTGGTAAGGGGCAAACAAATCTTAATCTCTCTATTCTACGTTTACAGACCACTAAGTCCCCTTCTTATCTTCTCTGGCTCAGCCCTGATTTATCGTCACCATGCTGCATTTGTAAAACAGTACCATAAAGTAAGAAAGAGAACATTTCCCAAGGACTACTCCAAAATAAATTATTTCAGATGCAGAGAAGCTGCTTAATAAATCCCCCTCTTCTTTTTTTCTTTAGGTATTTTAGAAAGTGATTTATAAGTGCAATATCACCTCTCAAAAATGAGACAATCAACACAGGATAAAATTATCATGTTATGAAAATAGGGGTCAGGCAAAGGGGCTGTGCTTTAAATTAAACCAGGGAAAAATATTTCATCTGAAATTGACTCTTTCTGTCTCAGAAATGAATGTTTTAATCACCTAAGAACCTAAAAGGTAACATGGAGCCCTAGTAATATTTAATTCCACAGAAATATGCCTCTGTTCAATATTGATGGGCAGAACATGATATTTCTCTTAAACACACTAACAATGAAACTCAGAGACTCATCAGGACTTTAGAAAGCCTTGGGATTTTCCTAGACTAAGAGATAATATTCCATTTAAATATTTAAATATCACTACCTTATCTATTCAAGCAATCAACACCAAGCGTTCCCCAGCTAGGCAGGGCCAGGCTCCCAGCCATGCTCTTTAAGTAAAATTAACTCTGTTTGATATCAGTGTCATTCAAAATCAATAGTCTTAGAGAGAAACAAAGCCGAAAACCAACCACAGGGCAAAAGCTGCTAAAGAGGAAAATGGTATTAAGCAGCAGCAGTATTAATTCAATATCACTGTCAAAACCAAGTCACAACCCTTCCTCGGTGCTGCTGATGCAGAAGCTTCCTTAGGTCTAATTAGCCCTGGAGTTTCTTCCCAGAGCTTCACTTTACTTCATTATCCCTGCCTTGTTTATCCCTGCAGAAGAGTCATTTGAAACTTTGCAAGGTATCCCCTTCCCACGGCGTGGGCCAGGAGGCAATTTGAGTTTGTGAGTGCGAGGAGGGATCCTGTTCCCCCTGACATCAACAGGACAGCTTTGCCTTCAGGGAGCATCCGTGCTCCTCCTGCCGGTGCCACCGGGGCCGCCCTGGCAGCGGGACTGGGGTGACAGGGAGGAAGAGCAAGGACACAGGGCCTTGGGGCTTTGGCTGGCCACCCTTCCATGGGGATGGGGCACGTGCACTTCCCTTGGTTCAGGGAGGATGTTCCACACAGGGGGGAAAAGACCCCTGCCCTAATCCTGAGTGGTTAATGAGGCTCAGGAGGACACCCAAGTGCCACCGCGAGCACGGTGACCGCGCTCTCTGCCAACACACCCCGGCCTGGGCGGGCAGCACCCGCTCATCCCAACCCTCACGGCAAGCAGCTCGTCATCCACACCCTCCTCTGCCTCCAACTGCAAACACAGAGCGGCTCCGGCGAAAGACAGCGAGGGGGAAAGGCACTGACCGTGGGGAGCTGGCTGGAGAGGAGGTGCCCGTCCTGACTCAGCATGTTGGACACCATGATGGCCGGCAGGTCCATGTTCTGGTAGGGGTACGCTGGGATCAGGCTGTTCGGGGGGAGGCTGTGGCACAGCGAGTGGTATCCAGCTTCGTGGTCCACCAGGTGCAGGAGGGATGGGTCGGGGAGGTTGGGAGGCGTTATGGGAGGGATCTCGTAGTCCTCGTTGTTCTCGCTCTGGTTGTTGTACGTCTGAAACATGAAAGAGACATTTGGCGACGTGTCACCGCCGTGCTGCTTCAAGGAAAAATGATTATTTCTCTAAGAAATACAGATTCTAGTGGAAATGGGTTTGTTGTTATGCCTTTCCCGGGCTTACCTAGAACAGAGGCCAGACGAAATGAAGAGAATAAAAAGCAGATATTTACTCAAAGGCCTTCTCAGTACATTTGGGCAGTCAGAGCCCACCCAGGGCTGCACCCAAAATGGACCACAGGTCACGGGTTTTTCATGCTTTATAGTTTTTGCTCCATTTTCATATCAAGGTTAGACTTCTAATTATCACCTCAGGTAATGAAGTCATCTATCCCAAGCTTGCCCCCCCCTAATTTCTCTGCTGTTTACATTTTTTGGGGCCTAAGACAGTGAGGTGTCCTTGAGTTTCAGGCCTGGAAAGAAATTATTTTGTCTAAGATGTGAGAACAGCAGCTCCAGAGTTACATGAAAAGTAGACACTAAAAATCCGAAGGCATCAGTTGTAATAAAAAAGGCATCTCCAGTCCCGCACACCAGGCTGTGACGAGGTGGGAGTCAGGGTGTGAATATGGCAGCACTGCACCATCCATCAGGAACACACCACAGATCCGCTCGAGGCATCCCCTTGCTCCCCTCTCCTACACTGCATCCCTGCTCATCCTTAAGTCCCCAAAACTGCAGCAGAAACTTCCACACCTGGACCACAGCCACGGAAGGGCACGGCTGCTCCCTGACCAGCTGCGGCCTTCCTAGGTCTAAGTCTCTCTCTGGGCACCCAGCTCAGTTCTCAGCTTACAGCTGGTGTTTTTAAGGGTTTTTGTGAGAATTAGAGCTGTAGAAATAACAACTGCTTGGGATCAAAATTGACAGAATTGTGGAACAGTTTGGGTGCAAGAGATGTTAAATCCCATCCAGTCCCTCCCCTGTCATGGGCAGGGACACCTTCCACTGTCCCAGGCTGCTCCAAGCCCTGTCCAACCTGGCCTTGGACACTTCCAGGGATCCAGGGGCAGCCACAGCTTCTCTGGGCATCCTGTGCCAGGGCCTGCCCACCCTCACAGTAAAGCATTTTCCCCTAATATCTAATGTAACCCTGCCCTCTGTCAGGTTAAAGCCATTCCCTGTTGTCCTAACTCCTGCTGAATCCTCAAAATCTCCAGCACAGAAGCTGCAACCAGGGAGGGAGATTTGGAAACACAGCCATCACTTTTAAACAATCCTTTAAAGAAAGCCTGCACGACTTTACCACACATGGAGATTTGTCCTTCCTTATACCCTCTCCCAAATTTAAACTGGAAAAGCATTCCCTCACCTCCCTACTAACACTCCCTCGAGGTGACACGAACATGCAGAGATGTTGGAGCTCTGTCTGCTCCCCGTGTTTTCTCACGGCTTGTTTACTTCTAAGCATTCCCATTTATATAAAAAAGGTTATTGCACCTGTGCAATCATTTTCACTTCAGACAAAACCATTTTTTCTTCATAATGTGTGAATCTATCCAAAATTATTAATTACCAATGCAGACTATAATGAGTCTCTGGCAGAGGAGGCTTATTCTAAACATCTAGTGTTTCACATATTATTATAGCATATGAAATTCTGATTAGCTATAGTATTATACACATGCTAAAGCTAAATTTCCCAGATCACCTAGTTTCATGGTTGGATTTGGACTTAATACTTGATTTAAGAGCAAAACCCCAGATGTTAAAAAACCAGTTAAGCACTGTAGGCTTTAATAATCCATTGTCCCAGAGCTCATCCCTGGATTCGTGCTCTTCATCACCGCAGACCGTGGGGAGAAAGTTGTTAATAAAATAAAATAAAGCCTGTATTTAACTGGAGCACAGAAGTCAGTGGGAGAGGCAGCAGGGGGCAAAGAGGGGTCTGTGGGTTGGTGAAAGGGCACTGCCAGGGAGAACCACGGCTCTGTGGGGTGTCAGAGCAGGGGTCACTCCTGCCTCACCCTGCATCTGGGGCTGGAAGAGGCTCAGCCTCTGCTAAGCTGAACCTGAACCCTCCCACCTTCCCTCACCCCACTGAAGAAAGAAAAAAAAGAGCAGCTGACACAGCAGAAGGATGGGATGTCATCCAGGGGGACCTGGACAGGCTGAAGAAGTGGGGCCACAGGAAATTAATGAGGTTCAATAAGTCCAAGGTCAAGGAGCTGCCCCTGTGCCGGGGTGATCCAGGCAGCAGCACAGACCAGGAGAGGTAAACACTGAGAACAGCCTGGGAGAGAAAGACCTGGGGACTCTGGAGGAGGAAAGGCTGGACATGACCCAGCCCTGTGGCCTGGCAGCCCAGAATCCAACTGTGAGCTGGGCTCACCCCACAGTGATGGCAGCGAGGGGACCCTGCCTCTGTCCCCCCTCTCAGCACACCCCACCTGCAGGGCTGCCTCCAGCTCTGGGTGTGGGAGTGGGCCCCGACAGAAGAAGGACATGGAACTGCTGGAGTGAGCCCAGAGGAGGCCACAGAGCTGCTCCAAGGGCTGGAGTCCCTCTGTTCTGAAGCCAGGCTGGGAGAGCTGGGGGGGTTCACCTGGAGAAGGGAAGGCTCCAGGGAGAGCTCAGAGCCCCTTGCAGTGCCTAAAGGGGCTCCAGGAGAGCTGCAGAGGGACTGGGGACAAGGGCCTGGAGTGACAGGAAGAGGGGGAATGGCTTCCCACTGCCAGAGGGCAGGGTTGGATGGGATATAGGGAAAGAATCCTTCCCTGTGAGGGTGGGAAGGCTCTGGCACAGGGTGCCCAGAGAAGCTGTGGCTGCCCCTGGATCCCTGGGAGTGTCCAAGGCCAGGTTGGACAGGGCTTGGAGCAGCCTGGGACAGTGGAAGGTGTCCCTGCCCATGGCAGGGGGTTGCAATGAGCTTTAAGGTCCCTTCCAACCCAAACCATTTGCTGATCCTGTGATTCAAGGCAGGTTCTGCATATCTGACCCAAACCTTTGTGTCTGCCTGGGATTCGCACCGGCTGTAGGGAAACAGGAGCATGACAGAAACACCAGAGAGAGCCTGGGCCGTGACAGCTCTGTACCAACTGCTACTGTTCAGGGGAAATTCAAGCCCAGCTCTTTTCCCAGGCAGCTTCTGTCTAACATTGTTATCATCCAGGGAAGGCAGCAGGCTGAGGGGATGTACACATGGCAGACAGAGAGATCCCATTTAATACGTCTCGTAGCTAGGTTTCCATTTGGGCTCTGCTCCTCGAGGTACACTGATTCTTTCCCAGTTATTTAAGAGGATTTCACTCCATGCTATACAGAAAGGGATTTAAATAAATCATCGCACAGCAAACTTGTTCCTCCAACTGGTTTATTTTGGTATCAGGTATATAAGCAAGTGGCTTTGCTGTACTTAACCAAATTATGTAAAACCCACTCAAAGTTTCCTAAAGCTCTCTTCAAAACTACGAGTCCCCTGTGTTGCTGCAGAGCAGCTCACCCAAGGGCTTTGAGGTGGTTTTGTACAGACTGCCAAAGCCCCAGCGCCCTGCTCACCCTCAGGCATGTTTCTGCCTCTGTTCTATTCAACCCGGGGGGGCGGGGGAAAAAAGAGAAAAGAAAAAAGACCTGTTTAAATCACAAAGCTTTCCGAACAGCTACAGCATTTTGCAGACGTATCAAAATTACAATCAAAGCTGTACACAATCAAAATCAGATTAGACAATATCCAATCAACATAATCAGACTCGGCGCCTGCCAGCTTTCACACCCTGTCGCTACCGAGCTTCCCAAAGCGAGCTGCCCTCCCTATGTGTATTTTAAAGAGATGGTCAGGAAGATACGGGAGGCAGAGGAGGCACACAGACATCAGAAGGCTGGGACAAGGGGTGATTTAATGTCACACACACAGAGTGCACGTTGACATGTCCACAGTGACACCTCTGTCCCCAGCAGGAGTGGTCTCATGGTGTGCACAGAGCCATCCCCTCAACCCCTCTGCAGCAACACCCAACGCTCCTCCCCACCACCATGTGGGCTCTGTGGCAGATTATATTTCCCATTCTTATGTTAATTTGAATTAAATTAAACAGCCAATTATAGGTTCTAAGGATACATTACAAATTAGATTAGTGGGCTGGTCTGAAGCCATTCATCCCACCAGGACTCCGAGCAGCTCGTGCTGCTGAGTGGCTGCCCGTTCACTGTGCACAAAAAAAGATCTGGGATTTTCCACTGTCAAACAGATGACAGTTGTTGTGATTACACATTATTCCTCTTCACATTAAAACACTGAAATCAGCTGAAACAACAAGCCTCTTCTTGCAAACCCTGCCGTGGCTCATCCAGGGGGACAGATGCCGGGTGCTGCTCGGAGCAGGGAAGCTCGAGCTGCTCCTGCCTGCAGTGGGGTGGGGACACAGGACGGAGCCAGGTCCTGTCAGAAAGGGGACAGTGCCCCTCCTCTGAGTGTTCCCCTTGCCCTAAGCCCCACAGAATCCCTGTGCATCAGCTGTAGGGGCTGGATAGGATCTACCTGCCCTGAGCACAGCCCCAGGGTTATCACAGAATCATAAAATAGTCTGGGAAGAGTCCTGAAGGATCATCTCATTCCAACTCTTTTGCTGTGTGCAGGGACACCTTCTACTATCCCAGGGTGATCCAAGCCCCAATGTCCAACCTGGCCTTGGGCACTGCCAGGGATCCAGGGGCAGCCACAGCTTCTCTGGGCACCCTGTGCCAGGGCCTCCCCACCCTCACAGGGAACAATTCCTTCCCAATTTCCCATCTAACCCTGCCCTCTGCCAGGTTAAAGCCATTCCCCTTGTCCTGTCATTCCAGGCCCTTGTCCAGAGTCCCTCTCCAGCTGTCTCAGAACCTCTTTAGGCTCTGGAAGGGGCTCTTGAGGTCTCCCCATCTCATAAACCTGGTTCTGCCCTGTGCTTGCACAGTGATGGCACAGGATGGCATCGCAGCAGGTACAACCAACCTCCAACAGCAGCAAAATTGTATTTTAGAACAATTTTTCCATCTTGAAATCCAAGTTTGAGCAGGGTTCCTGCATCTTCTCCATCCAGCTGCAGATTCAGGATCGGAAGACAGAGGGGAAGTGATGTGGGGGGATTGTAATGGGGAGAAAGGGGAGAAAGGCTCTGGTTCCTGGCAAGGGGACACCCAGGACCAAGGGGAGTCAGAACAGAGAACTGGCTGCTCCCTCCCAGCTCACAGCACAGTGCTGGGGACACGGTATTCAGAACCATTTGAGAGGAAAGGCAGAATTCCTGAACCCCTTGCAGGAGCAGGGGCTGACCTGCACAGCCAGGCCCCACTGCTGAGCTGCCAAAATCACCTGCAGGTCTTGGAGCCACCCCGGTGTGGTCTCCTGCCAACGCTGCTCCCCACCACAGGGACAATGTGCCAAGATCTCCTGGACTTGCTGTATTCCTTGATGGTTTTCAGGAGAGGCAGACAGAGATGGACAGGAGGCATCCCAAATGCCCGGGACCTGCAGGGGAAGGCTCTGGGGCAGGAGGCAGCTTTGGGGACTGCTCTGCTGCAAACAGAACACATCTGTGGGTTATGGGCTGAGGGCACAGTGACCCTGCTCACACTCTCTCGTAGGGCTCAAAACAACCCTTGATGCTGTGCTGCTGCTTCACCTTTTGCTCCTGTGCTGCAGCTCCTCCTGGACTGCAAATGAAGCCAAGGCCTGGCAGGCTCAGACCAACCACCCCATAACAGAACCTCCCTGGGCCTGGGGGAGCGTTCCCAGCACGGCAGCACACAGGAGGATGGGCTGAGGGACACCCAGATGTCTGAAGGTCTTGCAGCTCTTAGGGCCCAGCTGTGACTCAGCCAAACCACGACCGAGCCATGTTCTACAAGGCACCACAAATTCTCCTGCAGGTGACTCAGCGGGGAGCGACAAGGGCTGAGCACGGCTATAAACGATGCCTTCACCTTCCTCCTGCCTTTCCCCTCCTGGAAGGGCAGGAAAGCGCTGTCCTCCTTTACAAAACCCTGCACAGCCAGGCAGCACCATCTCTGCACTGCAGGCTGGTATTAATCACAGAGGACATGGCTTGACCAAGGACCTGGGAAACCATTCTCCTCCTCGGCAGCGTGGCAAATGTCCAGTGACCCCAATTCTCCACTGAGTCATGTTCTGTGTGATTATCCGTGAGGATCCAGGAGTTGCAGCCAAGCATTGATTGAGAGAAATATTCTTCACAGTGAGAAGGATAAAGATTTGTGGTATTATTGCAGGTAAATATTTGCCCTGTCAAAAAGCATTCGACAGTAAATATGAGCCTGAGAGAGAACATTTGTTCTTGGGAAGGTACAGGGAAATACAGAGGCTGGTGCAATCTACCCAGATGACACAAACCACCACGGACTCCGTGCCATCCCTCATCTAACTTGGTTTTTCCTGAAGCTAATGCAAAAGCTCAGTGACCCTCCTGACACTTCAGAGATGAGATGGGTCTAAAGAGACCCAAACCAGCATGGCAAGTCTGCAAAGTGAGGAAAACATTGATATTTGTGAGGCTGAGAGGTGCTACAGCTTGAGCTGCTGGTGTGCACAAGGAGCACACGGAGATTATGGGGTGCCCACACCATCCCATGAGCAGTGATGGCAATCATCCCAACCCCATCCCAGCAGGACCCCAATCCCTGGGCTGAGGGCACTCTGCCACCAGCACCACACAGGGAAGGAGCTGCAGACAACCAGCCAGGTGGTTTTGGGGGTATCTCAATTTTTCCAGAGCTGGATGATGTGTCAGATGGAGTCAGGAGACAGAAGCACATGGGTGGATGTGCCATCCACACACATTCCCTGTTCCCTACACACATCTCAAAGACTGGCCATGTGCCACTGGTCACAGCAACTGCAGGGAATGCCAGGCTGAGAGAACACCTTGAGCCACAGAAAGAGTCCAAACACAAGGAAAAACGTAAAATTGAAGCTTCCTGAAGACCAGCTGCCCTTGTTTCCTCAAAAGCCTCTGAACTCCTCTCCCACTACACCCATTACTCCCACAGGCACAATCCTGTTTCCAAGGGGATTTTGATGCATTTCTCCAGCACAGAAACCAGAGGGGTTTTCTGCTCATCTCAAGGCATTGAAGCCACAGGGGCAGAAATGTCAGTTGAGGTGACAGGAGAAAGTGGAAGACATTTGGGACATTGCAAACTCCAGAGAAACGCTCTGGGGCCTGCAAGGGAAGTGGCTGGGTGCTCGCTGTGGGTGTCCAGGGGGGTTTGCCCCTTTCATCAGCCCTTCTCCGGGCAGGGATGGCAGAGGGCTCCTGTTCCCACCTGCGATTCCCCGTGCCAAGAAGTGAAGCAGCGCTGATTTTCTGCGTCAGCAGCTCTGGGTCTTAGGAATGGAAATTGATTTGCCTCATCCTCGCACACAGAGATCTGTGTGAATACCAGGGCCAATGAATTATGTGGGGAGAGGTGGATAAATACTGGAAAGAAGTATTTATTAACAGTCACATACAATCTACAAATTGTCTTTGAAGTGTTCCCAGTCCCTGCTACATTAATTTTCACATGCTCAGGTTTTTTACTAGGGGAATGCTGTTGAAAAGGGAAAAATGAGTTCTTGCATGAACAGAAATGTGCCCTGGAAGGGTCTGTACAATATTCAGCAAGAGGTTGGGAGCACAGTAGAGCAGCAGAGAACCTGTGGGAAAGTGGGCTCTTCCTCCCTCTGTGTGTGCTCCTCTTCCATACCCAGAGTAGTGGGGTTTAAAATCACAGAACAGTTTGGGTTGGAAAGAGCCTTAAAGATCATCTTTTTCCAAACCCCCTTCCACAGGCAGGGACACCTCCCACTGTCCCAGGGTGATCCAAGCCCCGTCCAGCCTGGCCTTGGACACTTCCCGGGATCCAGGGGCAGCCACAGCTCCTCTGGGCACCCTGTGCCAGGGCCTCCCCACCCTCACAGGGAACAATTCCTTCCCCATATCCCATCTAACCCTGCGCTCTCTCGGGTTAAAGCCATTCCCCCTGGTCCTGCCATTCCATGCCTTGCCCAAAGTCCCTCCCCAGCTGTCACAGAACCTCTTTAGGCTCTGGAAGAGGCTCTCAGGTCTCCCCAGAGCCTTCTCTTCTCCAGGCTGAACACCCCCAGCTCTCCCAGCCTGTCCCCAGCAGAGCAAAGGTTATTCTGTTCAAAGACCCCACACAAGTGTTGGTTGCCCCAAAGACCAAACCCACACCTCTCCACCCCCTGCTTCTCCCCATTTCTCCCACTCTGTGGGCGTTGCTCCAGTGCAGACTCTACACTCTAACAACTGCAGCACAAAGCCATTCCCAGCTCAATCCCAGCTCTTCTGGATGGCTTCACCTTGGAATCAGCTGGATGTTTACACCTTTAAACTTTCCATGAGTTGACCTTCTCCCATCTCCTACAGATCCCATGCAGTTCTGGAACCACAGCTCTTCCCAAAGCCTGGATGGTTTCAATCAAATCTGACAGCTCAAAAAGGTCTCTTTTCTACACATTTTACAAGAAAGTGTGTTTCATAAAACCATTTGTGCACAGAGGGTCCTAAACATCCTCGCTTGTCCTGATAACCTTTGCTGTCCTTGGGAAGTTGCCACAGTGGTAAAGGGAAGGCTGTGATGTGGTGCTCAGCAGGATGGGGCTGTGGAGGGCTGCCTTCCACAGGGAATGGAAAAATCTCACTTCATACCAAAATAAAAATTTTTTTGGAGGCTTGCATCCAATTCTGCATTTTGGGGGGTTATTTTACATGTTACCAAGGCCAGAAGCAACATTCTCAGGACTCTCTGGCCTCAACCTGTCTGTTGTGTGGGTGGGAAAGGAAGAACAAGTTACCAATTATTTGTAATTATCTGAAGGGTGGAAAATCCCTGAGATTCAGCCTGGGCATTCTGCTGCATCCCCTCCCATGGCACCACAAGCTCACACTCAGGTCTGATATTGTCCAAGCCACTCTTGACCTGCGTCACCACTTCACAAGAAAAGCTAAAAATAATGGAGTTCCATGAACAATTTATAGCAAAAGAAATCAGCCTTATTGTAGGCTTTTAAAAAGGCTCCCAACTCTCTCTCTCTCCCTCTATTTTTTTTTTAATCAGTATCTTATCCAGAACTGGAATCCTGTCAAGAATAGTAGATAGCAGAGAACTATAACTTCTTATTATGTGTATAGTGATTTTATGAATTCAGCGGGGAATGAAATGCAATTTTGTCAGACTTGTCTGTGTTCATAATGACCAAGTCAAATTAATCATCGTGGATAATACTCCTGTGTCAGCCATTCAAGAGATTTTTTAATAGAATTTTTCTGATTCATGTCTTGCAGTACATCAGATCTGTAGTAATGCAGGCACTTCTAAAAATCAGTGCAATTATGGTTTCTTGTTGGCCTGTCATTTTCCTGGAATAAAAATGTCTCCACAGAAGTCATGCACTGTACATAAACCAAAATGGAAAACAAAAATATAGTTACAATTAGGCTTGATTTTTTTTCTAAAGATTTAATATCTTTTTGAGGCCATTATTTATAGGTAACACATAAAGCTCCAGTGCACAACGTGAAGATGGACGGGTTTATCACAACACAGGCCAATTTTATCCTGGTTGTCATCCCTCCTCTGATTGCCCTGTGAGTTAGTGGCTTTTGCAGGCATGGAAATGACTATCCCATAGAACAAACACGGGATAGGTAATGGGTTTGCAGTCAAATTATTGTGTTTATTAAAAATGTATCCAGGAAAGCCCACTCAGATCCCAAAGGGCTCTTGTTCAGGAAAATCTCTGGTTCAAGCAAAGGTTACGGTTTCCATAAAGGCAGACACACATGGAAGGGGCAGCAGTGCAGCAGGCAGTGCTACAGAAAGGATTAGGAATGCTGTGTTTATCCTTCTGAGGAAAGAGAGACAGACAGACCCCTAATTCCCTGGTGACACAGACAAAAATGAGTTTTGGAAGTAGATACCCCCAGGAATAAAGAGGAAGAAAAACGTAATCAGGTATCTCAGCCTTTCTTGCTTTCCCAGCAAGGCAGCAGCTGCCTCGTGGGAGAGGGCAGGGCAGGACCCTGCCAGTGCCCCACACGTCCCAGAGCGAGCTCCACGTGGGCCTGCTGGGACAACTGTTCCTCCAGAGCCACCTCCTCATGCCACCGGGGACCTCCTCTGCATGGCAACACCAGGGCCCTGCAACAAACACCTTCTACTACCAAACACGCAGATTGTGGAACCACGGCATGGTTTGGGTTGGGAGGGACCCTAAAACTCATCCGGTTGTCCCTGCCACAGCCAGGGACACCTTCCTCTATCCCAGGTTGCTCCAAGCCCTGTCCAGGTGGGATATTAAAGCTCAATTCCTGCTGACAGCGTTTTCAGGAGAATTCAATATTGGTTTACACAACCATCAGCAATAACCAGGGCTCCTGGAAACCCTTTGCTGTATCTCCACGTGCAGGGCCAGGGCTGTGGGGTACGTTTGGTGCGCAGTTGCTCCTGGATGGCCCAGAGTAGTCTCACTACTCACTTCACCTATTTTTTCCTTACCTACCCACGCTGACAAGGGAACTGTTTCCTTTCACTGCGTGTTTCCGTGGCTGTTCTTCCCCAGTCTCTCAGAGCAAATGTGGCAGCGCTCCAGGGAAAGCCAGGGGATGTGCAAGCTCTTCTCCACATTGGCAAAGAGCAGCCTCTGTCATCTGCCTCACAATCAGCCTCCTTAAAATTGTTTATAATGATTTTTGCCTGGTTTTAAAATGCATTAAAGGCACTGTACATCCAGTGAGACAGCAGCCAATGGGATCTAAAATTAGACTGACTAGGCCAGACAAATATAAATCCATTTCTTTTCTTTCCTGGGATCTCGCCTGGAAGTGAATACAAGGAATATCATATTCTACTCAAGAACATCATGCATTTCGGGGAATTATTTGAGTAGAGGTTTTACATAATTGCCTTTTTTGTCTCATGGCATACTGAACTTGCATAATGAGCTCAGTGCACTCACAGCAATCCATTGTTGGGCTGGATGGATTTGGTGGAGGGTGTTGAGCCTGGGGTATGTTACACAATGGTGCATAATGCACTGTAAGCAGGTCAAGAGATAAGGCAGCCCAAAAACAGGCACAGGCAAGGAAGAATTAGCAAAAAGCACTCTAAGAAATTAATTCAACCTTCAGCTGAGCCAGAAGGACCCAGAGCAGGAAGGAAACTACACTCTGTACCATGCTTGTTCCCTTTCAGATTTTGTCTTAGAGTATTTCCCTCGTGCTCCAAACTGAAGCAGTGGAGTTCGAGGATTAAACAAAGCCTTTGTGCCATGCTTTGCATGGATGATTTGTTTGCACCGCATTTTCCAGAGTTTCATCTCAAAAGACATGTCCTACTCGTGGCCATCACAGCCATCCTCTGCTCCGGGGTGTTGTGGTCTGCAGCAAGGTCCCAAATGGCAATGCCACAATGCAACCCAGGCTTTTTTCCCCAAATATACCCTGTTTGGGTTTTTTTTTCTCTCATCAACAAAGAGAAATTTTCTGAAGAAGCCTTGCATGGCCCTCACCACCCAGGGCACACTAGGATTGGTGTGGGCAAGGCACCAGAGACACAACCAAGAGCACATCACCTACGCTGAGGATCCCATGCTGGATCTAAAGGGACAATTACAGTTTTTTCCTAAATGCCCCACACTACCCCTTGGTTTGCTCCCCTTGCACTATCTTCCCACACACAAACAAAGCACTTCACCCCAGGCCCTGCTTTTAGTGTGGAAACTCCACAGCACTCGGGATGTTGGTCCTGTTCATGGTCCCAGCCCTGCTCACGGCCCCAGCCCTGCTCACGGCCCCAGCCCTGCTCACGGCCCCAGCCCTGCTCATAGCCCCAGTCCTGCTCACGGTCNAGCCCTGCTCACGGTCCCAGCCCTGCTCACGGTCCCAGCCCTGCTCACGGTCCCAGCCCTGCTCACGGTCCCAGCCCTGCTCACGGTCCCAGCCCTGCTCACGGTCCCAGCCCTGCTCACGGTCCCAGCCCTGCTCACGGTCCCAGCCCTGCTCACGGTCCCAGCCCTGCTCACGGTCCCAGCCCTGCTCACGGTCCCAGCCCTGCTCACGGTCCCAGCCCTGCTCACGGTCCCAGCCCTGCTCACGGTCCCAGCCCTGCTCACGGCCCCAGTCCTGCTCACAGTCCCAGCCCTGCTCATGGCCCCAGCCCTGCTCATGGCCCCAGCCCTGCTCACGGCCCCAGCCCTGCTCACAGTCCCAGCCCTGCTCACGGCCCCAGCCCTGCTCATGGCCCCAGTTCTGCTCACGGCCCCAGCCCTGCTCATGGCCCCAGTCCTACAAAGGCAGAGCAAAGAGCAGTAACAGCTCTTGGTACCCTTCCCTTCAAAGTGCTGGTGTCAGCCAGATCAAATCATCACCAACTGCGTCAGACCTGGTACTTTTGCAAAATTTCTTGTTGTTTCATGCTGCCAACACCTTGGGAGCACAAAGCACCACCACAAATCCACTCAGATCTGAGCCTTCATGCTTCCCAAGCCAGGCTTGGGACCACAAAGCAAACGGACAAGAAAACTGTCGATACTAAAAAACCAAAAAGTAATAAACCCCAGCAGAAGCAGAGCTCCCCCCTCCCCATCACCCAGATTTGATGTGTGTGATTAGCACGAGGAAGGCAGGGCTGTGGGGATGGCTTGCATAATGTGGTGCAATCTAGCACCTCCCCCAGGGTGCCCAGCTGCTGCAGAAGCAATTTCACAGCTCATCATCCATTATGAGATTAAAATAATTTTTTTTTTCCCTCCCGTGAAGTATTAATAAATTGTGCAGGCAGACCAGAGTTAGTGCCATTTACACAAATGGTACTGAATCACCTACCTAGTTATTCCTTAATGGATTGAGTATCTGTGTTCCTCCTTAGCCTGTAATTTAAAAACCTAAATACACAAACCTGTTTATTTGTCTCATCAGGCCCTGAGCCAGCACTTACTGAGCCTGGGGACAGCGGGACAAAGGCAGAGCTGCTGCCTCCCCTGGACCTGCCCCAGCACTTTACAAGGGAAACAATACCAAAACATCCACATGGATCAATAGGAAAAGGGAAAAGCTCCACAAATAAAGCCTGAGCACACGCTGAAATCCCTCCCTTCTGGGGGCAAAACTCACTGAGGCATTGCTGATGTAATGCAGGTTCTGTGGTACATGAGTGAAGATGTAAAGCTGCAGTCAGAGCACCACTAATGGCTCTTTGAACATCCCTGCTTTATTACGGTATCAGACGAAGAAGGCATGTTTAATGTTTAAACTTCCAACAACAAATGCCTTCAGCAAACATGTTTTATGTATTTATTCAGTGCTTCTTAAGCGCCTGTCGCCTCAGCAGCTGAGGTGCTGCTTACCTCTTTTTTATATTTCTTTTATTAAAATTAAGAATGTACCACAGCTTTGTAAAATGCCACGTTCTTCCCTCCCTTTCTCTACTCTTTACCCCTAAGAGCAGCTTGAAATTCTTCACTGATCCATCCACTGCCAAACAGTTCAGGCTGCCAGGAAGTTGCCGAAATGGGGAGAGGAAATTAACTGAAATCTCCAGGGTGATAAATCAGCTTCCCACGTTATCCCAAAGACCCTCAGCCCCCAAATCTGGCTCTGGCACGTGGGAGATGTGCCAAAGGCAATACTTCTGAGTGAGCTCTGCCAGAGCAAACCCTGAGGTGGGATGGAGAGAGCGTCGCCCCAACTCCAGTGGCAGTGATGGGGTTCGGTTGGCCAAGGGAGGTCTGTGACAGACCCAGGAGATTGGGGTGTCTCACTCCTTGCAGAACT
Organism: Orthonyx spaldingii; assembly: GCA_013397795.1. Taxonomy (NCBI): domain Eukaryota; kingdom Metazoa; phylum Chordata; class Aves; order Passeriformes; family Orthonychidae; genus Orthonyx; species Orthonyx spaldingii. Next base: position 131,699 of record VZTJ01003796.1, on the reverse strand, counting down.
CAGCAACGTCCAGTCACAGAATCCCAGAATTACAGAATCACTGACACTGGAAAAGACCTCCATGATCATCAAACCCAGTCTCTGACTGACCATACCCCCTGAACCTGGTACTCCCAGCCCATGGGATGGCAAGGTAAGAGAAGCTGTGGCTGCCCTTGGATCTCTGGAAGTGTCCAAGTCCAGGTTGGACAGGGCTTGGAGCACCCTGGGACAGTGGAAGGTGTCCCTGCCCATGGCAGGGGGTTGGAACCATATCAGCTCTAAGGATCCTTCCCACCTTTGGCATTCCATGATGATCACACAGGATCTCTCTCTGCCTCCTGAGCATTTACTGAGCTCCCAAGAGCCACAGTATGACTCTGCCTCCACAACCACAGCTCTGAAAATTTTGTTCTTTTCCTCCCTTATCCAAAGCAGAAGCTGTCATGTCACAGGAGCACAAAGGTGCTGGGGCTGTTAGGGAAAGCAGGAAGCACCAAGAGACTCGTGACAGAACTGTGAGAACTGGAACATGGTGCATGGCCAAGTATCCAAATCCCCAGTGTGGGCGTGAAAATCTCAGCCTTAAGCCTCCAATATGTGAATTTTGGGAAACAAACAGATTTTATCTTTAACAATTTTAACAACTTTTTTTTCTTTAATAAAACCAGGCTTATATATGGTATCTAAAAAAAGGCAGGAACACACACATGGCTGTGAGAGGCTCATCTATGTCCTAAATCAGACACTCATCAAATTCCTTCTAAAGAATTAAGCAACCTGGACAAAATGAGCAGTGAGAGTTGGAACAATCCTTTAAAGAGGAAGGCAAAAAGGAAAACCATCACATTAATAATCAAAATAAGGACAACTAAAGTAAGGACAACTGTCCATCAGGAGGACAGCCAGGGCATCAATCTGCTGCTCACAGCCAGGGGCCTGTATCAGGGACCAACTCCAACTCTGGCACTGGCAGCTCTAGAGGCCATGGGACAACATTTGTGGATGCAGGGAATGGCTTTGCAGAGGAAATGAAGGTGCACGAGGGCTCACATCAACACCAGCCCAACCCTCATCACACAACCACAAGGCCCAACCCAACACACAAGGCATGAGGTGGGAAGAGAAAACCAGTCTCACCTATCTGGAGGCCAAACCACCCGAAACCCTCCACTCACTGAGCAGCTGAAGAGGTTTTTCTATTATTTTCACTGGTTTAGAAATACACCAGGTAGAACCTGAACTGTTCCAAAAAAAGGGACAGAAGCGGAAGAGTCAAAATGAGAGGGGGAGATGCTGATGGAGAGGAGGGGGAGGCTCTGAACACAACAGGGCTGCACATAACAAAGCCAAAACATCAACCCCGTGGTAATAATTCGCATTTTCACAGTGTACTCAAGGGCTGCAGCTGCTATCTGTCAAATCCAAGCCCACACAAGGCCTAGATATTTCCATAAACTGGGATGACTCAGAGCCAAGTGCTTCTACTGCCAATTCTAGTACCAAACTGGGCACCTCGAGTCCCACTTGATGTTACCAAAAAGCATCAGCCCAGTCTGACCCCAAACACAATCAAAATGGAAGAGATCCTTTGGAGAAAAATTACTAGAGAAGTTTATCTGCAAGCTAAGCTGCATCAGCTGTCACCACTTCTCCTCCCATCCCTGTTCTTGATATCATTTAATCTCTTTTCAGACTGAAACAGAGTGAGAAAGAAGTCAAAATTCAAGGATTGCATGGCCAAAAGGAGAGGAAAGCAGGTGTCTCTAGCAGGGATATTGCAGCACTCCTCAGTGCAGGAGTCTGGAAATCAGGACAAGCAGAACTGCACTGCATGTTCCACTCCCGGTGTTTCAAAAATTAAACACCATCACATGAGCTGCTCAGAGCACTCCAGCGTTTCCTGCACTTTACAGAGCAGCTTTCCTTTTTTATACATGGTTTTGTTTTTTTTTTGAATCGCCAGCATCTCTGCCTGAGCATGGTAAGATCGTTCCTGAAGTTGCCCAGTAACTTGCTCTCAATACCAGTGTGGGTTCCCAGTACCTTGCTCTCAATACCAGTGTGCGTTTCCATGCTTGCAGCACCCTGACTTTACCCAAAAAACATCACCTGCTGCTCCCTGGTGCCCCATCTACTTGCAGAAGGGATGGGCACCATCCTCCAGCTGGATCCAGGCTGGAAACAAGCACTTTTTGGACATTTCCTTCCAAAATGCACCAGGAATTCACAAAGCCTGGGGAAAAAAAGCTCCTCAAGAGAAAAGCAGCTCCCATGGGGAGCCTGAGCCCTCAGCACCACGTAGGTGTGTGGTTTTGTTTAGAAGGCATCTGGAATTCTTAAAATAAATTTGCTAAATTGTCTTCCAGGGACTGATGGCTTTTCTTTTTTTTTTTTTTCCCCTCCTTAATAAACTTTCAGGGGTATCTTTATTGTTATGTCTAATTTTAGCGAAAACGAACATTTCCTGAGATTCAATTTCTCTCATAATTGTTGGAAGGAAACGAAACTGTCTGCTGTAAACATTCACTGTATTGTGTGAAAAGTATCTTTATTACAGCCCACTGGGAATACTAATAAAATTCCCAATCCTAGCCCTTCCTCACTTTTTTTTTAGAGAGCTCACTCTTTTCTCTTATATACCCATTAGTGTCAGTTCAAACATTCTGCGGGCGAGATATGAGAACTTAAAATATATTATTTAACAATCAAGGGTGGAATAAAGACTTGTGAGCAGTAAGATCCTTTCTGCCTTCCCTTTCGATGCTTTCCATTACAGAAAATGAGGATGGCTATTCCATTTGTCTGCGTTCGTGCTCGGAGTTGATGTAAAAAATCTCATTAGTTTAGTCTGACATATATTCAATACAGTCTATGTACATATTTTTTTTCATTCTATTCTACAGCTGCAAAATGATACTAAATTTCATCAGGTTGGAATGAAAACTGTGGTCTTGGAACATTTCCCTTTAAGGGTCTTATATTTATTCAGAATTCATGAATCATTTTCCAGTAATACAACTATAATTATTCTTAAAGTGTTATGTTTGAAGGTTTAATATGAAATACTTGCAAAAAGCTCTTTTTCACTTTGATAGTTTGTAATCTTCATGGTAATCAGATCAGTTAGCTCCTTCCCACAGCAGCCAGGAAAATACAATTTAATACGAATCTCATACTCTTCACTCATGTTTTAATTAAAGTAATAAAAGCCAAGTCATATTTTGCCCTTTACAGTGTACACAGACGTATAGACCTGAGCTACACAGCATCACGCCCGGCACTTTTGATGGCAGCTGATGGATTTGCTAGTTTGAGATAAATTTAATTCAGCCTGGCCCAGAGGCTGCTGATCATGGAAGTGGTGGCAGTGATGGGTGAGAGCCAGCACAGTCCTTGGCAGAACTGCCACACAGGTGATGGAGCACGGGCCAAGCGTGGAGCTCGTGGAGCTGCTGGGACAACCGTCCTTCAGCTGGGTCCCGTGCCACAGCTCACCGCCCTGGGAAAGCTCCCCAGCTGCCTCTGGGTTTTGGGTGCCACCACGGCTCTGACCAGCCTGGCCTGGTGTGTTCTGAGAGGGAGAGGTCTGAGCCTCCCCCAAAGGAGCAGAAGCACAAGGGACCGGTGGCATTCTCCTCCCAGCCAGCTCAGGTCCCCTGCTCTGCCCAGCCTCACGAGCGAGGAGAGGTCGGAGCGAGCGCCTGGCTCTGAGCAAAAGGGGCTGGATTGGGATACACAGCCCTCATCACCCTCCAGTGCCTGCAGAGTCCTGACATCGCGGAGTCATTCCAGGTGGAAAAGCCCTCCAATATCATTGAGTCCAACCTGTGACTGATCCCCACCATGTCCCCAGCCCAGAGCACTGAGTGCTACCGCCAGGTGTTCCTTGGACACCTCCAGGGATGGGGACTTCAAACCTCCCTGGGCAGCCCCTTCCAACATCTGACAACCCTTCCAGTGAGGAAATTCCTCCTGATACCCAATCTAAATCTCCCATGGCACAGTATGAGGCCATTTCCTCTTGTTCTATCAATATTTGCCCGGAAAAAGAGCCCAACCCACACCTGGCTGTCCCCTCCTGTCAGGGAGTTGTGCAGAGCCACAAGGGCCCCCTGAGCCTCCTTTTCTCCAGGCTGACCTCTTTCCCAGCTCCCTCAGCTGCTCCTGGGGCTCCAGCCCCTTCCCCAGCTCCGTTCCCTTCCCTGGACACTCCAGCCCCTCAATGCCTTTGTTGTTGTGAGGGGCCCAGCACTGGGCACAGCACTCGTGGTGCCTCAGCAGGGCCAGCACAGGGGACAATCACTGCTCTGATCCTGCTGGCCACCCTATTTTGGCTACAGATGCTCTGCTGATGGTCCTGTCCTCGGGCTGGAATGGAGCCCAACCCTGCATGCGCCCAGGGCAGCCTCAGAGCTGACACTGAGAGAAAGAAGGGCTCCTTCTATCATCAGCCAAGGCAACAGAGGGGTTTTCCTTTCTGCCCAGGCCTTCATCCAAATGCTGAAGTGGAAAATAACATTTTCCTGCTGGAAGTAAGTGGCTCCTCAGTTAATCACTGTGTTGTGACAGCAGACCCAAACACCAGCTCGGGCTGGGTCTCCGATGAGGAGGGAAGAAGTAATCAATCAGCTGGGAAAGGAAATCCCAAGAAAACTGGGCTGGGTATTTTCCTCCCCACTGCTGTGGCCCACGGAGCTGCATTTCCACAAACAAACACAGTTTTCCAGAGCGACTCCCCAGAGGTGCATTAGAGAAGCAAACCACGCTCTGCAGGAGCCAAAGCCAGCAGGACACAGGAGGAAATCCTTGCTCATCACAGCTCCCCGAGAGCGATGGGGCTGCACTGTCAGAGCTCAGCATCAATCCCTGCATGCACAGCCCTGGCTCCTGTCACGCTGTGTCACAGCGGGGAATTCGGGAGACACGTGGCGAGGAATTAGCTCAGCACAAGGAGCTGGAGGATCCCAAGGCAGAAACAGCTTGTGGATAAAAGTTCTGGGATTGCTTTTGGTTGAAGCAACAGCCATCACTCCAGGCCAGCCCAGGAGCAGCAGAGCTGGCCAGAGGGGCCCTGGCAGGGGTTTAAAGCACACAGAAGCACCACATTAACCTGAGAGCTGTGCTTTAAAGGGCAGCTCCCTCCAGAGCTGCTCCAGCGTGTCCTCCATGCAGATCCCCACCTTGCCCTGGGCCACACTGACCATCAGTGGCTCTGTTTACACCATGTGCAGTCCCTTTACAGCACATGGGAAATCCTGGGTAAAGTGACCCTTCCTTGGCTGAAGCACGCCACCCTCCTCTGTCATTTGCTGCTCTCTTATGAGCCATTGGCTTTACAAGCCCAGCAGCACGGCTGGACAGCCAGGCCCCATGTCCTCGTGCCACAGGAGTCACCCTGGCCCCGTGTCCTCGTGCCACGGGAGTCACCCTGCACACCAGCAGATCCTGTTCAGCCTGATGCACCTCAACCTGGCTCCATGGTGCTGAGGCAGTCCCAGTTACTCCATCTCCTTCACCTCCAGCACACAGGGAGCATTTCTGGAACCTGGGATACACCTTTCCTTCAGCCCCACTGCTGGGCACGATGGCATTTTGGCACCAAGAACCACCCATGCCCAATCCTCTGCCAGAACTCACCGTGGTATCAGCATTTTCCATATGTAAACCTTAAGATCAAGATGCAGCAGCAGCAAAGGCTGTTTCTCAGGGGGATGGACATGGTCCTGCTGCTCCTTCTCTGCCAGCCCCCGGGTTCCCACCACCTCCCCAGCTGCAGCTCTGCTGCCTCCAGCCCTGGGCCAATCTCCTCCACAGACTGGATTTTTATTATTAATTTTTAAATGTTTCACTGTTTACAGACTTTTTCACTGCAAAAGAAATCCCAGCTCTGGCTGAAGATCCTCAGGCGCATTTTGATCCCACACCTCACAGAACAAGGGCTACAGCCAGATGTGTTGCTTAATACACACACTCTTTAGCACTGGGTCAAAAACATTCTCTGTGCTGATTCATATCCCAGAAAACCTTGGAAAGACCTGGGAAAGACAAGGAAAGGTAACTGCTGGGACTGGCCAGAGCTGGCTGTGGTCTCCAGGGAGACCCTGGAGAGTGGTGGATGCTGTGTCCAGCCCTCAGGCTGGCAGGTGTGGTGTGTGTCCTCCAGTGCACCTGAGGATCTCCTTCCCCCTACTGCCTTTGCCCCTAGACCTAAACCTGTCAGGAATCTCCTTGATGAAATAGCTACACATGAAATTCAACCACCACAACAGTTTCAGTGTTTCCCATCCCTACCAGATGCTCTGTGGCATCTGACAGGTGTTTTCAGCTGTTTAAGATGCTATTTCTTTTTCCCTTTCTTTCCCCAGAGTGAATGGAATAGAAGCAGAGACCATTCATTTTGGTCTAGGAACTGATCAGTTGCATTTGTTTTTCACTCTGGGATGCTTGGTGGCTGTTTTTCAAGCACCCCATTGCTAGAAACTTGGTCCCTTGAGACCAAGGGTTGAAGATGTTCATTCTGCTTGTAATACCAAAAGATTTTTTATTTAAACACTATAGCCAGCCTTGCACCAGCAATAAAACCTTCCCCTACTATGACTAAGCTACAGGAATTGCTTCCTGACTGCACTTTTCAAAAATTTCACTGTCACACAGGAGTTCATGCAAAATTCACAAGCCTGGATCATCAACTGTAGTTGTGCTCAACTCCCAAACCCCGCCTGGAAGGGTTTCCATTAGCTGCTGATTATAATAAATGACATGTAACACTCTATTGTTCATTCTAAAATAGTGCATGAGATTCTTCCTGAATCGTCTGCTGAGAAAGGCATTTAGTATCTATCAATGTCTCCCCTCTATTTTTTATTCTCCAGCACAACACATGAAATTATACAGCATTACTCAAAGAACAGCAGGGAAAGAGCAAAATCTGTATCTTAGCATGGGGGCCTGCAGTGCACACTCCCAAACTCTGTGTAATCCTCTTTCAACTCTGAGTCTATACAAACCTCTCTCTTCGCTTCACTAGGGGTCTTTTATCCACATGGATCTGTATGTTCTTGCAGTATTTGCAAGGTATCATTGTAAAGGGATTGGGGAGTCATCAGTTATTTACTTTAAGGTGTGCTCTGCCTCTGTTGGGGCCAATTCCAGTCTTCAAAAATACAGATTATTTGCAGATTGGAAGAGATCAAGATTCTGCACAGGCACAAGAGAGTAAAGTCCAAAGAGCACAGGACTGCTGGAGATTCAGGAGAACCAGAGCTCTCCATGCCCCTCTTGAAAAAGGAGGCCATATTTCCCCTTTTTCAAACCCTTCACTTTTATTAGTGACTTTCTTTAACACTGACCAACCTCTGGCTATCATCTGTTCCTGTGATCAACAGATCAAGCCAAAAATCATCAGAATACGGAGACCCAAACGCTGTCTCCTCAGTTATTCACTCAGAGGGTGGTGAAACACTGGCACAGGCTGCCCAGAGAGGTGGTGGATGTCCCATCCTTGGGAACATCCCCGGTCAGCTTGGACAGGGCTCTGAGCAACCTGATCTAGTTGGAGATGTCCCTGCTCCTTGCAGAGGGTTAGAATTAGATAACTTTTAAGGGTGCCTTCCATCCCAATCCATTCTGTGAGTCTATGAAAGTTAAAACAAGTTTTTTCATGTGCAAAGGATTAATAAGAAACACCAAAGTTCATCGGGGGACTTGAGTGGAAATTGCACAAAGAATGACCTCACCACAGGCTCTGATTTTCTGTGCAGACCTTACTAGAAGACTCAAGAGAAGGATCACCCTGAGGAATTGCTCAGCCACGTGTGTGATCTCCTGGGTCCTTCCCGCCTTTCTTCCAGAGCAATCCCGGGTTCGAGGCTCTGGCTGTGGCGACCATGAGCAACGTGCTGCACTTTCTGGGACAAAGTGCTGGAAACTCCTCCAGATTCACACATCTTGTAGGTCAGAGACCTACTGCCACAAGAACATCTCACACATGAGCAATTTCATGTTGTTGCTTCACTGTCAGCGATGGAGCAGCACCACCACTGGTGGAGAGAAAACCAAAGTCCACCTTGACTCCATTTCACAGCTTCCTACTCTGGAGAAAGGGACAGGAATGAAGGGAGAGTGACCCACACCTTCATTAGCAGCACCCAACTACCCTCATTCTGCCCGGGGCTCCACGGCCACTTCAGTCACTGTGTTGTGGCCCCATGGTCCCCAGCAGGGATGGGGAACCCCTGCACTCACGTGGATCTGCCCCAGCCCCAGGTTTATTTTATCAAGTGTTGACATTTTGCTGCGACTCAGTCGAGATTGGTGGGAGGACAACACGTCTGCCAGTATTATGACAAGGTTTGAAGACATATTTTATAGCAGAGCTGCCAAGAGGAGCTCTGTCTCGTCTGGAGCGTTAGCAGAACACGAGGAAGGTATCCATAGCTTCCCACACATCATTAATTTCTAATTATCCTTTCCTTGCTTTCTGCATTACCACTTATTTACCAAACACAGCTTTATTGGACCGCCCAGTTCCTTATAACCAGCAAAGCCATTGTTATGTTAAAACCAATGTTCTAAATGTTATTTATTATTTGATAAACCTTGTGTAACCCTGAATGAGGACATTAAACGGCAAGAACACTACTTCAGAATCCCATTTTAAATAAGTCACCAAGACAGCTGTGCCTTTATAAAACACATTAGAGTGGCACTCAGAGCACATATGGCTCAGGGATATATACAAATTATACAATTTCTGTCATTCGATCAAATAAGAGGGACGTTTTGACCCCAGAAATGAGTCAAATGTAAGTTGTAATTCCAGCCCCAGCGGAGGCCCCGGTGGTAATGGATCCTGACGGCTGATCAAAGAGCCCTGACCATTTGACCCAGCAGATCAGCGACTCACTATATCTATTATGGCTAATACACACCCCAGCTTGGAGATATATGGCGGCAGGGAGATAAAGGGCAATAGGTACAGTAGATAAATGTTGATTTATGCCCAGCCAGGCACGCGGGTACCTCCGCGGACGGATCCCACGTGTGCGGGACGGGGCGGGCGTGGCTGACCCCGCACGGGGTCACACAGGAGCACAGCTGAGGACAGATACTGTGGGGGTGTGTGCACATGGCAAATATCATCTCTCTGACCTGCCTCTGCCTCGGGGTGCCAGCAAAACCCCTGCACCCAGCGGGGCTCCCCGAGTCACACCCAGCCAGGGAAAATCCACCTTCTGTTTTACACATTTCCTGCCCCACAGAAACACATCCCTGCCCAGGGATCTGCTTGCTTGGCAGTCTAAGTGTGAGCAATCCCACCCACAAGTTACCCAGTCTCACCCTAATGCCCAGAGCCCAAATTAAAGCCCCTTGTGCTGCTCTACACATCAGGTGAGACACTTGGTGTCATCTGCAGCAGGTGTCTCACCAGGGTTGGGTGAAATCCTGCCCTTTTCAGTCATAGAATCCCAGAATGGGATTCTGGTGGGAAGGGACTTTACCTCCCATCCCATCCCACCCCCTGACGTTGGCAAGGACACCTCCCACTATCCCAGGCTGCTCCAAGCCCCGTCCAGCCTGGCCTTGGACACTTCCAGGGATCCAGGGGCAGCCACAGCTTCTCTGGGCACCCTGCTTTTTCAGTTATAGAATCCTGGAATGGTTTGGGTTGGCTCTTAAAGGCCATCCAGTTCCATGCCCCTGCCATGGGCAGGGACACCTTCCACTGTCCCAGGCTGCTCAGTGCTGCTGTGCAAACTCGGCAGCCAAGACCTGACATTTTTGATACACACATGGGCAGCATGAGCCTGCCAGCAAGAGCAACATACAGGAACAGCATTAGGAGGAGGAAATGATGTGCCAATAACTCTGTCAGTTTAACTCTCCTGTTTTCAATTGAATTCTCAAATTTTCAACACTTGCCAGTAAAGCAGTGGGTCCTGTCTGTGCCCTCACTGCCAAAATCCGAGCTACTTATGCAGCTCTCCCTGGCCTGAATAAACCACAGTGGTGTTGAACAGCCTTTCCACCAGGAGTCACACAAATTAACTTGTTGGGACAGAAATGGGATGGTCGCTCAGCTGGAATAAGCCAGGCACTGAAATCTCCTGGGATTAGGCAGAGCACAGGATCCAAACTGCCCAGTGATAAATAATCAGCTCTTTCCTCCTTCAAGCTGCCTGTTGCCCTGCCAGCAGCCAGAGGTATTCATGGCAGGAGGGGAAATGCAGCAAACACCCTCCCCCTAAGGGATGTCCCCGCACTGACCAGGCACAGAGTCACATCCCTGCTCCCAAAAACCAAGGCACAGTGCTCACCAAAGCCATGCCAGGGCCTGGCAGTCCCCACAACCTCATCACATCACCCCCAGCTCACTGACAAGGCAGCTCCTGTATTTCTTCACCCAGACCTGGGACGATGATACCTGCTCAGGGGGGATTCCCGGGTGTGGTTAATCCATGTTTATAAAGCACCCGTGGACTCTTCCTGCAAGTGCAAAAGTCTTGATGCCAAATAAAACCAACCTCGTTCTTTTCCTGGAATTTCCCAACCTTTCCCTTTCTTGGTGTTACTCTGCTTATCACAGAAACCTTAATAAATGTCTTTTCCTACTGATTTTGCAGGTGTTTTTATTTCTTTCACCAGCACCATTGCATTTTTGCTCATCTTTCAGAGCACTTTGTATGGTTGGGAATCTGTCCATTCCTTGGGATTTTTTGCATGACTTAATTCCTTACCTTTGTTCGGGGAAGGGGGTGGGAAAGAAAGAGGGAAAATTGACAGGGGTGAGGAATGATGCTCTGCTGACTCCATGAGACACAAGAGATACCTCACTCATCTCGGGGGTCAAATGTCCGTGATGGTTTGATCAGATGTCAGCTTGCATTTATACTCTGGCCTCTGCTGGAGGTTGAATTACATTTCACATTTGACTCACTTCTGGGGTCAAATGTCCCTCCTATTTGATGGAACAAGAGGAGTTATTTTCCCCAAGCAGGTTGTGCTGGCGTGAGCTGTCAGTGCTCTCATTATGTTTGAGGCTCCTTTATTTCTGCATTTTGTCCTCAGCTGAGTCCAAACCCTCTGGGATGACACGAGCTGCAGCCACGGCACAAAAGCCATCCCAACAAGGAAGATGAGGGGAAGGAGCAGCTCACCTGGCATCCACATGTTTTGGATGATGTTTTGTGGGGGTTTTATAGGGGTTTTGTTGTGGGGTTTTGTTTCTTCTTCCCCTCAGGTTGGCAGCTGTGCAGGGAATAATGAAGGAGAGGCAGGTGGACCCTGGTCCTGGCTTTGCCACACTCTTGCCATGAGAAACTGCGGAAACCTAAAAAAGTTTGAGTTGGGAGGGACCTTGAAGCTCATCTCATTCCACCCCTCATGGGCAGGGACACCTTCCACTGTCCCAGGCTGCTCCAAGCCCCCTCCAGCCTGGCCTTGGACACTGCCAGGGATCCAGGGGCAGCCACAGCTTCTCTGGGCACCCTGTGCCAGGGCCTCCCCACCCTCACAGGGAACAATTCCTTCCCAATATCCCATCTATCCCTGCCCTCTGGCAGTGGAAAGTCATTCCCCCTTGTCCTGTCCCTCCATCCCTTGTCCCCAGGCCCTCTCCAGCTTTTCTGGAGCCCCTTTAGGCCCTGGACGAGGCTCTGAGGTCTCCCTGGAGCCTTCTCTCCCCCGGGCTGAACAGAACTTCCTTAGAATCAAAAACCAGACAAGGGGCTGAGACAAAGCTGCTCTCAGGGAGCTGCAGGATCACAATGGAGAAGAAACTCCAACCCACCAGACCCATCTACTGCAGTGTGATGGTTCCAGCCCTCAGTCTGTAAGATTTGCCTTTGTCCTGATGGGACCCAAGGGCTGTTGGACGTCCCACATGAGCTGCAAAGGTATCTCAGGGCTGGTGGTTCAGCAGCCTCTGAGGTGAGATTGTGAAACCCCCCTCCTGCTGTTTAATGTACTCCTTCAGGTTACAACAGGTTTAGCAAACAATAAAAAACCATCTGGAGCCCCCATTTAAATACCAGAGTCGTGTCATTAGTGCTGAGGTCATGGCTGGGGCTGTAAAAGCAGTGAACAGGTGCTGCTGTGCAGGTAAATAAAGGGAGGTGATGCACAAGGAGGGTGAGGAGGAAGCTGCTCCCCATCCTCCTTGGCCAAAGCTCACGCTGGGTGTGAACCCCCACTGGCATCCCTGCAGGGCATGAGCTGGGATCCTCACCTTCCCTGCCAGCTCCACTCCTGCCAGCCCAGCCGAGGTCCTGGGGAGTCTCTGCAGCATCCCACAGAGCCCCAGGTGCCACCCTGCACCCTTGCACGCCTCGGTCCCACTCCCAGCTGCTCTCTGACTGTCCCACTCCAGCACAGGGAGGGAACTGGGGATGCAAACAAGGCAAACTTCCCTATTTATGTTCTGTGTTACTCCTTGTGGTGCTTTTGCTGGTGGGGAAGGCAGCAGCACAGCCTCTGTGCACGAAGCCACCCCTGCAGTGGGGGGTTTCTGACCTCCTCTGCCAAGGGAAAGAACCTTCCTCCCTTTCCATCCTTAATTGCTACTCCAAAATAGGAAACAAAGGTCAGCAAGTACACAGACAACACATGAAGAGCAAACTCCTGTTGCCCAGGTTACAGGGATCTAAGGTGGTTTGGCGGATCCTTCTCCAGGATCCAACTCAAGACATGAATCCTCCACCATAGGATAATCCCTGCCTTCCTTTGGGAGCCAATTCTTCTCCTTGAGGTGCAGCAAACCATTCCCAACCCCACAGCATCCCTTCTGACTTCCCTCCCATGCCCACCCATGAGAGAAATGGGATGAGATAGGTGCTAGGAAGGAAACCCAAATGGTTCGTGCTGGCCACGGCTCTGATCCTGCAGCCACGTCACGGCCAGGGACTGTGGCTGCTCCCTGTGCCAGCACTGCCAGCCCTTCCCAGTGAGGCTGTGAAATCCTTGTCCCTGGGGGGTTTTTTAAGGCAAAGTATCTACAACAACTGCCCTGTGAGCATCCACCACTCGTGGCTCTGCACAGCCTGGGGGGACAGGGCTGAGCCCCGGCTGGGGCACCCCAGGGTCGCCCCATTCCTTCCCATATTTACTCACTCTGTGGCAATTCCTGCCTCTAATGACCAACCCCATGCCGTTGTTGGTTGAACACATATTTGTTTCTGCTGAATCACTCAACAGCACAAAGTTTGCTGTTCCTTCCCCACCCTGGAATTCCTCCTCACGCAAGAACAACCTCTCCCTACGCCGTGGTGGTGACAGCTCCAGTGCCAGCTTCAGAGCCAAAGCAGGAACAACTCCCCTGAGCCAGGAGCCAATGCACTGCCAGGCTCCAAGAGAGCAAACTCAGGATTTCATCCCATTTCCAGTGTACCATGGACAGGGTTTAACCCCTGCTGCTATTGGAGCATCATGCACGATCCACTAGCCTGGTAACCCACAGCGATGTCCCAAACCCCAGGGGCACTCTGTGGCCCACAGGGGCATGTCTGTGGTCAACCAAACAGCCCAACACAACCGAAAATGGGATGCTGGGATGTGTCAGCAAGGCACTGTCACCTTCCCTCACCGGCTGCATGTGGTGAGAGGCTTGGTGCCGAGGGTGCAGCACCTCTGACCACGCCAGGCCACCACTGAGGGGTGCACAGGGACCAGCGCTCATCTCCAGGGCAGGGGACAGAAGAGCAAGTGCTGAAGTCCTCCTGTCCCAGCAGGACCTAAGCATGGGCTTGACTTTATAGAATCACAGAATTGTTTGGGTTGGAAGATCATCTTAAAGATCACGTTCCAGCCCAAATACAGGTTTAGGGCCCCACTCCATGTTTTTTCCATGTGTATCCAAGCCCAGAGAAGGCTCAGGCACCTGCAAGACATGAACACTTCTATTCTGGTCCCCACATGTGGGTTTCCAGCTCCAAAACAGGAACCCTTTGATTCCTTTTTCTCCCTTAACTGTTAATCTATTTAGCTACAGGAAACACTCCACATGAGGGAAGGGGACACCTGAACTGCACACAGTACTTGGAAACTTCACTGCCTCCAGAAACACCAAATGCAGCTTCATTTTGAGCGAGGGATGCTGAGGCAAAGCTTTTCAGCCTCTCTCCTGGCAGAGCCAGGCTCCAGTGCCAGGCTCAGCACCAGGATGGAAGTGCATCCCACTCCCTCTAGCAAGTGCATCCACTGCTCCTCAGCAGCAGCTGGGCTCTGACCTCCTCCGTGGACACTCCTGATGTCCCAGGAGGGCAGATTCACAGAGAGCTCCTAGAATTTGTGCTTTAGTCCCCTGAAAATCTCACCCCAGCAAAACAACACTTACCTGATTGGCCGATAGAAACTCCTGGGCGTTGTCGTTCATCCCCATGTACATGTTCTCCCCATCAAACTAGAAAGGCAAAAGAAAGAGTTACTGAAATGCCATCTGCACACCACGCTCCTGTGCATCCCAAATGCCTTCCTGGCTCTTCACCTTGAGAGCCAGAATTCCCAGAGGAAAATCCTGAGCTGCTGTTTAACACTTCTGAGTGTGTACGAGCACACCTTCATCCAGTTATTGCAACGGCACATGCTAACACAGCATGGATATGGGGTTTTTTCTGTGAAAAAAGGAATGAATCACTCCAGTTCAAACAAATAAATCAAATGTGTGAACCCACAGATGCACCCTGCAGCAAAGATCACCCAGAAGAAGCTGTTGCTAAAATTCCTACTAGCCCATCAATCAGATGTAAAAAGCCAACTTCCACCAATGGAAATGTCCAGGACATGGGCAGGTCCCATTTAGTCCCATTATAGAACTTCTACACAGCCCTCAACACCAAAGCAAAGCTCCTGCAGCAATGCAGAATCCCTCTGGAGCACTCAGGAGGGTCTCTGTGCAAAGCCCGATTCCCCATCCTGGCACATCCATCCCCTCATCTCCTGTTCTCCTGCCTGCTCTGATGGGACTCAGCCCATCCTCCTGTGTCCCCACAGCTCCAGCACACACCCGCTTCCCAGCTGCTAATCCACTTATCAGGCCACAAAACCCCCATGGAGAACTACAACTCTTCTCACTAATTAGCTACAGCGGGAGCTTTTCACCCGCTCCGATTCCAAAGGAAGGAAAAAAGCCCTCCAGGATTGTCTCCGGCTCGAAGTACGGCTGGGGCAGGCCTCAAGGCTGAGTTCACAAATTAATTATGGCAATAAAAGCGGGCTGTGCCATAAAACACTCCCGAGACGAGGATGGAGGTACCAGCTGTGAGTGACACCTTGCACTTAACAAGGGGAAGAGCCAACCCTCCTGCCCTCAGCAGCAGGATGATGAATTGGAGATCGTTCACCCCTCGCCTGTTCTCTCACTCTCTGATATGAAGCTGATTCCAGTTATGCCTTAACAGAAATTGGCCATATTAAGAGCAATAAAAGCAAAATCTAAATAAAACCAGGTGACGATTTTCAGCCCAGACAATTAATTACACTTCCATTTCTCAGAGTGCTACAGCATTAACTATTGAAGTCAGCAGAGTTAGTAAAGCCAAGTGGGGTAACAGGGCTCTGCTTGGCCTCAGACACCCTCTAATTGCCAAACTGTCCTCTGGCACAGCAGAGCAAACCAATTAAAAGCTGCAAAATTGGAGTAGGTATTGTGACACTCATTAAGCAGCTGCAGCAGGGTGGGAGAGGATTCCTGTGCAACTGTGGGGTTCTGAGAAATCCATCGGTGAGGCACGAGCTATGGGATGCAACGAGCACTGGGAAAAACAACTTCCCCAGAAGGCAGCTGGGTGCCATCCACTTTGAACTGGATTTCCCTCCAGCTGTCAGCACAGTCCCAGCTGGAGCTGCCAGGCACGGAGATCCCACCAGCTCCACAGCCTAAACACCCCCTGAGAACCCAGCCAACCCCAGCAGGGACACCTGAACCGGCAGCAGAGGTGCCAGAGGGTGGTGGAGAACCACAGAATCTCGAGGGTTGGAAAAGCCCTCTGAGACCATCGAGTCCAGCACTGTCCCAGCACTGCCAAGGCCACCATTTACTGATGTCCCCAAGGGCCACATCACCTCTCATAAATCCCTCCAGGGATGGTGACTTCACCACTGCCCTGGGCCACCTGTTCCAGTACCTGGCCACTGCTTCAGTGAAGAAATTTTCCCTAATATCCAATCTAAACCTGCCCTGGTGCACATGAGGCTGATTCCTCTTGTTCTACCCCTTGTTACCCATGAGAAGACACTGACCCACACCCGGCTACAACCTTTTTTTCCAGGAAAAAAAATTACCTTGAAAGTTACATTCAGCAAACCAAAAGCGTCCTTCGCTGGGGAGGCCCAGAGCAGGACAAACACTCTCCTTTCTCCACATCCTTCTGTTTGTCAGAATGTATTTTTTTATGCCTTTCTACTGTTCCTCTACCTCCATTCCACAATTCCTTCTGCCCTTGATGCCTTCATAACAACTGTAATGAATCCTGCCTTAAAAATTACTGTTCCTCTGATTGCCAGGCTGAGCAGCGAGCCTGAAAATCAAGACTCGAAATGCAATGGAAACTTTGGAGTTTCCTCACTGCTGATTGGATTTTTTTTTCCTTTCCTCCAGGCTATGAGGGTGCAAACAAATTTATTAGAAATTCTCCCATCAGGATATTTTTTCAATTAGATGTTTGCCAGTTATGCAGCAGCCAGGTAGAGCAGATAAGTAATGTGCTCTCCCTCGTCTCATTATTGTTTTGCTACGGAATGTACTTCAAAACACTCAACCCCATCATTCCAGGTAGATTTATGGTAGAAACAGAAATTTTAATATTTCCCTTTGGTTATGAATGCTTCTTCCCTTTTTTCCTCCACTCTAGCTCCTGTTCCAGACCTGGATACAGCCGTTCCTCACCCTCCTTACCCTAAAATCCAGCCTGCACTGAATGATGGGCAGGGATCGTTTTCAAGTCCTAATTCAAAAGGAACATCCTCTTGTGGAGTTGTCTTAATCACCCTTTTTCTTGGTTGCAATTACTTAATTTTATTATTCTTTGGTTAATAGGAGCAGCCTATTAAACAGATCAGTGGCTGTGGCTGATCTCACTCTTTTCTGCATGAAATGGGCATGAAGATGAGGAGGGAAGGGAAAAGAAAAGAGGGACAGGAAAACGGAGGGGGGGAAAAAAGGGGGAAGGGGAAGGGGAAGGGTGAGAGAGAAGGGAAAATGGAAGGGAAAGTGCCCCAGATTCCACCAACTCTGGCAACAAAGTCAAACAAGCACCATCAAACTGCCTTGGTCTGCAGGGGACAAGAACTGCAACCCAAAGGACAGGCAAGACTCCAGCTCGTGCCGCAGGAGGTGGCTTTGCCTGGCACTGGTGGACAAGGACATTCAGAGAGGGAGCTCCAAGGGCATCAGGGCGATGGAGACCAAGCCACAACTGCACCCCTCCATGGGACAACCCACTGAGTATTTTGGGTCTAAGAAAAAGGTAAAAGGACAGTTCTATTCTGTGAGAAAACACCCTCTGAAATTCAGTTTTTCATGGAGAGTTTAATTAAAAATATAATTCTTCCACTACAGCTCTTCCAGGGGAGCTGCAGCTGGCACTGCTGCTCTATCAGCCCATACACAGAGCTTTGTTGAACAAAGCACTTTTTAAATTCTTATTGCTTTTCTAGGCTCACTTTGGTTTGTTATTTTTGCTCCACAGCATTATTTTCAAACCTGTAAATGTGCCCAGAGGTCACACGGGTCCCATGTTCACAAGATGAATATGAATAAGAAAAACAAATGCAGGCAGCAGGCTGGGACAGACCCCAAAGTGCAGCAGCTGTGGGATCTCCAGCTCTGTGCAAACAGGGAGAACAAATGTTTGCTAACTGGGAAGGACCCAGTGGAAAGAAACACAACCTCCTGCCAAGATTCCAAGAAGGTGTTACTTTTTCCTGGATGGCACTGCCAGCTTGTACAATTTTATTATGAATCTCATCACATCCTTTTTATTTCTTGAGAGCCATGGACTGATCTGGAAACTTCAGCTGTGTAAGGAATCATGGAATCACAGACTGGTTTGGGTTGGAAGGGACTTTCAAGATCTGGTCCAGTTCAACTCCCCTGACATGGGCAGGGCCACCTTTCACTGGACCAGAATATGCTGCAGAAATTCATACCAGTCTGTGATACCTGCAAGATCTCAAAAGCCTTCCAAGCTTTTAATTTATTTAATTTATGTGTGGTGGGTTTGGGTTTGGTTTTTTTGGTTGTTGTTGTTTGGTTTTTTTGTCTTTTTGGGGTTTTTTTGGTGTGAGTTTTTTGTTTTGTTTTTGGGGTTTTTTGGGGGTTTTTGTTGTTTGGTTGGTTGGTTTTTTTGGTTTTTTTTTTTGGAGGGGTCTTACCTAAATTTTGACACTCATACTAGAGTCAATACTAGACCAGAGCACCTTAACTGCAAGTCCACTGAGGTTCTAGAGCTTGAAAATATGGCCTGTTAATACAAACCCAGCAGTAATTAAGAGCCATCCCTATCAAGGAGCTACTAAATGACCAGTTAGAACAAACTAACTGTAGATTCCAGGGGTTCCTACTGCTCAGAGCTATAAACACTTGCCTGTTTTGCCTCCCTGTAGCAGGACACAGGAGATGGGCAGCAGGTTCCCTCTCATGACAACCTCATTTCCAGACTAGGTGCACTGGGGATGTCACCTTTCACTGGAGATTCTTGGAATGCAGCTGGGTTTGTTTCCCAGCAAGTTACACCTCACCTACCTCCAGCACCAGGACAGAGTGACCCAAAATAATGTCATGCAAGGAGTGCCTTTAGGAATAAAAGTTATGACCCAAGAAAACTTGTATAACACAGTTAATCTATGTTTAATATTCCTCATTAAAAAAAAAAAAAATTAGAGGCCATGTGTTGCTGGGCTTCATTCAGCTGCTTGCAATGGCACTGTTCCCACCATGGGGAAACAGAACTCTTCACAGAAAGTGCTACAGAAATAGTTTTATCCACAAATCATTTTTATCAGTATTATTTGAGGGGCACATTCTACTGTAAGTGCACTTGGGCCGTGGTGCTTCCAAGCCTTTGCTCCCCATGATGCTGTTCCAGCCCTTTGAGGGATCCAGACCCAAGGATGCTGCTCCTGGTCAGGATCCTCTTTGTACCCATCTCTGGGATGTCAAATCCTCCCTTCAGCCCTGCCCCTTCCAGAGCTGCCACTGCAAATTCCTGCAGGGGTAATTCAGCATCCCACCTCTTCAGGGAGTACATGGCTGAGGTTGGCTTAATCTCTTTAACTGCACTTCCCCCATTAAGGGCTTTACACAACCTCTGGCCCGCAGTGATCTACTTAGCATTATTTATTTGTGTGCTGAAAGGCTCGGGCAGCCCCTCGGTTGATCCTGTCAGGGAGGGTCAGGAGTTCAGCACGAGATTTACAGCTCCCCCCAGGAGCGCCTGCGAGGGGAGCTCGGCATCCCCAGCCCGGCCACGCACCGCGATTTGTTTGGGGACAAATGGCATTAACAGGGGGCACGACCCCACAGCAGGTGCCAGCGGCAGAGCACAAATCCAGCATCCACAGGAGCCGCCGGGGCCCTGAGGGGCTGACTCTTCTACAAACAGTCAATATTCTCATACATTAACCCAGGGGAAATTCAGATTGATACAGTTGAAGTCTCGAGGCTTAAAGCTTTACAGCAAAAAGTGGCTTGTTTGGTTGATTTGTTTGTTTTAAGAAAAATTTACAAGCAGGATGAAAGCCTGGTAGGAGTTTTTTCTCAAATACATCAGGAGCAGGAAACCTACAGAGCTGGTGGGGCCAGGGTATGGTGGAGGCTGTCAAGAAACTACAACCAGGTGGGAAAGAAAGGAGTGACCTGCACCAGCCTGGACACTGATGTACTAAGAAATTCCTAAACTGGAGCATCTCCCTTGGATAGACCCATCTGAGAAGCTCTCACACATAAAACCAACCAAGGAAATCCTAAGGAACCCCCATGGCCAAGTGATATTCATTCACCTGCTCTGAAACATGTGAGGGAACTTTGGGCCCCTCAGGACAGCAAAGGCATTGAGGGGCTGGAGTACCCAGGGAAGGGAATGGAGCTGGGAAGGGGCTGGAGCCCCAGGAGGGGCTGGGGGAGCTGGGAAAGGGGCTCAGCCTGGAGAAAAGGAGGCTCAGGGGGCCCTTGTGGCTCTGCACAACTCCCTGACAGGAGGGGCAGCCGGGGGGGTCGGGCTCTGCTCCCAGGGAACAGGGACAGGAGGAGAGGGAACGGCCTCAAGTTGTGTCAGGTCAGGTTTAGACTGGAGATCAGGCAAAGTGTCTTCACTGAAAGGCTGCCCAGGGCAGTGGTGGAGCCACCCCCCAGAGGGATTTAAAAGATGTGGATGTGGCACTTGGGGACATGGGTTAGAGGTGGCCTTGGCAGTGCTGGGCTCAACAATCCCAGAGGTCTCTCCCAACCTAAATGATTCAATGATTTTAAATGTCTGATCTTCTGCCTCTGCTCCCAGTCTGGAGTGGGAAGGGGAGGGCTCCACACCAGCATGTCCAACTCCCTCAGAGTGAACCTCACACCCCAACACACCCCAAGGAGGCCCAGAGGCAGCCAAGGTGAGGGACCTTGTGCCTCACTGCCCACTTGGAGCTTGCTGAAGGGTCAGCAAGCCCCTAGGAAAGGTGAACTGGTCTCTCTGGTTGCACTTCTCACAAGGCTCCTCAAAAACCAGCTCTAAACTGCAAAACCCAACATGTCACAGGACCCAGGGGAAGGTTCTCTTGCTCACAGCAAGACCCCCAGTAGGTTTTAGCAAGCAGTGGATCATGGCCCACGATCCATCTGCACTAAAATCTATCCAGCTCATCATATAACTGGTCTAGAAGGGTTCAGTTTATTAATGAGACAGAAATTATTCAGGCCAGCCAAAACTAAAAGCGACTCTGAATAGCTTTGCATTAGGACTCTCACTGCACTAAGTGGCACTGAGGAAATGGAAGATTAAATTTAATGCCAATAAATGCAAAGTAATGCACTGAAGAAAAGCAATCCCTACGACAGACATGACAATGAGCCTTGAAATAGAAGAGAAACTGTGCTGGAGAGTTCACTTCCAAATTTTGCTCAGTCCTCAGCAGGTGCCAAAAATACTGTTCAGGTTTTAGAAGCAATCAGGAAAACAGCAAAGAATGAAAGATCAAGTATTCTTTTGCCATCTGTACTGTTTGGAGAAGGAGAGAGGACAACTGCAAGGAGGATCCAAGGTGTAGAATGGCACAGGTGAATGAGGAAAAAGGGGTGATGAAGGGATGGAAGGGTGCTAGATGGACCCAACAAAGAAGTACCCGAAGAAACTAAATGAGACTGGGGTTCCAACAGCCTTAAATCAAGGAGACAGACACTGAAATTATTAGCAAGTGAAATGAAACCCTTCCAGAGTAGTTCTTCATACTGGGCCTAACAACAAAACCTCTTGCTGCAGGATGCTGTGGCCTAGAAGGATCCAGAACAGCAATTGGCCAAATGAGAGATAAGTAATAAACCCTGACCTGTGGGCTCCTGGGAGCTCTGTGGGCAGATATAATCTCATTTTTTAGCATGTGGGTGGTCAAATATCATTGTGGGATCTCCACCCCTGGAGATGCTCAGAGCTCAGCTGGACCAGGTGCTGCACAACCCCAGGTGGGTGGCCCAGCTTTGCTGGGGGGGGCTCAGATGCCCCTCAGGACTGGAAATATTCAGTGTTTGGGGGCTTCTGTGACCCGTGATCATGCGATACTCACACAGACCTCCACCCCAAAAGCATCTCCAGCATCCCCTTTTATTCTCCTGAAATGCCACCACTACTCGAGTGGCAGCATTCTTTTATCTTAGAGACTGGCTGGCTTTCTGTCAAAGCTTTTTTGTTACAAAATTATTGTTATTACATTATTTGGGGGAGAATGAGGCCTTAAACTCATTTACCTGGATCTTTCAGAGCCTGCAAAGGAGTTCAAGCTCTTCACATACACACACAAAAAACCCTGTCCACTGAAAGCTACAGGGAGCAGCAGAATTTAGTCTTAAGACTGACATGGAAATAGATTAATTTTTTTTCCCATTTCATATTCTAATTACAATTCTTCTCCCCCTACTATTTTCTCTTCTCATTACAGTCTTAAAATTGCTCTGCAAATTCTGTACCTTATTCTGCTCTTCCTACCATCTTTGTCATGGAAATGAGAAACAGAATGTATAAGCATGAAAATATTGCAGAGATCAAAATTCTGCTTAACCCTTTCTCGTGCGACTCCAAAAAGAAGCGAAAGCAGCACAGAGCAGCGAATCCTCCATCCAGCCTCCTCCTCTTCTCCCAGCTGCACTGAGGAGAACGGTGCTCAGAGAAAGGGGGATTAATTCAAAGGCCAAAGTTGCTCACGGTTACACCTCGCTGTGCATGGAGGAGGGGTTGGGGTTTCAGCTTAGCAGTTTTTGCCCCCGAGGGCAGATGTTGATCCAATACATTGGGACTGTGTTCAGATGACTGTGTTTAGCTCTTGGCCTGGTGTAACACTCCTGGGGAGAGCTGGGGCACTGAGTGCTCGGGAGATCTCCATCCTTTCCCGTGGCACCCAGAGCTCAGCAGAGCTGCAGCCAAAACCCAGACCCTTCCTGGTTTCTCTCCAAGTCTGGGCATGGATAAGGAAATCAGGCTGCTGGGAGGGGAGCAGCACCCCCTGCCCTCACCCAGGACCTCCCCAGCCCGTGGCTGACCAGCTCAATGCTGTTTGTTTTGCAGCGCTGTCGCTGCAGGGCTCAGGCAGGTACATCACTTCCTCCTCGAAACCAAACAACAAGCACATCCGGAGCTGTTTACCACAGGTGCTCGAGGAGTTTATCTGCAAAAAAATATAAATACCAGGCCCTTGCTGAGCTGGTCCTTCACCTGTCAGCAGCTGAGTGAGCGGGAGAGCTGAGGGAACCTGGTGAGGGGAGGGAGGAGGGTACAGGGATGCAGCATCATCCTGGCACTGGCCTGGTGTGTATTAAATAAATACAATGAGTGCTAATGAGCAATAACTGCACTGCCTGCTCCTCCAGCAGCACCTGTAATTCACAGGAAACTGAGAGAGGCAGAAAACATGCAAAGATCTAAAAGAAGCCGCGGAGACTCTGTGCTAGAACAGTGCCAGCGTCAAAGGCACCGAAAAACATTGTCTTCTGCAAGATAAAACCTCAGGGCTGAGATAAAAATAGAGCTGGTACCTGTGTGCCTGGGAAGCAGCTCTGGGAGTCTTTTATGGAGATGCTGATTTCCAGCAGAACAACAGCCCTGGCTGCAGCCAGAGGTGCTGCTGGAGAGGGGCTTCCATGGCACTGGAACAGCCAAGGAGGCCAGGGAACAGCTGGGAATGAAGAAACCTTAAGCAGGGAAGTTTTTCCACCCTATGATTTGGCCTCCTTTGCCCAGTGAGCGTGCAGCAGGGGCAGTGATGCTCAGCCGCACACCTGGAGCGAATTCCTGGATGGGACCAAAGCAATTCCTTGGGGAGCGAAGGCGGCAGCTGCCAGCACAAGCAGTGGCTGGGTGACGCTGCCTTTGACGTACATGGAGCAGGAGTGAGTTTGGAAATCTCTGTTTATCTGTTCTCAATTGCACAGGGAATGAGTGACGAAGCAGGAACAGAGCTGTCAGAGGAGGGAGGAGGAGATGCCTCAGAGCTGGGCACTTTCTTAAGGCCATGTATTTTGCTTCCAATCCCAATGCCTTGCTGGCAGCTGTACAGGTGAACAATCTGGAGCCCAAGTACCTCCTAACTCACTCCAATAATTCCTAAAATCACATGTGCGACTCAGTTGATATTCACAAAGAAAAACAGTGTCTTTAATTCACTTCACTGCCCCTGTTCTTTCAGCACAGATTAAATATTACAGGGAAATTCTTTGCTCAGAGGATGGTGAGGCCCTGGCACAGGCTGCCCAGAGAAGCTGTGCTGGCCTGTGGATCCCTGGAAGTGTCTAAGGCCAGGTTGGAGCAGTCTGGGATAGTAGAAGTTGTCCCTGCCCATGGCAAGGAGTGGAACGAGATGAGCTTTAATGTCCCTTCCAACCCAAACCTCTTTCCAAGCAAAAGTTCATTTCTGCCACTCCAGAATTCAAGTTCTTGTCTATTTTCTTCTCTTGCAAAGCATAAGGGAAAAGAATAATTGATTTTTCAAAACCATGGGGAACATTATGCAAAACCAGCTAGTTGTGAGGGAAAAAAAAATTCAGAGATCTTCCGTGCCAGTCATTTAGAAAATAGTTTCCAACACACAGCTATTTGGCACCAGCAAAAACCTGCTTTCTGTGGTTCTGCACTCCACTTTGTATGCAAATATACTCTTGCAGTGGCACATAGAATGACTTGCAAAAAAAAAAAAAAGGGCTGACAAAGTACAATCCATTTCACGTCTGGACATGTTTCTGACTCAAAAAGAATAAAACTAATGAAAAGTGAGGTCTTTAAAGACAAAATAAAACCCAACTCCAAAACAAGGATGACAGGAGGATAAATTCTGAAATCGCAAGGTCAGGTTGGACGGGGCACGCTGATCCAGAGGAACCCCGTAGTTCCACGGCCCTGAGAAGGACAAACCCCGGGAAGCAGGGGCTGGAGCAGGGTCAGGAAGGTGCAGACACAAGGGATGCACAGGCTCCCTTCACTGCTGGCAAGGCTGAGGCTGGGGCTGCAAACACAGAGCTTCACACGCCGGGGACGCGGGGCATGCAGAGCCCGGGTTCTACAGAAGCTGAGGCTCAGCAGCGTTTCCCACGGGCCGCAGCAGCACATCGGAAAGGAGCCTCCCCAGGCAGCACCACCACATCCTTGCAGGCCTGTTTCATGAAGTGCTGACTGAGGCTGGTCACACGAAGCTGCTGAGCTGGGTTTCCAGGGACTGTGCACGTCACAGCCCCGCCACCCCATCGCCTGGCCTTGATTCCCCTGGTGTCACACCCAAAGCTTCATTCCCAAATATGAAAAAAAACCCAACCAATCATCTCCCTCAAGCACTTCTAATTTCAGCATTTCTTCCTTTTTTTGCTACCTCTCTGTTTGCTTTATTTATCTTTCCCCCAGATTTTACTGCCCTCTAACTTTTTCATTAGGGCTGAAGGTATTCTGTGCTTACTGCAGCCAAGCTGGCCTCAGGTTTACTTGCTAAATATCTCCCTTAGTGCTGAAAATTGTCAACAGCTTAAAAAGACAGTTAAAAACTCATTAAAATTAATGAAACTAGTCAGAAAAAAGCACCTCTGATTATTATTATGCCCTTGCCTCACTGTAAATAATTGAATAAAGATATTATTATGACTATTACTATTACTATTATTAACCCTAATAAGAAGTTTAAAGCATATTGATGAGAAAGAGAAAAGAGCAGCTTTGCCCGACTAATTAATGACTTAAATAAAAATAAACAAAGGGAGTCTTCCTGATTTTAGCAAAGTCCTGCCTTTTTCCAAGCAGTTAAAAGCAAGACTGACAGCTTTATAGATAGGGAAATGGGCAGATAAGATAAACACGCACAATACAAACTTGTCCAAAGCTTTTACAGTCTTTCTCTGCACCACTTCCAGCTCATTAAATTACAGTATTACTATAGATTTGCAGCAAAATTATCTTTTATCTCGTCTTCTTTTAAAGCTTTTTGGCATTTGCTGGTATTTTCTATTATAAATCTAATTGCAGATTCCAAACAGACAAGGGCTCATTAAGCCTTAATTATGCACATGTTGTTTTCAACAAACATTTTCATTTGGACTGCTGTGAGCTGTAATTGTTCCGAAGGCATTGCAGCCTCCCATCACCCACTTCCCTGGGATGGCAAAAGCTACTTTCAAGTAGGTCAGGGCTGGGCTGAAATTGAAAAATCCATTTGGAACCTGTGGAGTTTGGGCTGTGCTGCTCCAGTGGGAAGAGCAGCAGGGAGCTGGCGGGATGCCCATGGGGATGGCACCCACCTGCACCCAGCCCTGCCGTGGGGCTCACCACAGATTCAGGGAATGGTCTGGCCTGGGAGGCCTTCAAAGAGCATTTATTTCCAACACCCCCACCTTGGGCAGGTGGAGGGGAGCAGGGAGGAGCCCTGGGCATGGGACAGGGCATGGGATGGGTGCCCACTCTTCACAGGGAGTGATGCCAGGGGGGTGAGGTGCCAACAGCTTGCCTTTGGCTACAGTCGGGAAGCAGGACTTCTGCTTGGGATTTCCTGCTGGGAACAGAATGCCCAGGGCAGGGGTGGATCACCATCCTCGGAAGGGTTAAAAACACCAGAGATGTGGCACGTCCCAGTACGGCTCAGTGGGCACGGTGGCACTCAGTGGAAGGTTGGATTTGATGATCTTGGAGGTCTTTTCCAATATTAATAATTCCACGACTCAGGCACCTCTGAGGATGCCGCCAGCTCAGCCCAACATCTGCCAGCAGCTGGGCTCCAGCCCAACCCCAGGTCCTCAGCCAGCCACATCTCACAGTGTGGCCACAAGCACCAAAGGACAAAAACGTTTCAGCCCACCCAAAACGAAATGAGGGTGGTGGGGAGCCCTCTGCACTTCTTGATGGAGCCCTGGTTGTGTTGTGTTGTGTTGTGTTATGTTATCACTCTGAAATAAGCAACCCACAAGAAGAGCTGAGTTTTATTAGCAGCTCAGGCTTTCTCCTAATAGCAGGAAAGCTGCATTTTCTCACACTCAGGAGTTACCAGAGCAGGAACGAACTTCAGGATGACAACTTTGAGGTCGTGGGTCCTTCCAACCTCACCCACCCCTGTGGCTCCTGGGCTGGAGTGTCCAGGGCAGCACATTGGCTCTGCCCCGTCCCAATGCTCCGATGAGGAGCCATCACATGCAAACCTCACCAGCCTCCCCTGGACCTCTTCAGGGGAGAAAAAGCTCCTAATAAGTAATTTCCCATCTTAGTAAGGGTTAGGGCTCCAAAGGTAGGCTGGAGTTGCTGTTGCTGCTGGACCCAGGAGTTTGAAAGGTTTTAGCACCACTGGAAACAGCACAGTGTGAATTCCGTCGGTGTTGCAACTTCTGCCCTAAATTCCTGCCAGCCAGGTATCCCACGTTCTATCTCAGGACAACAGAGGTGGCCAGAAAAGGCCTTGTTTCATCAAGGAATTAGTATCCCCCTTCTTCAGGTTTCTTTCTCTCTTTTGGTGTAGGACATGACAAATCCTGTCCTGAAGACTCATGTTGCACTGTTAGAAGGAAAATGTCAGAGTAAACATGAAAACTTATGGGCTTGCCTTTGAAAAAGAGAAGTTGTCAAGCAATAATTTGACCTAGAAAGGTTTTCTAGGTCATTTTGACTTGGCATGTATATGTCTGACCCACTAAATCTACCACAATAAAATTACAGAGTTCGTTCCAGCCTGTCGGTGTCAAATCATTCATAAATTCAGATGCACTGTTTACCCAACTGCTATTCATATATTCACAGGGAAGGTCTTGCCAGGCTCCTTCTGGGGGGAAGGATTTGCCCTGTTCAACATTAGCTCGTGCTGACAAAGGGAAAATGTAAAAGCTGCCCTGACAAGCTGAGCTCCCACCTTCCTCCCACAGCCCTCACCCTCGGATCACGCAGGATTTACGGCTGTGCCACCCTTCCAGAGCTGGTGAAACTCCCCAGACTGGCCTGCTGTGGATTTGCCATGGGGAGGGGACACCAAGGCCTGGCTGGTGTCACTCGTGTGGGTGCAGGCACTAATCAGCACAGCCACACTAATGAAGGTTGATTTCAGCATTAAATCCTTGTGCTCCAGCACTCTGTACTCTGCCTGAGAAAGCACAAAGGTGACACTGCAGAATGGCCCTGAGGAGCCCAACACGGGCTTTACAAGAAAAGAAGCTCAGGTTCAGCCTGCCAGGACACAGAGAGGAGCTGTGCTCGGTGGTGCTGGCTGCCACTCACAATTCCCAACACCAAAGGGTTTTCTTAAATCCACTTGCTTAAATCCACTCTAATATTTATTAATTCTTATACATAATCCAAGCAACGCCTGTTAAAGGAACAATTGTGAGGGGTATTATGGAATATTGCTGTCCATGACCGTGTGGGCTGGGCTGTCAGAGCAGTCACCTGCATGGGCTTCATCCCCTCTCCTGAGGGGAAAACATCACCTGATGAGCCAAAGGAACTCCAGGGCCGAGTCCTTGCAGGCAGCCCTCCCCACCACGGGGCACTTCCCACCTGCCCACGTGAGGGATGCAGTGTGGGAACTTGCTGGATCTGGTTTTTATCCACATAAGCACAGTTTCGGCCTCAGGATGGATCCTGGCTCTGAGCACACCTGCAGCCAACACCTCCAAAAGGGGGTTGCAAGGCCAGGTGCCACAGAAAGCCTGAGGAGATGGGTGCCCAGCCCCAGTGCCACCTCCCAGGATGTCCACCCTGTTTGTGGCAATGGGGTTAAGCAGCAGGGACTGTCCCATAACTGCTGTGAGCATGGACTGTCACATTGTCCCATAACTGCTGTGTCCATGGACTGTCCCACTGTTCCATAACTGCTGTGTCCCTGGCACTGTCCCACTGACCCACAATTGCTGTGTCCATGGCACTGCCCCACTGTTCCATAACTGCTGTGTTCCTGGCACTGCCCCACTGCCCCAGAACTGCTGTGTCCATGGACTGTCCCATAACTGTTGTGTCCACGGGCTGCCCCACTCCATCCAGGCACCAGGAAGACTTTACCAGGTGCTGCACAAAGAGACAAACCCTCGTGCACAGAGCTCATGCTCTCAGCTTTAAGACTCACTGTGCTGGTCAGACCCAGGACAGCCCAGGTGACCAGGCAGGCTGGCACAGGGCACCACCAGCAGCTTTCCCCTCTTCCTTGGTTGCATTTTCTTCCTGAGCCTCAGGATCAGGAGCATATCTCCAAAGGCACATCCAGCTCAGGCAGAGTGGATCCTCTCACCAAAGAGCTCACAGAGGAGCATTTATTCACACGGTGCCACCTTGAGGTGTGGCCTTGGGCAAGAAGTTGCCCACAAGGTCAAGGCACAGGTAGGAGAAGCCATTTTCCCTTCCTTACCACAGCAGAGGGGGTGCAAGGGACCTCCTTACGTGGCACCCCACAAGTGCGTGGGTGTGGAGGTAGGACAGTGCCAACAGGGACAACCAGCAGAGTCACACCCAGTCCTGCTGCTTCCCAAACTGGTGTGATGCCACCAAGGGCACACAGGGGACAGGCACCACCTCGTGGGATGGGTATCACTCCACAGCTGGATGCTCCAAACATTCACAGGGGTTTCATGGTCCTTCTGCAGCAGTGAAGGATGTGCTGTAAAAACAGATCAAGACACAACACCCCCAAACCCTGTGTTTAATGAGATGGTACTTGAGTCAGCTTTGGCATCTCATGAGATCATTTTGATCCCCATGTTTCCAGAGAAAAGGACTCTCTGCTCAGGTTTCCACCATGCCTAAGTCAGACACCTAAAAAAATCCCATTTCCTAGCTAACAAGATCAGCATCCCACACTTTCTCCAAAACCATTTAGTGGGGGAAAGTGATTTCCACCAGTACTCTGCATCCTGATTCGGGAAGTCATACCAAGATTTCAGGCCCTCCAGTGAATATGTTCCACTTTTCAGCTGCACCTCTATAGAATACCTTTTTTCCCCCACTTCCAAAATTTTCCTAACTGTTAAGAGAAAGAATGCTCCTTGTTCTGACAGACAGCAGCAGGAATTACACCAGTGCTGCATGTTATGTGCTACAACAGCCCCAGACTCTGTTTCGGTCGAACTCTTTTACATCAATGAAGCTTTTCTTTATTTGAGTTTGTATTATAGAGATTTAAGCATCCTGGAGAGATGAAAACACTTAATTTGTTACTGCCTGGGCCTAATCTTTTGTTTCCCTCGGCTGCCCTGCAACCTGTCCCTCTGTGATCCTCTAAGGCTCCACGTGCAGCATCTTCTCCACCTGCTAATTACAGGCTCCATTGTGCCAGATAATTCATCCCCAGCAAGGCTGCAGGGTGGTTCTGCATCTCCAGACCGTGTTTCGCTGCTGCCTCCAAAACCAGAGGAATTAATCACCTTCTCCAGTCAGTAAGTGGGACCAGACACTTGTGTGCTCATTGGAAAGGAAAACAACTTTGGTTCCTTTCAGCAAAACATAATGAATCTCCCAGAGAGCAGGAAGCTTATAGTTTATATTTCTTGGAAAAGAGTGTATTAATATATTAAGTCTAAAAATATATCTATAAATCTTTGCAAGTCAGAGCGGAAACAAGAGGCAACGTGGCTGGCTCTGAAGCAGCTGCAAGTGCTGACAGAGACGAGCCCCCAGCAAACACTTTCTGTGCAGATCACATTTACTTTTGCTGCCTGCCAGGGCTGTAGTTTCAGCCTGTGTGGAGATATTTACAGCAGGCAGTCCAGAAAAGGCCATTTTGGTACATGATTTCCATCCATGCATCCATGCATCCATCTCTCGGCTCTCAGAGCAGCCTGGGACATGGCACCTGACAGCCCCCTGACCCAGCACAATGCCTGAGTGCATTTAATTATTCTGAATTCAGAAATCAGGCTCCTTGTGCCCCTCCTGGGCAGTTTCTGCTCTCCCACCCCTGCCAAGCCACGGCCCCATCAGCCACTGAAGAGGATGGCAGCAATCACATCCCCCTGCTCTTCTCTGAGGCTTCCCAGCCAGGGTTTGCAATAATGTTGGGGATAAGGGTTCAGACCACCCACCTCAGACATCCCATTAGGACAGGCATTTTATCACCAGCTTAAACTCCAGTTTACGTCACGGCGAGAGCATTTTTAGCTTTGCCTCTCCAAGCACAACAGTCCCAAAGGAGCCTATAAAATGTGGCAGGCACAAAATCACCAGCCAAAACAGCTGCTCTGAAAAAGAGCTCAGGGTTGGCAAATGCCACATCTGGCCCTAAGAAAGACTTGGAAAACGAACCTGAAAATAGAGACAGCTGTGGTGGGGTGAGGAAGACTGGTGACAACAAAACAGAGCCAGAGGAGCTGTCAGAGATCAAGATGGTCCCAGAGAGCATCCTGGGGCTCACCCTCAGCCACCAAGGGCTCTGAGAGAGTTGATGCTTTCCAAGGTTTCTTCTCAGAGCTCTCTACAAAGAAAATATAAAGCTTTGAACCCACCTCAATTCGAGTTTCAGCCCGTTTCAATAAAAGTGCGTTTTTGTGTATGCTCTCAACTGAAATTTCATTTCAATACAGCTGCTCTGTGAGCAACTGACTTAAATCCTAAATTATTACCAGACTGATCTCAACTGTGTGAAGAGTTCCCATACTAAGCTGAGCTTTGGTTTAACCAAACTGGGCTTTAGATGTGGGTGACACTGAACACAGACCTGACGCTGCTGAGGGCCTTGACAAAATTAAGCCTGGGACTCACTTTTTGAGAGGGAGATAATTAACAGCACACCAGCAGAAGTATTTAACCAGGTCTCCTGTTGCTCAATATCTTTATTAATGACCTGAAAACTAGGCTGCAGACTGAAACAAAGTTTGCAGATGAAAAGAACGTTATTTAGGTTAATTACAAATGACGAAGTCTTGGGAATTTCTGAGCCACCTAACCAAGCAGAAGGGAACATCAGAGCAGGAGAAACCCTGTGCTGACAAATCCAGAAGAGTCCATGCAGGAAGGAGGGGTCTGAAATCCTTCTAGACTTTAACAGGGGGCAAATTCACTGAGCATTAAGTGGTAAGACCAACTATCATGTCAGCTGCCCCGTGCAGGCCTCCACTGAAAGCACAGCAATATCAAAATGATAGAGTGCAAAAATAACGGGTCAGGAGAGAACACAGAAAATCCTGTAATGTTGTTATCCAAACTGTCAGCACACACTTGCTCCAGGTGCTGAATTCAGTTCCACTCCCCCTCTTCTCAGCAGAGAGAGATGAGAAAACAAGGGAAGAAAGATGGGAAACCAAAGCCCTGGGGCAAGAAAGGACATCTGAAACACGGAGGTGTTTCATGGGAAAAGAAAGGAAAAGGCCTTGTTTTCTCAGAAAAGGAGGTGACAGAGACTATGACAACACATAAAACCATTAATTTTGGCAAATCATTCAATGCAGGGATGCAAGTGCCCAGCACAGAGGCTATTCCTGGCAAAGGGTCGCATGAGGAGCTGCTGGGACTCCCAGCGCCCTGGGAAAAGCTGCTCTAATCTTGCCCCAAACGGGCTCATTTAGAAACTATCAATGTTCCCACGTGTAAAATCCAGATAATTGTGTTTGTCTCCAGCACAGCAATGAATCACTTCATGATGGTCCTGTGAGGAGCAAAGCCCCTGAGTTCACTGAAAGGAGAATCCCCCTGTCCTGCCACTTCAGCCTCCGATCTCCAGTTCTGTAATGCAGATGCAGCTCCCACTCGGGTCTGGGTCAGAGCCACGATTCATAGTGAAACAAATCAGAGCTCTGTACACTGAAAGCAGAATTTCAGGCTAAAAAAATGCTTACATGTCTTGAAGCAGGAGGTAATACTTATAGGAAAACAAAAGGGGACAAATTCACCTCTGGCTTTAGATTTCTCTCTATGAGCAGTTTCGCTCCACCCACTTAAACAATCAAAAAACCCCCACAATGTTTTCAAGACAGTTTCATTTCAGAGCACTAAAATCACATTCTGAGCCAAGAGGCGTGAGAAACTCAAAAGCACCATAAAACCATCCCTGCTTTGGGTTGTTTTGGGGGCTTTGTTTCCACAGCGGTTTCCTGAGCTTCAAGGAGACAAAGCTCTTTCTTCCCACCAAGTGCTGGTGCACCTCACACAGGGGAGCAAAGCCTAACCAGGAGGGAGAGGACAAGATCCAGGTTCCAGCAGGGAGATGTGAAATCCCACCATGAGATCCAGCTCAGCATCGTCTGCTTCCCCCACCCTGGGTGTGGTGACCGAAAATGGAGCAGCACAGGATGATATCACAGAATCCCAGAATGGTTTGGATTGGAAGAGACCTTAAAGCTCATCCCATTCCATGGGCAGGGACACCTTCCACTATCCCAGGTTGCTCCAAGCCCCGTCCAACCTGGCCAATGGTCCTTGGAGACCACGGAGCTGCTGGGCCAAGGTGGCTGTGGTTGCACCAACAATGCTCATGCAGGTTCACTCAGCATGGCAGGGTGAGGAGCAAGGGCTGGGCCATGGCAAAGAGAGAGAATGCAAGGCAACAATCCAGGGGTTTAATGGTTTGGCCAGGTTTCCTTTCCCTCCTTCCCATGAAGACAGGCTGAGAGTTGGGGTTTTTCAGCCTGGAGGAGAGAAGGCTCTAGGGAGACATCAGAGCCCCTTCCAGGGCCTAAAAGAGCTCCAAGAGAGCTGGAGAGGGACTTTGGACAAGGGATGGAGGGACAGGACACAGGGAGTGGCTTCCCACTGCCAGAGGGCAGGGTATTTGGGATATTGGGAAGGAATTGTTCCCCGCGACGGTGGGGAGGCCCTGGCACAGGGTGCCCAGAGAAGCTGTGGCTGCCCCTGGACCCCTGGCAGTGTCCAAGGCCAGGCTGGACATTGGGGCTTGGAGCCACCTGGGATAATGGAAGGTGTCCCTGCCCATTGCAGGGAATTAAACCAAGATCTTTGAGGTCCCTTCCAATCCAAACCATGCCAGGATTTCCCCAAACAGGACAGCTCTTCCATCCAGCATCACCCAAACACCTCACACCAAACCAACCCATCCCAGCCGCGCTTCCCACACGTGATTCCAGCGAAAACAAGGGGCAGGAGGAAACGAGCAGAACACCCCAGTCCCACAGAGCCAAGGCTGCTGGTTGCTGCTGGTTGCTGCTGGTTGCAGGCAAACCCTTCCCCTGCACCCTGCAGTTGCAGCAGGCTCCTGCCAGCTCCACATCCAACTTTCCATCAAGCAGCAACCTGAGTATTTTTAAGACTCTTCTGCTTGAAGCTTAAATTTGCAAAACCCAACAAAAACAACGGCAACCACAAAAAGAAAAAAATAACAAAGCACCAACACCCCAAGGAAGCAGCCTGGAGCTCAGAGACTGCTCAGCTCCACAGCAGGTGAAAGCAAAGCCCATGTTTCCAAAAAAACCCAAAGCAGCCTCCTGTCATTCAAATGGTATTTGAAAGTGAATGAGCTGCCAACCAATCAACTCCCTGTCAGGATTCAAAGAACAGTGTATCCAAACCTCAGCGCTGCGGCCAAGAATGTGTTTGCAATGCAGGAACACTACAGCAGCAGCAGCAGCAGCAGCCGTTTGCAGGAGTAAATGAGGTTATTTTGGCAGCAGAGCGGATGTCGCAAACAAGCCACTTTAACTGAATATGGTAAACAGAGATGGAGTGATTATAGGAAGAATGAATGTAATCGGGTTCCG
Source organism: Orthonyx spaldingii (assembly GCA_013397795.1). Taxonomy (NCBI): domain Eukaryota; kingdom Metazoa; phylum Chordata; class Aves; order Passeriformes; family Orthonychidae; genus Orthonyx; species Orthonyx spaldingii. The sequence goes on along the minus strand of VZTJ01003796.1, from coordinate 97,390 downwards.
AGTTGCTCTGAATTGCCTTGACTGACCACAATATCTGATAAAACCAGTGGAAAAAGTTCTGGTTTCCTCTTGCATATAATTGATTATCTTACTGAGATCTGCTGGTTTATACACACACACACACTCACAGCCCTCTGAAATTCAGTTACTTGGTGCTGCTGCCAGAAATAACCCAGAGCAGGAGCAGTTAGATGATATTTATTTTTGTCTGGGGTCACAAACTCCAGAAGTGAGAAAGGATGCAAAGCCCTCTCCCAAAATAAGCACCTGGGAGGTTTCCTTTGAGGAGCTGAGGTGTAACTGCTCTGATCCACGCTCAGCCAACACCGCTCCTTGCTCACTCCTAAGAGAGGGAGGAGGGGAACACGCTGAGTGCCATTCATCACATCTACCTCAGGGCTCTCTTCCTTGACAAAGAAATGCTGGCTTTGATTTATCAAAAAGATGGAAATGTGCCTTTGGAATGTCCCCAGTGCCATGAGTGGGCAAATAAAGATGATGGAGCAGCCCTGTGCCTGGAGAGGGATGTGGGATACAGCCAGGGTGAGCAGGGATTTGGGATGGAGAGGGGACAGGAGCAATGGGCCATGCTCTGTCCTGCCTATTAGATTCCTCTCACACAGCTGCCTCGGGCCAGAGGAGTTTTGCAAAGACCAGTTTGGATTTTTGCAGCATCCCACGGCTGCTACCACCTCCTGTCCCCACCACACTCGGCACCTCTTCGCCTTGGCTTCTGCCAGAAGTTATTGAAGAACAAAAACCAAACAAAAACAAGCAGAAGAAAACCCAAGGGGGCCTGCAAGCTTTTCTTGCTGCGGAGACAGTGAATCCTGAAACAAAAATGTGCCAAAAACTCGGGCAGGGGTTGGCTGGGGCTCGGCAGGGTGCCGGGAAGCACGGCGAGCTCGCCTGCCGACAGCGGGAAGGAGCCAAATATCCACAAACAAGTTTCCTGTCTGAAATTAATTTACTTACTGAAACAGCACTCAGCAAAACCTGTGATTAATATTTTCTTCCCCAGGCTCCTAACATGACAAAACAATAATTAATGAAATATGAAACTGAACCTGAGTTACAGTAAGTGTAAAAATATTACTGTTTCTTTTATCTTCCCTTGTCTTTATCCCTCCCAGTGGTGGGAGACACCGAGCCCTGCGCTCTGCTTTCCAGGACAACGCTCTGCACTGGCAGGAACACGGGGCTGATTTCTTGGCACCTGTCCCTGGTTACCTGGCACCCTGCTCGACAGAGGAGATCCAGCTGGGAGCTCAGGAGGAGAGTGCAGGGAAAGGTGGAGGGGAAGCAGCATGGTGGGGAGCGAGCCTGTTCCTTTTGGTCGTGTCCATCCCTGTGGGACAGTGATTAAATGCAATAAAACAACTGGAAGGCAGCTGGAGGATTCAATCCTAATTGCCACGTGCTGTGCTATTTTGCCCAATGTTTTCAATACCCACCTTCCTTTAATCCATTCCCAGCTGTGGCACACCACTCCCTGGCCGTGCTCGGGGCTCATGCTGCCTCCATCCCAAAAGCACTCACGGGCAAGCAGCCTGTGGTTTTTAAGGGATCGCTCACAGCTGGAATAAACCAGCAGAAGAGGGGTTTAAATAACAGCTTTAGCAGCACAAAAACTCCTCTCTGGAAAGCTGAGTGGGGACATGCTGGGAGAGGGTGCCAGCCCCAGCAGAGAGTGGTGGCAAGGTGCCCACAGCCACTCCTGCCATGATGGATGGCAAGGCTGGGATGCTTTGTCCAAAACCCATCCTTTGTCCTTCTCAAGGCAGGGACACCTTCCATTAAATCTGGTTGCTCCAAGCCCCATCCAACCTGGGCTTGAACACTTCCAGGGATGGGGCAGCCACAGCTTCCCTGGGCAAGCTGTACCAGGGCCTCACCATCCTCTACGTAAAGAACTTCCTTATATCTAATCTGAATCTCCCCTCTTTTAAATCTAAATATCTAAATATAATCTAATCTAAACATAAGGTCACCTTGAGCCCTGTTTACAGAGCAACTATTTAAATAAAGCTCAAGTCTTCCAGTGGACTTTGTCAAATTTTCATTTTTGTCTGCATCTCTAAAGCACAAATGGACTGCGTTTCTACAAGTAGAGAACACTGAGTGAGGTTGAGCTAAAATATTGTGGAAACTATACGTATACTGTACACATGCAAATTCACACACACGCTTAGTATTATATATTTATATCTTTATATCTTAATATCTTTATATATTTATATTCACCCATAGAGATAACACCAGAGCCCCACATATATAACCATATATGTGTATGCATATGAACATTGAGACTGGGGGCTCAGTTTGCTCCTTGGTGCTGTACAGGGCTGGGAAACTGGGAGCTGTGGGACCAGGTGGATGCTGCTCTGCAGCCTCCTGCACCCCACGACAGCCCCACAGGCACCCAACTGTAAAACCACAAACCCCAGCTGGAAGGCAGCAGAACAGAGCCCTCTGCCTGGGAATCAGCTCCAAAACCAGGGACAGGGGAACTGTTAGGGAAAAGAGACTCAATTTGTAAGAGTCTTACAGCTCCTCTTTTTATTTTTTTTCTTGTAGTGGTTTGGGACAAGCCCAGCCCAGACTGACTCACATAAATGCAGCACCTGCTGTGCTCTGAGGGCTGTGAGAGGCAGGGGACGTGTCACCGTGATGTCTTGTACCTCCTCTAATGACTCCAAGATCAATGGCACGGAAGATGAAGAAGAAAGTGATTTAATTTTCAGATCAACGGATTACACAAGTACACAAAGCATTTCCTGTCAAATAAAACGTGTTACCTTGATTCCTTCCATCCTTCAGCTGAGGGAGCAGCAAAACGCTGTTGCATTGCCCGTTTTTCATTCCTGCTCTCCTTCTGAGACCCTGGAATGTTGAAGACTCCACCAGACTTTTCTTTTTATGTAGAAAAGACACAAAGCTGATGGAATGTTGCCCTTGCTAGTAGGGCACTTTGATTGCCCTGATAAATAATTGCCCAGGTTTGCAAAACACTCGGAGCACAAAGCAAGAGGAAAACTAAAAACTTTAAAAAACCAAACCCCATAGCAACTAAATCTTGGCATGTGGGTCACAGGGACCAGAAGGAGCAAACCTAAAGATGAGATGGACATAGGAAAAAAAGGTGGAACAAGGGCAAGACTACAGTGGAAAGCTCAGGAGAAGAGCTGGGTGATGACCTGGAGCCAGGGCTTCACTCCCAGCCCCTCACAGGACCTGCTCTAACTCACCTGCAGCATGGGGAGCAGCCAGGTGAGGAACACAGTTTCCCACCACCCTGAGCTTCTGCTCATCATCTGAGGCCTTTTTGGAAGCCTCGCCGAGGAACTGATTCAGTTCAAAACATCAGGTTCAGCACCCAACCCTTCCAGTCAGCACCAACTTCTACTCAGCATTGGGTTGGGAGATTTTTTCGAGCTTGGTAATTAAAGCCCACTTAAAAGAGTTTCCTCCATCCTCAAGAGCCTCATGATTTACTGTAGCTCCTACTTGAACTCACATATGTCTTATATTTCCAGACATTATGTAATGAGGTTTTTGTGGTCCACAGAGCTTTCTCACTGATTCTCTGAGTTTGCAGCCAACAGCAATGACTACACAGGCAAACACTGAGAGAAGAGTTTTCAGGATTTTCCATTAGATACTCCAGAAACTGTCATATCACACACAAACCTTACCCCAGTCCATCTTAACCTCTAAGGTGAGAGTGATCCAGGCACAACAGGATGTTCTGGTGGACCCCAGTTGTGTGAACTGTGTTGGACTCGCTTCTCACACCACTGATCACTGAATCTGACAGAGATGTGGCAGAACCCACCACACCCAGGGAGGTGATGAGCTACCCAAAGTGCCTGTTGAAGGTCACAAGGAGCTGGGAAGAAGCATTTCACAGGATTCCTCTCCAGCAGCACAGCTCCTGTGCCTGACAGGACCATTGTTTCAGTGTGGACTCCACATGGGAGAATAGGAACTCATCTATTCCACTTCCTACAGCTACAGCTGCCTCTTCTCAGAGAGCATCTAATTCTTGAGAAAAGCCTGTAAAACTCAAAACTTTCCTTGAGTCTAGCAGGTGACAAAAGAGGAGACCACAGACACAAAAATGCAGAGTGACACTTTCAAGTATCCGTTGATGCCAAAGGCTGGAATCCAGTTTGGCCAACCTTCCACGCACAGTGAACACTTGGTTCCCACAGATTTCTTCACAAACTCCTGGAAGCTGGAATCTGACATAAAGAGAGAACTGGGCTGATCTGGTCATGCTACAATGGCACTGAACTTGCTGCATCTGAACCCATGGCACTGGAATCCAACAGGGAACAGGCCACACAATACAACACACAGCTTGAGCTCTGTCATTTTTTTGCTGGGAATAGGAAGGATCTAGTTTTTGAAACTATTAAAAGTTTAACTATTAAAAGTATTAAACTATAAAAAGCCTCTGCCCAGGCCAAGAAGCACAGAGTTCCTAATATCTAGGAAAGAACTTGGAATTAAAGGGGTTTCCTGAAGTCTGGTCTCAACAAACTCAAACTTCCACGGACAAAGAAGAGGAGTAAATTTATGGAATTATCATAGAACGGTTTGGGCTGGAAGGGACTTTAAATATCATTTTATTCCACCCCCCTGTTGTGGGCAGGGATAGCTTCCACTATCCCAGATTTCTCCAATCCCCATCCAACCTGGCCTTGGACACTTCCAGGGATGGAACCAACATCCTTGAGGAACCACCAGGCCCATTGTGCCTCACCTTGCACTGACTGCTCTCCAGTGCTCCCTTTCACCTGGGTAAAGCAGCTGTAACTCTTTCTTTTCCTTACCTCTTTATTGAAACAAAATCTTTCCCCCACCTCTCTGCTGGAGCAACACCCAAGCCATGGCCATGTGGTGACAACGGGACCGTGGTGTCTGTGCCACCCCAGCTGTGCTGGCTCTGACCGGTGTGGGTGGGGTCCGGTGATGAATCAGATGCCCTTTAACTCCCCAGCTGAGCTCTGCACACACCACAGCACTGGGAACAGAAGCTACAACCAATATTTTTACTGACAGATGATAAATCACATGCCCTTTAACTTGTGTGCACCAGTTGCAAATTTGGTTAATTAGAAATTCATGCTGACTCTCTCCCATGTATTATTTCCTGCGTGATTTACATGGGCTGTTGTGGTTGGAATGCTTGCTGGGATTAAGGCTCCTGGAAGCCAAGGGAGCACAGATCTTTGCTGCAGAACACCACGACCTCTAGTGCTGCGCAGCCTGGAGAAATTACTGGCAGCAGGAAGAGCAGCAGCAATGAAGAGGGACCAAAATGTTTTATGGACATTTGAGGGGGATGTGGGTCCCTGCCAGCACAATCGACAGGTATGGCTTGCACATGTAAACCCTGGGCTACCACTGGGAGCCTCCCCTGAGAACACAAAAAAAGCAGAGAAGTCTTTCTAAGCCTGTAGAATTCTCCATTTTCACACATTGCACTGCAAATAGATACAAAAGGCTCTTTTTTAACTGCCTGTGGAGGTTTCTGTCACACCTGGGCAGCCTCTCGGAGCAGCACTGTGACACCCAGCAAGGCCCAGTGCTCTCCCATGGGATCAGAGAAGGATTTCTGGCCAGTGCCCACCATGCTGGGAGCTGGTGAGGGACACAGCCACCCACCCCAGCCACGCTGCTTTCCACCAGAATTTGTTATTCTCCTCACTTTGGCAAATTAAACCAACTCTCTTTTCCAACTATTTTGTCCGTATTTGTCTATGGACATTTTTGTGCTACTGATATTTTCAGCTCTGCTACAAAAGGGCATTTGTTAAAATATTCCATGACTGCAGAAGACTCATAACAGATTCAGAAACCCAGTGATAATCATAATAATTTTTTAGCACTTGTCTGCCAGACAGAATTATCAGCAAAAGCGGGGCCCTGTTATCTGCAGGAGCGGTATATGATACGTTCATTTCTTTCTTCCCCCCTCCATAAACTTCAATTATTAATGATGGAAATTTTTCCTTGCCTATTCTTCCCTTGGTGGGAAAAACAGCCATTACTGACATTTGCCGATTTAAATCTAATCCTCCTCATCTGCATATAGACGAGGCTCTGTTTGACTCTGCCTATTGATCCAGCCAGGAAAAGGGACTCTATAACTTAATCTGATGTCAAAGGCTGACGTGTCCTGTAGGAAATCGGCGCTGTAGATCTCCCTGCTATAAATATGTCACCAGAATTAACTGGAAGCACTAATAGGCCACTCAATGAGCTCCACGGTGCACACAGGGCACGCCGAGGCTGCTGGCTCCCTACTTGTGATTGATGACACCAAAAATTAGCCAGAACAGAGCCTTGTCAGCCAGCCTGGGGACAAGGGACTCGCTGACACGCTTTGTTCTCCTGCGTGTGCTGGGTCCCAGCCCAGCCCTGTCACTTCTGAAACATTTAACACACTTTATGTGAAGGAAAAAAAAAAAGAAAAATTCCTACTACAAGATAAAACAATAGGAAATAAGTAGGGTCTCTTCCAGCTCTTCCTTCCTGCAGTTTGTCCCACTGCAGCACTGTCTTTGGTGAGCAAAGAGAGCCAAGGGAGAACTTCTGGTGTCCTGTTGCAGGCAAAGAACCCCATGGAGGATGGCAGGGATGGCACCAGGACCTGGAAATGCAGCTCTGCATGCTCTGGGGATCAAAGTGATCCCAGCTTGCTCGCTCTGGGTTGGTTTCTGCACACCAGGCTCCAGCCAGAACACCCCAATCCAGGAAAAGCCTTCCCTGTTTAGCTGTGTCCCTTCTTCACTCACAGTTTATCATATAACTGTGGAAAGGTTTGGGTTGGAAGAAACCTTAAAGATCACCTTGTTCCAGCCCCTGCCATCGGCAGGGACACCTTCCACTAGCCCAGGTTGCTCCAAGCCACACTGGCCTGTTCCAGACGAAAACCACCATGCCAGGGATGGACAAGGATGGACCCTGAGTCCCACAGTATCGGGACCAATGACAGAGAAAATGAAACACGAGTCAGCTTCTGGGGGATAGCTTGGTGGCCTTGCTCTCACTGGCACCCTGGAAAGCCGCAGTTTTCATCCCCAAAATGTTCACGTTTCTCATGAGGGAGGAGGGCAGGACCACTGGGCTCACACACAGAGCTGCCAACTTCCTTCACACATGAATGGGCCTCACACATGGATAAAGCCCTGGAAAAGCATCTGACTCAGCCCTGATCCACTGCCACTCCCTGTGCATGTGGAGCAGCCTGGAACATTCTCCCCATCCAGCTATGGCTTTGTTCTCTGGCCAAGAGGCAACTTGGACCAAATTGTCCTTATTTTCCTGTACCAAGGGAGCTGAGGCAGTGCCACTTGGTGTGTCACCAAGGATGCTGGAGGAAAGGCTGTTCTCCAAAGGCACACACGATCCTACATGTCCTGCTGGAGTAACAGGTCTGATCCATCTCCAATTATCTTCACAAAACTCAAAGCCAAACAGAAAACCTCAGAGTCCACAGGACTGCCATGTCCAAAGCCAGTGCGATGCTTCCAGCACTCCTGGATGAGAAGGACTCTTTTCCAGGGTTGTTTTTATGGCTATAAATTATTTATGCTGGATGCCTGCAAAATGGTGATGCTGAATTAGTCACTTCTCCAGCCAAATGAGTGCAAAGTTGTCTTCAGAGGGGACCTTTCAGGACTTCTTCAGCTCGTGAGCCGAGCCTCCTTGTGAAAAGTAAACAAACCCAAGACAGATTCAAGAAACATCAGAGGACAAAATTTGTTCAGATTTAAAACCTGACCTGAAACAGTCAGCAAATCAAAACTGAATCCAGACTTGAATTTACTGGAATCTCACCCATTTTCATAGAATCACAGAACAGTTTGGGTGGAAAGACACATCAAAGCTCATCTGGTTCCCACCCCCTGCCATGGGCAGGGCCACCTCCCCCTAGACCAGGTTGCTCCAAGCCCTGTTCAAGCTGGCTTTGAACAATTCCAGGGAAGGGGCAGCCACTGCTGCTCTGGGCAACCAGTGCCAGGGCTAACATCTAATCTAAATCTCTCCTCTTTTAGTTTAAAACCACTCCCCAGCTCTCCTCTGGCAATCCATCATCCCTAACACGAGGGGCGGGGGTTATCCTCGGCGCTGCAGTCAGTGTGGGAGCCAGGTGTTCCCTAATCCCCGACCACAGAGAACATTAGAATTGTTAGCACTGCAACGAGCACAGGCGCCTTCACCAGGCAGAGAACATTACCAGGCTCACCTCAAGCAGGGGAGCAGGCAGCGTTTCCAAACAGCAACTGGATTCATCCTCATTATTTACCTGAACAGATGTTCGCTGTGATGCTTCCCGAGTCCTGGAGCTGGATATTTGTCAGCGTTAATGGGATTTCCAGGAGCCAGTTTGCTTTAGGAGCTCGTTTCCTCATTCAAGCTGTAACCATCACCGTTTTGTGGTGTGTGTTGCCTCCTTTGCTCGTGATTATCTTCCCAGGTTTTCACTTTTCCCTGGGTCACTGAGTGCGGATCCATTCTAATTACTGTCATTTTAGCTTTTGTGCTGCACGCGTCACACCAGGATCCGGGCTGCATAAATAAGTAATGCCTGTGCTCTTTGTAGGCTCTGCTAACCCAGACAGAGCCCTGCTCACCGTGGCTCATCGTGCCTCGAGCTCACCTGAGGCCCAGCCCAGGGAGGATCCACCAGGCTCCCTCTCACATGGCCTTTAGCATTTCATTCATCTCTGCTCAGACAGGGATGCCCTCCTCCCACTGACACTCCTCCTTCCCCTGCCACTCCTGGGGTGGATGCTGATCTGCCTGCCCGAGGGGATGCACTTATCCCAACAGCAATCGCTCCGAAGGTTTGTTAAATTAACAGGATCATGGCAAACGCCTCACGCCTGATGGAAAGGCTTAAATCAACACCAAAACGCTGCCCAGCCGGGGCGCTGCTGCCCTCTGAGTGCCACGCTGGTGCAGAGCCACGTGCCACGCGCAGAAGAATCAAAGCCAATTGTCTTTAAACCCTCAAACCCTCTGTGTCTGGGAAGTCGCTGCCCTGCCCCGCCGGATCTCGCACCCATCGGAAGAGGAAGGTGGTTACAGGACGTGACAGAAGTGCAGGATAACGATCTGCAAGTGATGACTTGAGGTGGTTGGGGTGTGTGGTGGCCAGAACAATGAAGGTGCTGCACCCTGGCCCCTCTCACAGGATGCATCCTTCCCACTGAGAGAGAGAGAGGACACGAGAACGTAACCGCAGGGTGACAGCGTGGTTCTGCACCACGAGCTGGAGGGGCACAGAGCTCGTGCCAGGGCTCTCACACGAACACCCCAGCAGGGCACAGGGAACCACACTGTGCCCCAGGAACAGGGGAAGGGCCGGCACAGGTAGCTTTGAACGGGGAGGATGGGTTGTTTGTGAGTGAGGGGAACAGAGCTGTGTCAGACACAGATCTCTGTGGCTGTGAGGAAGGTGGGACTCACCACAGGTGGGATGGTCAAACATTTGGTGAGCACGACATAATGTGATGGCTTTATTGCTGCTAAGTATCTTTACCTTTCTTGTCTTCTGTAATAAACAGTATTTCCATAAAGAGAAATTCATGGGGCCAGCACATGCAGCCAGTGCTCCCAGGAGTGGGAGGATGCCCCAGGTGGGACCTGCCACAGCTGCCAGGGCTGACCCCACATCCCAGGCTGGCCAGGGGGAACAGCCATGACCCAGCTCAGCAACACTTCTGACCAAAACAGGCAGGGCTCCAGAGTGCTAATCTGTGCCAGGAGCCTTCAAATAAAATTTAAAAATTACATACAATTGCCAATTGACTTATTAATGAGACAATTATTTTTTCCACTCTCCTTTGCGGGAAGGGACTTTGCTTTCCCCTCTCCTGGTGCAGCCCAGCACAGCTGACAGGATGCAGAGCAAGGCTGAGGCTGCTCGTTCAAGCTGGCTCTGAGGTGCTCCGTGCAAACCCTGGAAGGAACGGAGCATTCGTTTGTTCAGCTGTGCACAAGCCCCACGAAAACCAACAAAGAACCGCGCCAAACTGCCTGCAAACATCACACGGGCTGCAGGTCAGCCCCACACAACTGCTCCTCAAACAATACCTCGTCAGCAAAGCACAATGGCATGGACACCCGAGCTGTGAGCAGGCAGGAGAATCAGTGGCACAGGAACTCACTCAGGATCACAGGCTCGGGCAGTTCTGCTGGCACAGGGGCTGGTGGAACCCAGCACGTCCTTCAGCTGACATCTGCCACCGCGCTGACGCACGGGACTCTGCCTCGCATCATGCGAGCGGTTGCAAACCTCTAAGAACAAGCTATTTTCAGAGGCCTCATAATTCACACAAATCTTATCTAAAGGACTTTGTCTTCGTATCTTTATCAGAAATGTTCTCCTGCTTATCTGATAAGGCGTAGCTGCGTTTCTTTGTACGGAGATGCCAATGACGGCAGGGGCTGGCATCGAGTGAGTCAGCACAACACAACACAACACAACACGCTGCCCCAGGGGTGACCTGGCCTTGGGCACAGGGCAGGACAGAGGGGTCCCCATGCTGTGGGGACATGCCCACCTGCACAGGTGAGCTCCCTGGCTCTGCTCACCACCACCAAGCCAACCAGCAGCTCCTCTCTGAGCCTATTTCAATGCCAGCCACAACTTACGACCAACACTGAGCATGTCCCCAGCAGAACAATGCAAAAACCAAGTGCTGGAAATATTAAACTCTGAGTCTGTGCTCCATCAGTTGCTGGCAATATGGTTTTCAAATGAAAGAGAAGAGATTTAGATTAAATATAAGGAAGAAATTCTTTGCTCGGAGAGTGGTGAGGCCCTGGCACAGGGTGCCCAGAGAAGCTGTGGCTGCCCCTGGATCCCTGGAAGTGTCCAAGACCAGGCTGGAGGGGGCTTGGAGCAACCTGGGCTAGTGGAAGTTGTCCCTGCCCATGGCAGTGGAGTGGAACCAGATGCTCTTCAAGGTTCCCTCCAGCCCAAGCCTTTCTGTGATTCTCAGATTACCAGAATCAAAGGTTTAGACAGGACTGGGGCAGTTTTAATCCATGATTTATTAAGCTGGTAGTTGGGTATTGTGGCTTTGAGACCATGCCAGGAAGAGAGAACTAAAAACCAGGACAAGCCCAGCTGGAATATCACTCCCAAAAGCTGCTAATCCCGTTTCTCAATGAGATCTAGGATTGCAACCTGGTAAACATTTGTTGCATTTCCTTTGCTTCCAGTAAAGGGCATCATCTTTTTATCATCATTTAATAGCAAAATATTGAAGAGAGCAAGTATCTCCAATTTTCCAACCAGAGCAGATATTGAATTTCATCTTCCTCCCTGTTCCACCATTTGCTCTCAATACCCACAAGCCAACTTAGTCAAGCAGTCCCATCAGTCCAGTTTCACTGAACCCTGCACTGTAGGATCTGCTGCAGCTGGTCAGGACAATTAGTTCAACACCTTTTCTTTGGAAAGAACCATTGGTTTGGGAAAGTTTTAAAAAACCCAAACTCCCCATATAAGATGTCTGGATAATGACAGATTAAACCCACATATTGCCTAGAACTGCAAAGGGCTGAAACAGCTCTGGGGATCAGCTCTGACAAGCCCTTGCTGGGTTTTAGCAGTCCCTGGGCAGCACAGCCCATGAGTGACAAGGAACAGCAAGTCCAAAGGAACAGTTCATACCCATGGATCAGTTACTGGTTGTCCCTTTGAGCTGAGGTCTGTCTCTCTTTAGCACTAAGAGTGAGTGAACATTTATTTAACTCGTGACAGGAATGTGGTAATTTAACCCCAGAGAACAACTCAGCACCAGGAAGCTGCCACCTCACTGCCCCTTCCCAGTGGGATGGGGAGGGGGATCAGAAAGAAGTAAAACCTAGGGGTTGAGATAAGAGCAGTTTAATAATTGAAATAAAGCAAAATTTAATAATAATAATAATAATAATTGTAATGGACAGGAGAGAGAAAGAAAGGAATGAAACCCAAGAAAGACAAGTGATGCCCAATACAATCATTTGTCTCCAGCTGACCAGTGCCCAGCAGCAACTGGTCCCTCCTGGCCAACTTCCTCCCAGTTTCTGTACTGGGCATGATGGTCTGTGGTATGGAATATCCCCCTGGCCAGTTTGGGTCACTTGTCCTGGCCATTCTCCCTCGTCCCGCTGGCTGGCAGAGACAGGGAAACTGCAAAGTCCTTGATTTAGGGTGAGCACTGCTTAGCAACAACCACAACATCAGTGTGTTATCAACATCACAGGCACGCTAAACCCGAAACACGGCACTGTTTTGTGCTACCAAGAGGAAAATTAACTCTATCCCAGCCAAAACCAGGACACAGAGGAGTGGACAGTACCTTAGGCCCTTGTGGAGGTACCTGACTGCCACTGGCACTTGGGAATTCCAGCACAGCTGACTGGGCACTGCAGCCTCACCCCTCGCCCTGCAGCTGATATTGCTGCCATCAGTCAGTGCTAACAGCAAATCCAGGAGTGTTACACCTGCACTGCTGCAGAAAGGCTTTCAGAGTCATTTAATATCCTGCCTGGAGGTCACATTCAGGCCTGGCACGTGCATGTGGATTTGGGGCACATTGGCTTACACCCAGGATGAACACAGCTGCCAATGGCAAAAGCTGGGAACAGGAGAGTTACAAACTGGCCAGAAAAAAATTTCAGCCTTTCTTCATACAGGGAAAATAGGAAAAGAAAAAAGAAAAGAAAAGAAAAGAAAAGAAAAGAAAAGAAAAGAAAAGAAAAGAAAAGAAAAGAAAAGAAAAGAAAAGAAAAGAAAAGAAAAGAAAAGAAAAGAAAAGAAAAGAAAAGAAAAGAAAAGAAAAGAAAAGAAAAAGAAAAGAAAAAAAAGAAAAAGAAAAAGAAAAAGAAAAGAGAAACGGTTCATCAGATAGTTATAAGTAGCTAGAAACAAAAACCACAGCCGCTTAAAGCTTGTGCACAGTGAAGTTCTGGGGCACTCACCTCCTGTTTTTGTTTCACTTAAGACAAAAGCAGGGTTTATTTTCAGCTCTCTATTAAAAATAAAATACCAAAGGCCAAGCTGCTGAGCCCTGCACTGGGTGGGCAGGGAACAGCCACCAGTGAGCTTTACTGGTCTCACTGGAGGCCACCCTGCTCTGTGCAACTTTTCCACAGCTCCTCAACACCCCGTTCAGCCTTGCATTGGTTGCAGCAAGGTGCCATCTCCACTGCCAGAGGAAACTCTCCACCCTCACACTTGTCTCATCTGGTTTTCTTCCCTTCATTCCTGATTTCACCATGTTCACATTGATGTTTCTCAATACTCCACCAAACAGGTCCAGAGGCATCAGGGTTTGTTCCTTCTTGGGAAGGGAGAAGGATCATCCAACACATTTATTTACAGAAAGAAACAGAAATGTGATGGAGCACGGTCCTGCCTGCCCAACCTGCCACGTACAATGCAGGGGAGGAACTCTCCTGCTTGCAGGCTACAGGTTGGTTATTAAATACTCAGCATCTCTGTCAATACAAAATCACTTTGCACACACTGTGCTCCACCTTCAGTTACAGCTGGGGAAGCCTCAGCCTGCTGGGGCAGAAAATCAGAACTGGCAGGAAGAGCAGGCAGGAAGAAAAGGCAGGAGAGGGTTGGGCAAGAGCACAAAAGCAGCAATGTAATGAGTCTAAAAGGAAATTCGTGCAGCTCCTCGTCCCAGCCCCGCGAGTCTCCCTTCACCATCAGGGGTGCACTCAGCTCATTGCCTCAGCCCAGCTGCCCAACAGGTGATGCTCCAACACCAGGCAGCTGTGCCAGCCCCTCTGGACAGCCAGGCCCCCAGGCTGGGGCTCAGCCTGTGCCCACCGCATGCCATGGGCTGGCAGCCTCTGGAGTCTCCTGGAAGGATCCAGGCAGGTCAGAGGTCAGGAGCTGCTCTGTTATCAGACTCCGCTGGGTTTTAGGATTCCTGTTCAGTTTTTCCTACAGTTTGATGGCATCAACAAAGACAACAGGAGCTGGAACACGCTGCATTTTGGGGCATTTGAAGACCATGTGGTGACCTCAGCTGGGGCATCCAGTGCAGTGGCACAGGTTGGCACATGCTGCTGAACACCCCAAATCATCCCAGGACAGCCCTGCCCCTCTACCCACGGCCAACCAGACCTGCCAGCACCCAGCTCCAACTCCTGGCAAAAGCAGGCATTTAACAGAGTTATCCTGAGCTCACCAAAACCCAGTTACATTCAAATCCCACAAATTCAGACTCTCCGTCTTGACCTTGGCTGATTTTAAAATCACCACGTGGCCCTTTTTGTACCTCCCACCTGAAAAACAACGAGAGGTAGGGCCAGCCAGAGCACTGAGCCTTCCTTCCTCCTCCCCATCAATATTTTATCACAGCAAACACCTGCCACGAAAACAAGCCCTGGGAGAAACAGGAGGTTCGTGGAACTGCCTCAACAGCAGCACAGACACCACAGGAAACAAAACAACCTGTGCACAGAGAAGAGCAGAGCCCACAGAGCAAATGTCTGTGTGCTCCAGGAACAGGACAAATTCTGCTTTTGCTTACACGGGGGTGTGACTCTGTCCCCACCAGTTTCAGCTACAGCTTCTGCAAAGGGCCATGCAGGCAGTGCAAATCCTTTTCCAAATACGCTCAGTTTTGGGGGTTTCACTGTAGTCCGAGGCAGGAAGTTGATTCCCTGCATGGAGTCACCAGCTCAGAAGTTTGGCACCAGGAATGTCCCCGTGAAAGCACTGGGATTCACAGTGAGATGGTGCATGGGGACAAGGGACATCAAAGAACATGAAACATGGGGAAACCTTCATATTTTCCTCTGAAAGATTCAGACTCAGCTTGCAAGAGCTGATCTGGCCCCCCTGCTCAGGTACAAAGCAATCATCACCTTTTCTTTTTGTTTTAACCTTCAGAGAACAGAGCCAAGACCAAAATATACCCACTGCTACCAACTCCTCCGGAGTCAGGAGCTGCGTGGGAAACATCCTGACTCCTGAATTTCATCCCTGAGACAAGCACTCCTCGACGCCAGCGCTGCCGGGGTGACACCTCCGGGGAAGCACCATTTGTTTATTACAGAGCGTGCAGGGATGGGAGCAATTGGAGGTTATTATTTCTGTTGGAGATGTGATTTCAGGCTGTGAGAAAATTTTAGGCTGCACAAGCCTGAAATAACTCCCTAGGCCAAATTTACAACTGGTAACAGGCAGAACTATCATAGTCCCTTGTCACTTTATTAAAGGTCTGCACGAGCCCTTGACCTACACAGGCTCTGGAGCTGCCAGCCCAGGAACTGAAAGCAGAGCTGTCAGACAGGCCAGGCCCCTTCTCACAGGATTAGTTTTGTCTCAGTATGGATTTCAAGGCACTAAACACCACGGTGGGATGGCTCTTCTCACAGCCCCATCTCCCCTGAGGGGGACACGAAGATGCTGCAAGGGCTGCAGCCCCCCTGCTCTGGAGCCAGGCTGGGAGAGCTGGGGGGGTTCACCTGGAGAAGAGAAGGCGCTGGGGAGACTTTAGAGCCCCTTGCAGTGCCTGAAGGAGCTCCAGGAGAGCTGGAGAGGGACTTTGGGCAAGGACCTGGAGTGACAGGAAGAGGGGGAATGGATTCCCACTGCCAGAGGGTCAATTTAGATAAGATATAAAAAAGATTTTTACAAGGAAGATGGTAAAACACTGGCACGGGTTGCCTAGAGAGAACCAAGATGCCCAACCCTTGAACCCCAAGTGTTCAAGGCCAGATTGGATGGAGCTCCAAGCAGCTTGGTCTCGTGGAAGGTGCCCATGGCAGGGGGGTTGGACTTGGTGACCTTTGAAGGCCCCTTGCAAGCCAGACCATTCTGTGATTCTGCAATGCAGTGCACACCCCTGCACCTCGCTGGGGTGGGATCCTGCACAGTGCCTTATTTAGTGGCAATAATCCCTCCTGTCTCTTTGCCTTTCCCATTCCAGCTGTCACCTTGATGGCTCCCCCCAGACTAAAGGAGTATCTGGTGTATGTTGGACAACAACCCAAACAGTTTAACCAAGTTCTACTGAAGGACGTGACAAACACCAGGTTGTGTCCTGTTGATACACTGCACACTCAGCAGTGCTGGTAGGGGGCTGAAACACCACAGCATGTTTTGGGCAGACACCTGTCCTTTCCTGCAAACTGGAATTTTACATCTCCCAGGACACAGCCTTGGAACTGGAGCCTTCTGCTCCAGAGGTTCCGAGGTTCTGAGGAGGCTGCAGAGGTTCTGAGGAGGCTGCAGAGGTTCTGAGGAGGCTGCAGGCAGGGACTGACAGACAGGGACACCCATGGCTCACATGGGAGGCTCTTCCTGGGCCCATTGTGGAGATAAGAGAAGTCCCTCTTGGCTTACAGTGTCTATTTCACCTTCTCTACCAAAATGAAACCGAACGTGAAGTTGTGGTCATCGACTGCACCAAGTTCTCCTGCAGCAGGAATTGTCCTCGTGTCTGTGACAGCCACCCTCCCCTGGCTGCTGGCACGACAGACCCCTCTCCCTGAGCTCGCTCTCCCCAGGCCGTGCAGTGTGGGGACAAGACTAAATATTGCTCCACAGGAAATATTGAGAAATCCAGTCTCTTCGGTGAAGTGATCCTTCCTAAGCACGAAAACCACACGCCCATGATTGATGGAGTGGCTCCCCTTCCCAACAGTCAGCTTGTGCAGACAATCCCAAAAGCCAGACCCAGAGCCCAGAGCGAGCCCACACAACTGCCTGCAGAGACAAGGGTTAACAGTCTTATCTGGGGTCACCAGAAGAAATTCCAAGTAAAACCCACAGCACGCAGATTTCCTGCTTTCTAACCCAGTGCCCTATTTATACCTCTCTTTCTTCACAATGCCAGTGACAGCTTTTTCCTCACTCACAGGCATGTTTCCTGCTTTCTGAATTGTGACTTTCATTTGTAGCTCATTTCCATAACCTCCGAAATAGAGTTTCAGTGGAAGTGTTAAATGTACTGATAAATTCTTCATGAATCTTAAAGTTATTGGCAGAGAGAATGTGGGCAATTTACCCTGTACCAGTCAATTGAAAATTATATATTTCAAAATCCTTTAAGGGAACGCAGCAAGGTTTAACTCTGACTGATAAAGTAACGCCTTCCTGAGGATGAGGCCAATAACAGAGCCTATTTCCAAAATGCAAAGTCCCCGGTGTGATGGCAAACAGGCTCATCAGTGCACAGTGCCCTTCACAGCCTTCAGGCTTTATCACAGAGCACAGGGACAGACTCTGTGCTCACGGGCAGAGCTGCACCCAAACAGCCCCCGGTGCTCATCCCACAGCGTGGGCAGCGGGGAGAGGGAGGGGATTCTGCCCCTTTACTCCTCTCTGAGCCTCCACCTCGAGTGCTGCACCCACCAGCAAGGGCCCCAATGGAAGAAGGATGTGGAGCTGCTGGAGAGAGTCCAGAGGAGGCCATGGAGATGCTCCCAGGGCTGGAGCCCCTCTGCTCTGAGCCAGGCTGGGAGAGTTGGGGGTGTTCACCTGGAGAAGAGAAGGAGCCAGGGAGAGCTCAGAGCCCCTTCCAGGGCCTAAGGGGGCTCCAGGAGAGCTGGAGGGGGACTGGGGACAAGGGACAGAGTGAGAGGACACAGGGAATGGCTTCCCACTGCCAGGGGGCAGGGTTAGATGGGATATTGGGAAGGAATTGTTCCCTGTGAGGATGGGGAGGCCCTGGCACAGGGTGCCCAGAGATGCTGTGGCTGCCCCTGGATCCCTGGCAGTGCCCAAGGCCAGGTTGGCCAGGCAGGGACACCTTCCACAGCCTGGGACAGTGGAAGGTGTCCCTGCCCATGGCAGAGGGTGGAATGAGATGAGCCTTAAGGTCCTTTTCAACCGAAACCATTCCATGATTCTGTAATTCCATCTGACCAGGCTGCACTTTGATTAACAAAGCATCTTCTGTGTGCTCTTTGCCAGGAGCATGGCATGGTCCAGCTGCTGCCACTCCTCTGGTTTCTCTATTTTAAAAAACAAGAGAGAAAGAGGGGAAAAAAAAAAAAAAGAGGAAGAGAGAAAAAACAGTCTCATCTCATCCTTATCCCTGCCAGTGCAGGAGCATCTTCAAAACCGCTGGCTGATCAAGTTGCACTAAATAATTAGGACACATGGGGGGACTAAAAGTAAAGAAAGACTAAAGCACAGATTTGCTGCAATGTTTCCACTTCAGTGGAGTCAGAAACAAGACACAAGGTGCCTATTCTGGAAAACCAGATGTGGCTGTGACTGAACAAAATGCTATGGACAGGAGGCAAGCAGGGAAAGAAAACCCACAAAAGTCATGGTGACTTATGGGCGAATCTGAAGGTCAGACATGGAAAGAGCAAAGCTGGGGTGGAGCTGCCCTGCAGGAGAGCTGGGGATGCTGTGGGGTGTGAGGGCTCACCCTGAGCTGTGGGGAAGGTAAGGAAACGTGGGGTTAGATCCTCCAGCAGGAAAAGCATCCAGCTAGGAAACCCCATCAGACTGCAGCCCACCTTCCCTGCAGGGGATGCAGGGAGGGAGAAACCAGGGACTGAGGCATTTGAAATGAGACCAAGGGCATCGTTTAGGAGCAGCCCAGGGCAGGCTGACAGACCCGAGGGGGCTGTGCCGTCCCTTCCATCACTCTGACACGGGATGCAACTCGTTCAGAATCACCCAGGGGCAGCACAGCCCCGACAACAAAAGCCACAAGCACGAGGTCCCCGTGATCAGAAGAGGTGCCACATGTGACACATCCCCTGACACAGCAAGCCCAGAGCAAGGGGCACAGACCCTGCTGCCTGGCCTCACCCTTCCCAGAAAGCTTTCAGAGGTCACAAACCCAAGCACACTCGTCACAGTCGGGTGTCACTGAGACCAAAACAATGTTAATTCCAAAACGGAGCTGAAAACGTTGATATGAAGCAGAGGAATGAGGGAACAGGACCGGACAGGGCAGCAGCCCCCTGACCCCAGCAGAGCTGCTCCCGGCTCCCGCTGTCCTGCAGAAACACACACAGCTCCCTGCCCCATATAAAATATTTGTGCATCCTACATAATTTAGAATCCTATTAAATAACTTGACTCCCTTATTTTTCATAGCAGCAAATTCCATGAATTTTGCATGGAATAAAAATTTAGCAATCATAGCAGTTGCTAATTTCTGTGCTGTGCTTAGAGCAGCCTTTCACTTCCCCATAATGATTTTAAAACATTATCCTGCTGTTTCCTTTTTTCTATGCGTGGCATTGAAGAGCTCTGCAAACTATTTGAATTGCGCTGCTCTGGAAAAAAAAAATCCTGTAGGGGAGGAAAAATTAAATTCAATCATCACTCTACCCTCTGTGAACTGTGAAAGTCTTGGGAACATGAAAAGGTGCTTTCGAAAGGATGTTAAGCATTCAAAAGATTAGACAGCAATGTGCAATTAAATGTGTTCCACAACCCTTTGTCAGAGTATCCAAAACCTTACTTCTGCATGAACTTCAAATCCTCCCACTGGGAGCTTGTTCAAGTGGTTTACTTTAAACCTGTACTTTAGATATTCCATACCTTTCACTTTTATAATTCTTCAGCATATGCTAACACTGGCAGAGTTAATAGTAACTGACTAATTTTAAACCCTGTGATTACTGGAGCTGATTTATATAGTAGCTTCACTTCACAATGCTGCGAATCAGGCACGCGGTAATTGCCAAGTTCAATTTTAGCTCTGTCACACTGAAGCATTAGTTTTTATGCCTCAGCTGTTGCCTCCTGCATGCTATAGAGGTAAGTTGATAATGCAGTAGGTTTTGCTGTTAAATATCATAATATTGTGATACCCCATGTCAGATTCTTGCAAGCTTTGTGAGCTATGCATCATCTATTAACTAAATACTTTTATTAAGGGAACGGTTTGAAAAGGCTCCTATTCTAATTTAGCTCAGAACACTGAATACTGGAAAGGGGAGGCAGAATGCAATGATTTAATTCACCACCGAAAGTGCCTTGGTGGAAGGAAGCACTTATCATCATCATCATCATCATCATCATCATCACCATCATCATCACCATCATCATCACCATCAAGGAGCTGTGGTAGGAAATGTGAAGGGATTAAACCAAAGCCAGCGAACACAAACCTTCCAGGTGGTGCCCCTGGCCACAACTCCTGGCAGATGTAGGAGCAGTGCCAGGAGCTGTTTCACCCCTCAAAACCAGGAGCTTTGGGGCTGCAGGTCCATGTCCAACAGTGGCATCTTGATCAAAGAATGGACATCGTGGGGAGATGTCCCTTCCCGTCCCCGTGGATGCTGCTGGCAGGGCTCAGGGAGCCTGGCGGGACAAGCAGCGAGGAAAAGACAGAGATGGGGACAGCAGAGAGCCTTTGCTGAGGAGAGATGGGGCTCCACAGCTCAGGGATGAGCTGCACTTGTGAGAGGAACGAGACTGTGCTGCTGAACTGCTGCTGCTGCCTCGCAGCTGAACCAACACACACTGCTGGGCATTACCAGTAATCCCCTAATAGCACTTAAATCCACCCATCTCTGGGGTTTCATGCTACAAGATTTTCTTTTCTTTTTTTTTTTTTCATTATTAAAGCCCACTCATATCAAATTTAACAAATGTGGGTGCACTGGAAATGCTTTCCTTCCCATTCACACGTTCCTTGGTGCTCAGGATCAGCAAAGGTGGGAACGTGAGCTGGAAACCCAAAGGATCAGAGAAGGCTTTAAAGACAAGACACAGCCCTGGGGATGGATCTGGGCAGCTCCTCTGCCCCAGGGGCACAGGACTGGGGTCTCTGCTCTGGTCCACGGCTGATCTTTGCAATCCTTTGCATGGAAAGAGCACAACGCAACAGAAAATCTCTCTGCACAGCCAGGTGCTTACTCCTGTTGGACACTCTGCACTGATCGTCACCCCTTCCTCCCCTCCACAGCTCCCTCATCCCCAGGCAGGTGCAGAGACCCCAGTCCAAGCCAACACCCAGTGCTGGCCCCTGTGGGAGCTCCAGGGACCCTCTTCTGATGCCACTGCTCAGCAGGCATCAGCCATTCACGGGGGAAATTCCCTCTCTCGGCACCACCCTTCCCTGAGAAATCAGTTTTATGGACACAGGACAGCTGTGCCATCCATGATATCCACTAACAACATGGCTCTTACTCCAGCTCTGAAGTTCCTTGCTTGGGAACTCAGCAAAACCCACGGGGACAGTGGTTACCAGTCCAGTGGCCACCTCTCCCATTAACCCTCTCACCACTGCAGCAAGGCAAGGAGCCTGAAAAGGGGTAAGTTCCTCTTTTACTAATTTTTTCCACAGGTTCCCTAAAGGAAAAGAAACAGACAACATGGCAAACAGGGAGCATCCTGCAAGCCTGGAGAGCTGGAGCTCCATTCCATCGTGGCTCAGAGCAGTCCAGGGCTCCCACAGCACCGGCAGCCCCCTGCTCCCTGCAGCCTTTCACGTGAGAAGGGGGAGCACTTCACACTCAGAGAAAGAGGAAGGAAAAATGTGGGAATTTCGCCAAGCGTGTGGTCACTGGGAGGAAGGAATAGGGCTGATGAATTTTTCAGCTTTGTTGATTTTGGTAAAACCAAAGCCACGTGCCTCGTGCTTCAGGAACCCACTCCACAAATTAATCAACCACAGTGCCCAGGGATTCAGAGGTGGAATTGACTCTGATGTCTGAAGTCACCTTTTTGTGCAACCCACCAGGGGTGTCTGAGCAGTCCCATTTGTTTCAGAGCCTCTTCCAAGGTCAGTGCTGCTGACAGGCAGCAGCCTGTGCAAACCATCAGCCCCTGTGTGACACAGCTGGAGGATGCTGAGGGCATCAATGTTCTCTGAGGTCTTCTGAAGCTAAAGCTGAGCTCAAACCACACTTTCTCACTTGCATCACCCCTGTACTTTCTTATGATTCTCTAATGATTGCCCAGAATGCAAACTCCCCATCAAAGCAGAGGGAGAAGCCACAGCCCAGCTGCAATCTCACCAAGCCCAGGACTTGCAGGGACAGGGATTTCCCTGGCAGCAGGGCAGGGAGGCCCAGCCTGGTGTCAGACACCTCTCCCAGCACACAGGGCAGGGCCCTGCTCTGGTCCGGGGTACCACGTGCCAGACACACTGGTCATGCAGAACTCACAGCACTGAGATTCTTCTAAAAAATAACCCTGGAAAGAAATTCCCTGGTAGCAGTATGATTTCTCTCTCCCTTATACACCCACCTCAGCTACACTTTTTAGGAACCATCCTTTCCTAAGTGCCCAGTAGGGCCTTTCTCAGCTGCAGCCCCAAAACTCTCCTGGGCCACACGTCACTGCAGTAATACCCAACACCCGAGCTCCTCAGGTGAAACAGAGCTTTGTACCCACAGGAGCCACAAAGGAAGCCAGCAGAGCTCATCTGTATCCTCTGCTCATGCAGAGCTGGGAGACTCCACAGCCACCACGACACGTCTGCAAAGCAGCTGGGGAGGTTTGCATCCTCTGGGCACATCCTTGCCAGAAGAAATTGTTTGGGTTGGAAGAGCTTAAAGCCCATCCAGTTTCACCCCTCTGCCAAGGGCAGGGACATCTTCCCCTATCCCAGGTTGCTCCAAGCCCCAACCTGGCCATGAACACATCCAGGGACGGGGCAGCCACAGCTTCTCTGGGTACCCTGTGCCCGTTTTACCACTGTCATTGTAAAAAAAAAAAAAAAAAAAAAAAAAAAAAAAGCAGTGAAGTGAGTAACGGCAAATACCTGCGGGAAAAAAAATAAAATAGGAGCGTGCTGGGGGANAAAAAAAAAAAAAAATCCTTCATTATATGCAGTTTAAATTGACCTTCTTTTAGTTTAAAACCATCACCCCTTGTCCTATAGCAACAGGCCCTGCCTAAAATGTTTGTCCCCATCTTTCTCAGCCCCCTTTAAGTACTGAACATGCAAGAGCTGGAGCTTGCACAGCATTTTACCACCCATAATTTCATGGTTTCACACCAGCTATCAGCTCTGTTTCACTCTGGGACAGAAGAGAGGCATTGCCACAACCAACACTGGAGCTGCATCCTGGGGGAAGCTATGGAACAGATCCCCAGAGCCCAGCCCTGCCCCAGCAGCACATCCCAGGCAGCCCTGCACAGAAAACACCCCCTGCTCCCAGTGGGGAGCTCACCCCTCCCCCGGGATATCCAAGTCATCCCCACCCACAATCTATAATTTGCACATAACAAACTAAATGCAGTATTAAGCTTAAAATAAAAGCATTGACACCTTTGCACAAAGAGATCTTGGCTTCTCTTTCTAATGCATTTAGCTGCTTTTTAAGAAAAAGTCCTCATTATTTAATGTGAAAGGAAAAGAGGCAAGCAGGTGGCCCTGACTGCAGTGCCATGTGTCCCCCAGCACGCTGTTCTGTGGCTGCACTGAACATGCACACAGGTCTGAACAGCTGCTGGCAGTGGCCATGGGGACAGCAGAGCCCCCAGATTAAGTTCTGATACCTGCTGGGTCACACAGAACCAGCCCAGAACGGTTTGGGTTGGAAGGGAACTTGAAATTCATCTCATTCCAGCCCCTGCCATGGGCAGGGACACCTTCCCCGATCCCAGGTTGCTCCAAGCTCTGTCCAACCTTGCCTGGAACACTTCAAGGGGTGGGGCAGCCACATCATTGGACACTGCTGGAAAACCAACCTGTGCTGAGTTTTGAGCAGCCTCAGCTCACACGCCGTGTGTTTATCTGCAGCCCTGGGAGCTGGCTCTGGACAGGGGTGCACAGGAGCCTCTGGTGCTCCTGCAAGGCCTCACACACCCCAGAGCTGCTCATGCAATTCCTGACACACTCAGCTCCAGCAGGGAGCACTTTCCCACTGCTTCCCATCTTCCCATCACAGTCAGGAAAAAAGAAAACCATGAAACCATCCACACTGCAAGTGTCTGTTGTTGTTCAGCTGAGAAAATAAAAGATATTTCACCAAAGTCTGTTTACTCATGTGCTGACACATGCAGAGGCTTTATTTAAAGTGTTGAAAAGCTTCTTGACCCCCTCCTCACGCTGCCCAGTGCCCCCCAGTTTCAGATGTAAACGTGAAACCAATTTGTTGGGGTGAGATGCTGCATCACTGAGGTGAGTGAAGGGAGGAGGGAGGATGAGGAGCATGAAGAATTGCATCAAGAACTGGCCCCCAGAGACCCGTGTGATGCACATCCCCACATCACACTGGCAGCTCCCAGCATCCAGCCCCACTGGGGTTTATTTGCTCCAGAGCAGGAATTCATTTTGCACTCAACTAATGTAAGCCCAAAGTGCTTTCAAACAACACTCCTCTAACAGAGGCATTACAAGAGCCATTATTTTCCTGTTTAGAGTCAAGCTAAGCAAATACAAAGGTAGCTTTATTTTAAACAAACTACCATCATCACAAAAAATGGATACCAAATATTCTTTTCCAATACACAAGGAATTTAACTTTCATTTTTGCTCTTCTTGAAGGAGACAAGAGCACCAGCTTGGCAAACGCCAGCTTGTGCAGCAACACGATAAGGAAACTGGAAAACACTTCCCTCCAAATCCTCTTTCTTAATGAGAGTTAAGAAAGGTCTGTTTAATAATACATTTAATTTCAAGCTCTCTTTCCTCCTACTTTCTAGCAAAGCATATATTCCAATGACACACTGGGAAAAAAAAAAATCAACTTTCTTTCTAAATGATTTCTAAATTGTTCCCAGTTATGTTCTTGAAAATATTCCCAGTTGTCTGTGATATTATCACGCTTCCTACCCACCCCATCAGCATCACTTGGGAGGGGGCTGTGTTTGCTGCTATCACTGGATAAATCCAAAGCAGCTCAGAGGAAGAAGATTTGCTCCAGAGGGAACAACCTGGTACCCTCCATGCCACAACAATGCTTGTTCAGACCCTCTCTGACCTCAGCCCCATTTCACAGAGCCTGGAACTCCAGCTCACGCTCAGCATCAGTCACCTGGCACCTTTACCTGCATCCAGGTGATTTCTAAATGTCAGGTTTGCTGAGCAGCACAGAGATACCTGCAAAGCTGCTATCCCAAAGCTGCTGCTGTTGCCACTCTTTCCACGCAGGGAAGCTCAGAGCTGAGGTGGGCATGGGTGGGATGAAATGCTGAGATGACCAAGCTGTGCCCTCTGGCACGAGCAGTCCCAGGGGAAGGCTCCAAACAGGGCAGCAGGTGGGAGCTCTTCACCAAAACCACCCAAGTGGCTTTGCACAGAGTTTTTTCCCCTCTCTGCCTTGCCATGGGTGCCATGGGCAGTGCAGAACTCTGGCAGCAATGCCCTGCCCTGGTTTATAAAGCTCTTCCAGGGTGGAAGCTCCAGCACTGCACTCCCAGCAGGACTTCCTGGGCCTCAAGGACTTCATCTGACCACAGGCAACACAGAGAGGTGAAGATTGTTATTCCTTCCTCCCACCACCAGGACAGTCACTCAGTGCTGATGCTGAGCCTTGTTCCAAATACATCCTTGGAACTGGAATCCTCTCCTGCAGCCCCAGCAGACACCCAGCACATGCTGCTGGTGCCAGTCCCAGCGCTGGTCCTCGGCCCCAGTGGCAGCACTGCAGGTTCCAGTGCTCCCCTGAGGACAAGCTTCTGATGCTGGGACACCTGATAGGAACAGCCCCTGGGGTCCCACCATCCCTGTTTCCACGCCACAGGATGCCCAGAAGGTCCCACAGCTGCTGGAGGCTGCCAGAACGTCCTCTTTAACCCCCAGTCCCACTGCACTGCCACCACAGAACCAAAACAGTGCCAGAACCAAGACAGCTTTGGCTGGATGTTGCCCCTGAGCCCCAATCCACAGCTGTGTCCCTTCCATGTCATCCCTGGTTTGAGAAATGGCATTTTTGGTGGGAACCCGAGTGCCACATGGAAGCAGTGTCCTGCACAGGCAGGTTGGTTGTTGCAGAGCGTCTCACAGCCGTGCTGCACCGCAGCAGGAGCACAGGCCAGGCTGTCCCAGCCAAGGAACCAGCCTGGGCATCCTCTACTTCTGTGGCACTGAGGATTAACTGGACACTGCAATAGCCGTAGATGCACAGCAATCTTGAGCCTTCATCAGCCTTACAAAGGCTAATTTATTATCCTTTCTGCTCCAAAAACAAGCTCTGCCTTCATTTACACCTTCACCGGCTCAAAGGAGGCTTCAGAGGTAAAACCTGGACAAATTTTATCAATGAGTTCAAATCTTGAGCTAAATCAGAACGAGGAATGGATTTACCCTAATCCCCTCCAAACATTCATCAACATCACCTGCCAGCTCAGCAGGATTTAATCTCCTTTTAATCTCTCAAAAGCAGTGGAGTGGATGGGGAAGAGGTTGGGTACACGGCAATAGTGGATCTCTCTCTCTTTTATTTCCTTTCTTTTTTGAGAGAATCCTGGCTGCCAAATCACCTGAAGCAGCACTTGGATATTCGTTAGCATTTTGCTAATATCGCTTTCCAGGTAAATAACTGCTTTGCATAGAACACTGTCTGGCTGAGGAGAAGAGGTGCCCACCCAGGAGCCGTGGAGGAACACGGCATCTCCGTGAAGATGCTCCAGGAGCTCCAACTCCATCAGCAATCCCCGGGACTGCTCAGGCAGGCTGTGCCCTGGCCCGAGGGCGGGGATGGGGTGGAGATGCACCAAGTGACAGCAGAACCCTCCCGCAGCATCCACCAACACCGCCACAAACAAGCCCATGTGCCGAAAACGCCGCTTCGCTCCGCGGGTCCCGCACCCTACGAACAGCCCTGAGCGCCTCACAGGGAGCTTCCCTTCTCCCACTGCCACCGCCAGTGACAGCAGCGACGCTGGCTCAGGTGGCCGGGGTTGTCATGGCCAGTGCCACCCCAGCCTGGGCTCGGCAGCCCTGGCACAGCACGAGGCTGATGGCAGCAGAGCCGGCGCGGGGGCGAAGCCGATCCAGCGCCTTTGGGAGCCCCCGGCTCGCAGCGTTAGCGTGTGATTCGAGGTTTACATAACACCACCGAGCGCTTTTGGCAGAGACAATTGGTATTAGCAAGGAAAAGGCAGCATCAGGAACAGCCGGCAGAGCAAAGAGACACCTCTCGCAGCAGCCCCCGGGCTAGGAAGAAAATAAATAACAAATGCAACAGAAGCAACACTTGGACAGCAGAGCGGGAGAGGAGAAGCCTGTGCAGAGGGAAACCGAGCCTGAATCATGGCTGGGACGAGCAGGGAATTAAACTTTCTGAGCAGGGAATTAAACTTTCCGTTGTCACCTCCTTCCCACCCCCGTCGGACCGAGCTTTGCGCTTCACCGAGGCGCTCCAGTCACAGCTGCCTCGCTCAGACATGACCAAGGGAAAGCTGAGCCTCACGGGGCTCCAGGGCTCTGAGGGATGAGCAGCTCCCACTAACTGTGGGGCTCAGAGGAGCCCAGGCAGGGTCCCAAGGCATGGAGCTCCCTGGCCAAGCAGCCCTGCAGAGCCTGGCTCCACCAATGCACTGTGCTCCGAAACCGTCAGTCACACAAACTTCTTCATTTTTAACTCAACTCCGTCTGGTGTTGCTGGGCTTCACTCTGGGAGGTTTCATTTATCAGAATATCCCGAGTTGGAAGCGACCCACAAGGATCATGGAAGTCCAACTCCCGGCCTGGCATGGGACAGTCCCAAGAATCCCAAACCAAACCCAGAAAAAGCCCCAAAGAAGGCTGGCTTGCCCCACTGGCCTCGTTAGTGGCTCCACAAGGGCCAAAGGGATGCGCCCCCGGTTTCAGGTGGCCCAGCTGGCCCCTGTCCTGCTGTGTGTCCTACGCTGCCACCACAGAGACACAAAGGTGGGAAAAGACGTCCAAGATCATCGAGTCCGACCATCAACTCAGCACTGCCCAGGCCATCTGATGTCCCCAAGCACATCTCCATGTTTTTGGAAGCTCATACCCACACCCAGAGGACAGGACAGCACCCACCAGCCTTATCTCAGCTTCTGAGGACATCTGGTCCCTCAGCGCTCAGGCCTGGTGTCCCAGTGATGGGAAGAGCCCCAGAAGCTCTCCAGGAGCCTCTGGGTCCTGCAGCCTTCCTGCTGTAACTGTGCTAAGCCAGGCAGCAGCCTGTTCTCCAGACCTTTCTGTGCCAAGGCAGAGCATCCCTGCCAAGCTGGCACCGTCCCCGTGCTCATGGCACGATGACAGTGACACAAGCAAGCTCCAGATCCAGCTCCAGGCTCTTCCTGCCTCTGAGCTATCCAAGATTTCCAGCTCTGCAGGCAAATGAGAAGCTCCAGTTGAGCTTCAGAAGATCCTAAGAAAATTCCTCAAAACAAGAGGATGCTGAAATCCACATTTCCCAGGGAATTCAAGCAGTGCTTTCCTGAAGATGGGAACTGTATCTGTGCAGCTTCTGGCAGGTCTTTAAGTCCTGGATTGCAGGACTTAAAATCAAACTTAATCAGGAGAGTTTCCATGATAAACTTGGGTTTGCCTGCGATACAAGGATCCTGGTTTAGAATCCTATTTGGGTTGGAAAGGACCTTAAAAATCATCCCCCTGCCTTGCAGAGCACAGGAAGGTGAAGGAGTGGGAAAAGAGGATGATAATTTTGTGCAAGGCTGCCTTTGATTCCAGCTCTTCACTAATTTCCTCTCAGACTTGCAGATTGTGACCTTTCCAGACAAAAAAATAAAATTTAAAAAAATACAATAAATAAATAAATAATAGTAATGCATGCAGGGAAAGGATGCCAGAGCCAGCTCTGGAGCCTGCAATCCAGATCCCTGCTCCCAGGACATATTTCTAAATCTCAGTCAATACCACATGTTTTCCAAGGAACGAGGCATTTCACATTTTATTAATTCTAACTAAAGCCCTTTTTATTGCAAACTTTCTATTTAGCATTTGATTGCAGCCACCACCACTGAGACTCTCCCTGTATTAGAGCAGAAAATCTATTGATATTTTTCTTTCCTGCCATCTCAATCCCAGAAGGTGCTATTGAAATGAGTTCAAATACAATTCCAGAGGTCCCTTCCAGCCTGAGCTACTTTAGGATTTTTAACATGTATTTGCTTTTTTGGTGCTCTCACACGAACTTGGTACCCCATTTCCACAGGTGATTGAAGCTCCATGTTGTTATTCCCACCTGGATTTGGCCTCTCCTAAAAAGAAGGCCAAATATGCCAAACAACTCACTTAAAGGCCTGCACGTTTATGAAGCTAAAAAGACCATTTCAATATTTTTCCCGTTTTCAAAGCCCAACTCTTAAATGGAAAAACCAGCTTAACAGGGTGTTCAAACCCCCACCACTCTGGTCTGATTTAAATCAAATGGTTAAATACTCCACATGTTTGGCACAGCCAGAACTATCTGCTTTGCAAACAGATGGCCACCCACTATTAATTTGCCACCTTGACACAGAAATGCAGGTTGTCAATTAATTAAAAAAAAAAATGCCAGCAGTCTTCAGTTCACATTATGACCTGCAGCCTTTTTTCTTTATCTTAAGTGGGGAAAATATATATATATATATATATATATATATGTATATAAAAAACTACCACCTACTAATGCAAACTCAGGGCACGTAATAAATGCTGTTCTCAGCTTGAACAGCTTTATCAAGTTTAAACCATCGTGTCGCCAACATTGGTCTGGGGTGGAGGAGCCCAGACCATAATTCCAGTGTCAGTCCCTCAATATCCCTGGACTGAAGGCTGAGCTCACTGTCTGGCTGCAGGGCTGGGCCCAGAGCTCGCTGGAAGGTTTTCTTCAAGGGCTGTTTGATCTTCAATCAACAATGCTTATCAGTGCTAAAGTCTGCCAGCCATTCCCAAAAGTTTGATATTTTTAACAGCACATTCTTCTCCTCCTTTGAACGCTATTTAGAGACAAGATAATGCAGCAGGGGAAAAGTTGCCTCCCTGGGTTGAGCATGGACAGAGCAGGATCTGATTGGGGGGAAATATTTTCCAGTGCTACAAGCCCCAGTTTCTGTGCTTTATGTGTCCCCCTCCCCCCAGTACTTCTGCTTCTTCTTCTTCATATAATATTCTAACACTTTTTTGGGCCATTGCATAAGCTGAGACAGAAAGATAATTCAGTTAGAATTCACTAAAGTTTTCATACATTTTATTTCCATGCTGTCAAAGTTTCTCTTCTTTTTGTTGAGGACTCCAGGGCACACTGGCCCTCTTCTGACAGTGAGGACTACAGATCTAATTCCCTAAAAATACATCATTCTTCCACTGCAGGCACGGTGTTCTGAGATGGCTCAGTGTATAAAAAAACCTCTGTTCAAAGAAGTACCCAAGAAAAATAAGAAAGAGGGAATGGATCTGTTATTTGTTGACAAAAAAAATTTATTTTAGGGTTCAGTAACTGCAAGCAATGCAAGAAAATCACAGAATGGTTTTGGTTGGATCCCATCCCACCCCTGCCACAGGCAGGGACACCTTCCACTGTCCCAGGCTGCTCCAAGCCCTGTCCAACCTGGCCTTGGACACTTCCAGGGATCCAGGGGCAGCCACAGCTTCTCTGGGCACCCTGTGCCAGGGCCTCACCACCTCCACAGGGAACAATTCCTTCCCAATATCCCATCCATCCCTGCCCTCTGGCAGTGGGAAGCCGTTCACTGTGTCCTGTCCCTCCAGCCCTTGCCCCTAGTCCCTCTCCAGCTCTCCTGGAGCCCCTTTAGGCCCTGGAAGGGGCTCTGAGCTCTCCCTGGATCCTTCTCTTCTCCAGGTGAGCACCCCCAGCTCTCCCAGCCTGGCTCAGAGCAGAGGGGCTCCAGCCCCTGGAGCATCTCCATGGCCTCCTCTGGACTCTCTCCAGCAGCTCCACGTCCTCCTTATGCTGGGGGCTTTCAGCATCCCCACCCTGTGCCCTCCCACAGCACCACAAAGGTCCCTGGGAGCACCTTTCCCGTGGCTTTAAGGAGAGGTGATGGTGGGGTGGAATCAAACAGCTCATCCTTGACCCAGGGTTCAGCTCTCAGGGGAGAAAGGAGCTCAGCCTGCCCTGCTGGAACAGGACTGAGCTCCACCAGCTCCCCACCATGAGAGGCCAAGCTCTCCACTGCCATGTGTCCTCCCCTTCCCAGCACCATCCTTCACACAAACTGTTGCATTTGAGGGTTTTCAAAAGGCTCGACAGCTCCCAAAGAGCCCACACAGCCCTACACCTTCCCAGGGAGAGGGAGATGGCCAGGAGTGAACCTGGCTGGAGAGGTGAAACCCTTACAGAGGTATCCATGTGGAGATCCACATCTTTGGAAGAGAGAAGCCTTTGAGATGTCCCAGGTTCTGCTTGCACTTCTCCACAGACCTGGATCTCCTGCGATGGATGCTCAGGGTGGCTCTAATTATTCCTAAAATAACCCCCAAATGTCTGGGGGCCCTGAACTGAGCTGCTGCTTCTGGAGAGGGAGACTAGGCCAGTTCCTGGAGAGGATAAAAGGCAGAGCCATGAGACAGCTCTTATCTCCCAGCCCTGGCCACTGGCAAGAGCAGAGATGGAGAGGAAGATGATTGTTTTTGCTAAAGTGGAGAGGAAAAGCACCGTGCACAGGCAGACAGCCGGGAAGAAAGGGGATGGAGCCTCCCTGACAAGCCCAGATGGGAATGGAAACTCTGACTCATCCATAGGTTTTGTGGGAAGAGAAACCTGCTAAAGTGATCCAGCTAATCCCATAAAAAAGCGCTCCTTGCCGCTGGGGGGTGGAACAGGATCCATGGGGTCGTGGGGAAAATACAGCCTGGGTGACAGTGAGGATGCTGGCTTGTCACCAGAGGGGAGGGTGGCACGTGCCAGGGCCTGTCCTCCACCTCCCCTGAGCACCTCAGTGCCAGGGCTGTCCCAGACCTTCTCCTCCAGGCTGAGGGTCTCTGCTGCCCGGAAGGTGATGCTCACTGGGAATGGGGAGAAGAGGCTCAGGGCAGAGCTGCAGCAATTCTGCCACCAGCCCCACAGGTCCTCATACTGTCACCCCCCTCTTCCAGCACCTGCTGAGTCATGAGATCCTTAGAAACACAGGGAAAAAAAATGCAGCATGAGAGCAAGGGGCTGTGTCCTCAAACAAACAGAAAAAAATCAAACCTTCTACACTTTAAACACTGGCAAAATTCAACCTCCTGTGTCCAGGTCCAGCCCAGAACGAGAGGTCAGAAGCTGCCTCGGACCAAGACTGGCCTGATTTCTGCAGACCAGGTTCCTCTAAAGCCACGTGCAGCAACCAACACCAACCAAGGCTCCAATAATCTCTCCATGAGAACAATTCCTGGCCCAGGGCCCCCGTTTAACACTTCCCTCCCTGTTCCCTCCACCACAGAGCCGAGCTGCAATCTCACAGTCGTCAGGAAGAGATTTAATTATATCTGCACAGGTCAAGCAACCCATGCAAAAGAGAGAGATTCTGTGGCACAAGGCGAAGATTTCGCCTGCAGCACCACGGCAGCCAGGGCCATTTTTCAGGGAAGAAATGGCATCTGTCAGAACAAAACCTCCAGAGGGAAACAATGGGAAAAGGTGGGGGGAGGCAGATAATTAATATATTTAAATTTGGTCATATAGCTGCAAAATCAGGTAATTTAATGTTGTTTTCTATCAATTTTTTTTCTGTTTTTTAAAGAGTGGTTTGATCAGTGCTCGTTCCAGTAAGTTTTGTTGGGAGATTTCTTCCTGCTGAAGCTGAGCTGTGTGTCCCCAAGTATACATTATAATCATATATATTATATATAATATATCATATATAATACATAATATAATTGATATCCTATATTAGACAACAGCTAATTTATATCCACCGTAGAATACAGTATGTGTCATATATAATGTATGTGTGATATTACAGAACATACATTATGCATTATTTAATTATATTCCAACGAGTGTAAAATCACAAAGGTGGAACATTAGAGCTCAAACCTCCAATTAGGAATTAATAGTATGAAAGCTCTAATCACACTAACACTTCAGCCTGACTTGAGGAACACTGAATAAGATCTCAAGAGGAGGCAGAGGTGCTGCTGCACGACAGTTCAGACAGAAGCCTCGCACTCACCGGATGGAAAATTGTCAGGAAAAACACATTAGCAACACAATAACTTATTTTTAATGTGGAGCTGTTAGGAAAACACAATTATATGCTTCATTTATACTGCAAGATATAACACAACTTATGGTAAAAGCATTTAGAGCTCGTTTTGTAAAAAAACCAGAGGAGTACAGAGGTAATAGGGAAAAATTGCACCTCAAGGGGAAAACGCTCCCCCCGCCCAGCGGGGCCAGTCCGTGGTGGTGGAGCATCCTCACCTCCCACTCCGGGTATCCAGCAGGAAAGAGATGCAAAGTGAAGACAGAAGGAAAACAGATTTTTCCACAAGTGCTGCACAAAGATCACAATGGCAACAAGAACCCCCAGGAAAGGAGCTGGCAGTGCCCATCCTTACAACGAGGAAAAGCTGGAAGAGCTCCGCAAGGTTCCAGGTGCTCTCCCACTGCCCTGGCACGAGGGTCAGCCGTGCACTCTCCAAGCTATAGGAGGCTCTGCTCTGTTAGAAGCAAAAAGCAGTTTATTAATGGAATGTTTTCTCTGCTGTGGATGCACAGACTGATGCTGGTGCCTGCTGCAGGCTCAGGGGCCCAAGTGCAGAGCTGTCCATGGATCTACCCTGCAGGTGTGGTGGTGTAACACCCACAGGCTTTGCAACACGGATTCAGGGGACACTCATCGATTTGAAGAATCATAAATAACTCAGAGAAACTTGTACGGTTTTGATCCTGAATTTTTTGTCTCTTGATGTCTCCTCTGCTACGAGGACTTGCGTGGATCAGGCCTTGACAAGGTCACTCAGGAGCAGCCCAAACAAACATGTTGTTACACACAAGTCAGACCGGTCTTCAAAACATCTCCCATTGTTCCCAAAACAACCAGATTAAAGCCTCCCCTCTGTGCATGCAGAGAGAACAACATTTTCTATGAATGGATGGACATTCATTATTTAACTCCCAATCCCTGACTTAAAGCCCAAGGGAAAAAAATGGAGCTTCAAACACTTTCTGCTGTGCAACCCATCAAAGACCAGTCTGGAGAACACAGGGTTGTCCCACTGAGTAGCTCAACCACTTTTCAGAAGACGCCTTTGCCCATATTCAGGGCCTAAAAGAAAAGAAAATTAAAACAAAAATCTACATTTGCAAATCAACAGGAGCTGCCTGCCAAATGAGAATGAAATGGGCCCCAAATTAAAAATCTGCTGGACTTTGTTCTCCATCCAAAATCCTCCATCTCCAAAGAAAGATTTATGCTACTTCAAAACAGAGTTGGCTTCGGAAGTGGGAAAGAAAAGAATGTATTTTATCTTCCAGAATGGCAAAGCAGTTCTGGAACAAGGAAAAAGGACCATGTTTATCACTGCAATGTACAATTTATTGTGAAAGTCAAAACAGGACATTTCATAGAAATGCATTTGCTACATCAACTCGGGCTCGTACCAGCTCAGATCCCGTTTCTGAAGGGTTCTTACAAGAAGAAGAGAGCATTGGTTGCAGATTAATACCCATCACATGAGTAGGAGATTTTAATTATCCATAATTTATGATGGTGCATTGGCAAAATAGTTTTTGTCAATTTATCAGCCTAAAAGGGTGTGTTTGGAGAAGCAAAGCCGCAGGGTCCTACTAGGACAGTTCGGGAAAAGGTTTGATGGTGCTGATGAATCCTACGGAAATGCTGCAGGGTTAATAGCAGGGAGCCCAGCACAGGGGTTCCCAAGGACCATGGGCACTCCCAGCATCTCACAGCAGTGTGGGTTTGATATTCCCAGGCTGGGTCCTCCTCCTCCTCCCCATCAATCCCCATCAATTCCCATCAATTCCGCTGGCTGCAAATTGGGCACCGTGCGAACCCACTCTGATCACTGCAACACCAGAAGCGACGGGGAAGAATTTATATTTAAATTTATTTCTGCAGGGAGAACAGAGATGATAATTCACTCTCCAAAGATGCCCCTGGGGAGCAGGGAGCAGGATCACTCCTCCTGGATCACAGCATCCCTGCACACCCTGCATGAGACAGCGCAGGGTACGGTGCTCAGGCAGGATTCCTGTCTCAGGCCTCCCTTGCCAAGCCAGTTTTGCCTGGGATGAGAAGGAAAAACTCCCTCCTAAAATCTGTGGACCCACACACATCACTTAGGATCTAGGAATAACCCTTCCATGTTGGTGTATCAGTCAGCACACCAGATCCTGTCACTAAAGCTCTGCTAAGAGCAGAACAGGCCTCGGCGTTACTAAAATGCACATTTTTACCATGGTTTACTTGTTGTGAAATACAGCTGCAGAATCTCCTTAGAGCTCAAGTGGGAAAAATCCCCACGTTTTCTCAAAGCATTGGAGAGATGGGAAAATGCCCCACCAGGGAGCAACAGCCCCCTTAGGTGGTGCAGGAACACGATGCTCTCACCCAAAACACAGCACCACACACGAGCAGCTCAAAACCCTGTGACAGCTTTCCCAGCAAAGGAGCAGGAGGGGGTCTGCAGCAGGTACCAGTGCCCCAGGAAGAAGGCCAGAGTGGACAGAAGAAGGGGTTTAGACCCAAATTTAAATGAGGAATCCAAAACAGAGGTAGGTGTTTCCTCCAGCAGCGCTCAGGTGGCCGATGACCGGGACCGGTGTCGCAGTTTGGGTGAGGGCTCCTCACACTTTCAGCTGAACCTCCCCAGTCCCTCGTGGCCGCTGTGCAGACACAGGAGGTGTTCCTGCTATCCCAGTGATGGAGCAGGTCCTGGATCCAGCCCACAGGATGGAGGGGCCAGCGCTCTGCAGTGGAAAATGCTCGTCGCAGCTTGTCCTCTCAGGTGGCTCCTTGTCAGCCCCACACCTTGGGCTGAGCACTCTGCAGCCCCACAAACCCTGCCAGGGAGCATCAGGCCTCCAGGCTGCGAGCAGCAGCTCCCTGGGCACCGGGAAGTTTGGGGCTGGCTCCATTTCCCAGCTGCCAGGGCAGAGTGTTCCCTGCAGGATCACCAGACACAGGAACTGGTTTACACAGGGAGCCCTTTGTCCCTGCCTCGATGCCACCAGTATTCCTGATCCATCAGAAATCCATCAGAACTCCTCACCAAATGCAGTCAGCAGCAGGGAGGGCTCCTTCTCACCCTGCCTGGTGGGGCAGGAGGGTTCTTGTTATCCTCTTGTGAGTGTCCAGCCCCTCGCTACCTTCTCCATCCCTCCCAGTGGCCAGCCCTGCCAGGGAAAACAGGGATGCTGTAGAAGCAGTTCAAGAAAGGGCGCAAATGCCCCCCTTCAGGGAGGCCTCGGCTGAACACACACTCCCATTTCATTATCCCTCTAAACAGCCCTTGTCCTTTCAGAAATGGAAATGCTGATATGCAGTAGGCCCCTGTGTAGCTGCAGAGAGGAATTGTGGCTGACTGCAGCGTGCAGGAGAGATTGGAGAGCTCCCGGTAACAATATCATGTCCAGTAAGTGCCCAGAACAATTCCATTAACATTTCAGGCTGCCTTGGGCTGAGGCAGCTCACGGCGATGGCAGAGCTCCGCCGTGCTCCCAGCGAGTTATTTATGCACAGTGACACTGCACAGCCCAGCTTTGCTGCCTCCCCCTAAAGAAATAAATAAATAAATGAAGGGGAAAAAGAAAAAAAAAAAACAAAAAACAAAAAAACCCTGAACAAAACAAGCCTTTTAAATCAAAGGGCTTTAGAGCTGCTCTGTAAACTCGGCGGAGCAGGAGGACAGCAAGGAGCCTGTAAGTGCTCCTTGCCCAGGTCCTTCCTAGAGAAGGATTTTATCTGGGATATCTGCACGCCATAGTGGGAGAATTCTGATTTTTACAGTCCACGCTACCCTAAAAGCTCCTCTGTAGCTTTTTTAAGTGGAAATGCTTTGAGGCAGACATTGTCACAGCCCAGCCCTGGGCCGAGCCACCAGCACCGGACAGGAGCGATGGGGTTGGGACCGCTGTGAGGTTCTGGAGTTTCCCCGAGTATCCCGTGTGGCTGCAGGCAGCAGCAGTGCTCAGGCAGTGCTCTCCAGGGCAGGCGCAAGACAACAGCACGCTGCTGGTCACCCTCGGCTGGATCCCAGCCCGCACCTGCCGGAGTTATCCGAAGGAGCAGCAGCAGGAGACGCCTCCTCCCGCTCCAGGGTTTGGTGCTGAAGTTACAGCCCTTATACCTGCAGTGTGTCAGGGAAACAGAGTCAGCCCATCTCATCCCTGGCTTCGCTCCAGCGGCCTCCTGCCACAGGCAAACGTGCACGGCCGTGCATAAGCAAATGTCATTTGATAACTCACAAAAGAAAATAAGGGGGGGGGGGGGGGGAAAGAAAAAAAAAAAC